>CM076571.1:942740839-943121496 GCA_034641835.2 Pinus albicaulis | reverse complement strand
AGGCAACCCTTCCTAGCAAAGCCACTCACTCTTCTAAAGGGAACGAAGGGAAAGATTCTCCATCCAAGGAGAGCTCACAGAAGAAGCTTCTTGACAATGATCTCCGGAGGGAGTTGAGAAAGAAGAAATTATGTTTTACTTGTCAAGAATCATGGGTGCTGGGACATAGATGTGCTGTTGGGAGAGCACATTATATTGAAATCTTCTCTGATTTTGAGAAGGAGGAAGGCAATGATGGACCTAGGAGAGGTCACAGTGCTGGTGATGATGAGGAGGAGGATCCATCATCATCCAGGGAAGAAGAAGGAGCATTTTCTCCAACCAGTGGGACTCTTGCTTCTTTGAGGGGAGTGCCCAAATATTTGACTCTTAGAGTGCAGGTGTGGAGTACTAAAAAGGTATGCTTTTGATGATTATTTCAGTGGCTTTTTAATAGAAGATCTAGAATGACCCAATATTTTGTTATAAATAGGAGGGTTTTCCCCATCATTCTTCACCTTTTGTTGCCTATTAGATCACTCTGGATCTATACACTTGGTCTCATTTCTGCCATTTTGCTCCCATTGAGCTCTACCTTCTACATTGGGTTTCTACATCTACAAGAGAGAGAAAGCTTAGATCTGAAGTGCTGAGGACTACAAAGAACCCATCCCATTGAGGAGATCTGGATACACCTTCTTGTTTCCTCCCAGGTGCCCCGTAATATAAAAATTCATTCAAAAATCGTGTTCTTGTCTTGTCTGTTGGATGCATGGAGCAAACTCTTTACTTTTCTGCTTAATGTCTTTCCATTTGTAGATCTGTTTGTTGCAGCACTTTAACTACTAATTGCAGATCTGAAGATGTTTTGCAGCCTTTATTGTTGTTAGGGCTATTAGTTATGCGTAGCTAAAGTGGTTCTTTTTCGTACGCTTCGACGAAGAATTCATACTAACAAATGGCGACTCCACACGGGTTTTAAATTACGACCGCTGTCGTTTTTCATATTCCTGCATATCCAGCTACTTCAGGCCCTAGGGCTTCTTTTTTTAGCTGCTTAGTTTTTCTCTTTTCATGTCATTTTTCTCACATAAAACCCTAAAAACCTAAAATTTCTAACTTCCGTGTGTTTCTGGCCCTATTGCGCAGGTAAGCGACACCAGCCGCAACTGAGACGGCAACTTTTCAGAAAATCTGCCGCCGAAACAGCCGGAACGGGGGGGTCGCACCTTTTGGCCCAAAACCTACGACCTGGACGCACCTTTTGGCCTGTTTCCTGCGACCTCAACTCAGATCAGGTCAGAACCTGCGACCTGCCTTTTTTCCAGCATTTTTTCTGTAATTTTTCTGGGTTCTGCTGCAGCCTCTGCCAGGGTTTTCCAGCCTCTGTCTCAGCCCGCCTTGACCAAGATCTGATCTGTTTTTACTCATCTAAGTGGGAACCCAGCTCCTTAGGGCTTTAGTACCCTCCACTTTTTGTGGAAGAGTTTCAGCTGTTTCAGCCGTCGGTTTCAGAGCTTCAGCCCCCTCTTTTTCCAGATCTGTGACCTCACTTCCAGATCCATTGAAATCAGCCTCTTTTCCTTTCAAATCACCTCTTGTCGTTTTGTTTGGACCTACCCTAAAGGCCTCTGCCTTGCCCCCCCCGGCTTTTTGCTGATTTCCCTTTTTCCAGCCACCTTGCCTCTGTCTCTTGGCTGTGATCTGCACCCCTTATCTGCAGCTTTATCCTCCAGATCTCTGTCCCCTTTGACCCTAGATCTGTTGAGCTTCCCTCGTGTGTGTTTCCATAGTTTTTCCCTTTCTTTTCAGCATAGTTTTGAGAGACCCACCTTCTTGGGTTAGATAGATGCATACGTAGCTGTTATTTTTCTGTTATTTCAGCATTTTAATCTGTTCTCTGTAGGTTTATTTTCAGCTACGCAGCACACTTTTTTTCTCTCAACAACGGAAAGGGTTTAAAAATTAAAATTAACGCACACCACACACTGACCCTAAGTGAAGAAGCGCCTGGTTTACACCGCCTGGCAAAGACTCCAAAATCAATCGTCACTGCACCTTATCTGCCCTTGACCTTCTTGATTCTGTCCCTTTCTGCCCTTGTCGGTTTCCTTCTTCCTGTCATCATTGCGCCCCCAAGGCGCCTTTCCCAGAGACTTCTTGGCCTTCATCCTCAGTTTCCGGTTGATCGATCTGCTCCGCACCGTCGTCGTCGAGCCAGTCCACCTTCGAGTCCGCACTCCGACTCCTCTCCTGATTCATCGGATCCCCCTTCTCCTTCCGGTTCTCCCCCTCCGACTCCTTTTACCTTCACCATGTCCGGATCAAGGCCTAATGCTAGCGGTTCTCCCGGCCCCAATGCCGGCCCTACTTCTAGCGGAACCGTCACAACCACTACTCCGGCCACCCCTGTGCTGCCGTACATTGCAGGCCTCAGCCTCCCCGATTTCCATCAGTTGTTTAACGACCCCATTCACCATAATACTACCTGGCCCACTATGCCTACCAAGTTACCCTCCGATATCCCTAAGTTCGAGGGCCTTAATGGCGAAGACCCAACCAATCACGTCCTGTCTTTCCACATGTGGTGTTCCTCCAACTCCATTACCGATGACTCCATCCGTCTTCGTTTGTTCCAACGCACGCTTACCGGCGAAGCTTCTAAATGGTATGTCGAACAGACCACTTCCTCCCATACCACGTTCGAGACTCTTGCCCAAGCCTTCTTGTCGTACTTCCAGCTCCCTCTCCGATACGACACTGGTACGGAGCTCTTGACTTCATTTAAGCAATCCTCTTCCACACGCCTTTCTGCCCATGTTCAGGAATGGCGACGAAGACTGAGCTTATGTCGAGCCCCTCCCTTTGAAGATCGGGTTTACATGGACTGGTTCCTTCGCACTCTCCCGTCTCCCATCGGCAAAGATGTCGCCTCTCACTTTCCTCAATCTGACGAAGCCGCCCTCCAAATAGCTTTAAAATATGACCTGATCTACGCTCAATCTGGTTATGTTTATACCGTTCTTCCTGACATCCCCAGGCCCGGTGGCGCTAACGCCCCGGGGGCATCTCATTCCGCCGACGGTATTGTTGGATCTCTTTCCCACCCCTCTGCCCACCCTCCTATGAGCCATGGCTTTCCTCAGGGAGGGGCCAGCACCTCTAGCACTCTGCCCCCTCCCGGCAACATGTATCCAGGATACGGCATGCCTCCTCCTTTTGCCCAACCTCCTGCTTACCTCAATGCTCCCCAACCCAACCCTTACTTTTATCCGCAGCCTGGTGCGCCAACTCCTCCAGCATATGCGCTTCCGCCTCCCTTGCCTCCTCACCACCTGCAACAGCCCTTACAACCCCCTCCAGGGCAAGTATTTGCACAGCAGGGTGCGTTTATTCCTTCTTCTTCTCAAAGAAGGCGGAGAGGCAACCAGAACCCATCTGCCCCCGAGAACCGAGGTCCCACTCGGGTCCTGACTCCTAACACTAGCAACCAGCCTCAGGGCATCCCGCCCAGGCCGGACAGGCCGCTTCGCACAAACAAGCCCCGTTCGTGTTGCAGTGATTACGGTCACTACACTCACGATTGTCCTCTCTTACCCCAGATGCGACAGATGTGGGAGTCTCAAGCCACATTGCGCGGACAACACACCTCCCCTCATACTCCTCCTAATGTGGCCACTACCCAGCCAGCTGGGTTCACTGAGCCTGCCCCTCACCAGGGATTCATGGCTACCAAACCCCCCGACAGCCATGTAGCCACTCCCCCGTCCGTTTCTGGTTCCTCTGATTACCAGATCCTTATGATGCGCTCCGATCCCTCCCCTTCCGTCGCTCCTGCTGACAACCAAATGATTGTTTTTGACGCCACCCAATCGGACCATCCCCCTCTTCCTCCTTCCGTTGCTTTCCAACTCCCTGTCAAAATCTGGAATGCCACGGTATCCCGGTGTATAATTGATGAGGGAGCATCCACCTGTGTGATGTCCGCTTCGGTTTGGAAGCAACTCGGATCCCCTGAGCTGGCCCCTTCCACGATCACCCTTCGAGCGTGGGACGGTCATGCCTCCCAGCCTATTGGCCTGTTCCATAACTATCCCATCACTCTCGCCGGTAAGACCGTTTGCGTTGATGTCGAAGTCATTGACGCCCCTTTAGACTACAACATTCTATTGGGGCGAAGCTACACCTATGCCATGTCTGCTGTCCCCTCCGCGGTCTTCCGCAAGATGTCTTTTCCACATAATGGGAAGATAGTCACCATTGACCAGCTATCTTATCATGAGCCGCCGTCTCCGACCCCCTCCGAGACGAAAATCTCTTCCGTAGCCAACAAGCAAACCGTCGATTCCTTGACCAGTGTCTCCCCCGGCGTCTATAAAGATTCTACCCTGCTGGGTACTTTTCCTCGCCTTCCCCCCCCTCCTGTTACCGATCCCAGCTTGTCGAATGTTTGCATGATGCAATCGTCTCAGGCCACCCGTAAGCAGCCTGCCTCGGCTAGTCCGCAACCTCCTCCCCGCCCTCCGCGACCCGCTTCTAGCCATTCATCTCAGCCAGCCGGACCTTCTCCTTCTGGCCCTCCCCCCTCAGCTGGTATCCCCGAACCTCTTCATCCTCCCGTCTCGGTTCCCCCTGGCCTTGCCCATCTCGGAGCCGTACCTCCTGGTCATTACCCCGCTGGACAGATCCCCTTCTTGGCTCCCCCTCCTGGAGTATCTTCCGTCCCCGTCATGGCCACCCTCTCTCTCCCTAACTTGACCTTGGGCATCCCGGTCTGGTACCTTGACCCCCCAGCCGCCACCCCCCCTGGTCTCCCCAAACCTTATATGGCTTTGACACCGGTTCAACCGATCCCCCTCGCTTCCTCCATAGCCTTTGTGCCCCCAGCTCCTCCACCGGACCCTTCTCCTGTTGTGCCGGCTCCCGAGAAGACAGGCAAAGCCCGCAGGGGGGCAACCCATAACGATCCAGCCCCCCCGACATCCCGTAACCCCCCACGGCCACCAAAGCCCGCCATTCGATGCGCTTTGTGTGATGTTGTCGGTCACGCCACTCACATGTGTCCTGAATTTCCCCACCTCAAGCTTCTGGTCAACGAGACATTCCCCGACTCTGATCTCCCAGAAGTCCATGTCACTATCCCCGACTCCCTCCCAAAACTCAAACACTTGCGCACAAACCACCCTTGTGCCTTGTGCGATTTTCACAGACATTACACCCACCTCTGTCCCCGCCTTGACGAGTACCATTCCTCCTTGGACTTGTACCGCCAATTCCAGGCCGCTTCGCTCGGACCCAAGGACATTCACATTCCGCCTCCCGCTTTTAAGCCAACGGAGCCCTCCGTCACCATTTTGTATCTGTCATCATCTTTGAGACCTAATTCACCAGCCACTCAACCTACTGATCCCCTCAGCTTCTCAGCCGACCTTGGGTCTGTTGATATCGCCCATATGAGCCCTTCTCCTCATGATGAACCATTCCCCACCACTACTCCCTCGGGTGTCCCTTCTGCCTCCAATCTTCCCATCTTCCAATCTGATGAAGACATCATGGAAGCCATGACCGACCCCGACTTTCCCTGGGATGATATGCACCATCGCGCATATTTCCTCCCACAGCAATCCCACGACCAATACGCTGTGGAAACCAAAGAATTCATCCCCCATGCAGTTGATTGGTTCAAAAACCCCATTCCTGCACCTGACGCTTTCGAAGAAGGAAACATGGCCAATATCTCGTCTACCATCAAAGTTAACATTTCGGCCACACCAGGAATCGAAGAATACATCACGTTGGGTGCCCAATGCACCCCGGAAGAAATTGAAACTTACACCAAGCTTTTCAAAGAATTACGCGCTATCTTCGCCTGGTCCTATTCTGAAATGCCCGGACTCGATCCTGCCATTGTCGAGCATCATATCGACACCTGGCCTGACGCCAAACCAGTCCGCCAAAAGATGAGACCCATTCATCCTTCCCGACGTGACGCTATTAAAGCTGAAATCGATAAGCTCAAGCAGGCTGGTTTCATTTACCCCATCGAATACACCACTTGGGTTTCTAACCCCATTCCTGTTCTCAAGAAACAAGGCACCATTCGTGTCTGCACGGACTTTCGCGACCTGAACAAAGCTTGTCCCAAAGACAACTTCCCCACACCGTTCATCGACCAAATCATTGACGAGTGTGCGGGGCATGAGATCCTGTCCTTCATGGATGGTTTCTCCGGATACAACCAAATTTCTATCCGTCCTGCTGATCAATTAAAAACCGCGTTCATTAGTCCGTGGGGAACTTTCGCTTACCGGGTCATGCCTTTCGGCCTAAAAAACGCCGGCGCCACCTTTCCACGGGCCATGTCTTATTGCTTCCATGACTTAGCTCATATTATCCTTGCCTACTTAGACGACCTCACGGCACGTTCTAAGCATCGGGCGCAACACATACACGATTTGCGCACCATTTTTCTCCGATGTCGCAAGTATAATATCCGACTTAACCCGTTGAAAAGCGTCTTTTGCGTTCCTGCCGGCCGCCTCCTAGGCTTCATCGTGTCTAAGGACGGTATCACTCTTGACCCTTTGAAAGTTCAAGCCATTCTTGAACTCCCCCTCCCGCGTACCCTCCGCCAGCTCCAAAGCCTCCAAGGCAAAGCTAATTTCCTTCGTCGGTTCGTCCCTGACTACGCCACCACTGCGCACGGGTTCCTTAGACTCCTACGCTCCCATATCCCCTTTGTTTGGGATACCCATGCTCACGAGTCTTTCGATGCCCTCAAACAAGCTCTCACATCTGCTCCCTTAATTCGCCCTCCGGACTTTGATCGGGACTTCATCCTATATATCTCCGCTTCCACCTATTCGGTCGCTGGAGTCCTTATCCAAGAGGATGACCATGGCATCGAGCATGTGATCTACTATGTCAGTAAGAACCTTGTGGGACCCCCTGTCTCATATTCCTATGACGAGAAATTAGCGCTGGCTATCGTGTTCTCAGTCCCAAAACTTCGTCATTATATCCTCCTGCGCTCCACCAAGGTTGTGACAAATTCCAACCCCATGGCCTTCCTACTGAGTCGTCGTATACTTACTGGGAAGTACGCTCGTTGGGTCGTTATCCTTCAGGAATTCGACCTTGAATTTGTCACCCCAAAAAGTAAGAAAGGCTTAGCCCTCGCGGAGCTTATTTCTGAATTACCTACCGGATCGCAAGACCCTCCCATCAATGACGATTTTCCTGATGAACACCTGTTTACCATTACTTCCGATGACCCGTGGTATGGCGATATTCTTACTTATTTGCGAACCCAAAAGTTCGCTCTCCACCTTGACCGTGAGGCTCGTCGACGTATCCGACACCAAGCCCCCCGATACCTCCTTATTGGTGACGACCTCTATCGTCGCGGGGTTGATACGGTCCTTCGTCGTTGCCTCACACACGCTGAAGCCGAGCAGGTCCTTAATGCCTGGCATAGCGGCGCTTGCGGTGGCCACCTCTCCGGTCTTGCTACTGCCCAAAAAATAATGCGCGCCGGGTATTTTTGGCCTTCCCTCTTCAGTGATTGCATTGAGGCAGTCAAACACTGTCCCAACTGCCAACATTTCGCCCCAAAGGCGAGAGCTCCACTAGCTCCCCTCCATCCGGTCATTTCCACTGGTCCCTTTTGTAAATGGGCCATCGACTTTATGGAGTGTCGCCCGCCATCCTCTGGTAGCCACAAGTACATTATCGTGGCGGTCGACTATTTCACCAAATGGGCCGAGGCCATGCCAACGTTCAACAACACGGCAGCTACCGCGGCCCTCTTTTTCTTTAACCATGTTATAGCTCGCTTCGGGGTTCCCAAGCAAATGGTCTCTGATCATGGCCGACATTTTGAAGATGAGATATGGGGTGAGCTATCCTCACTGTTGGGTTTTGAGCACCAATATTCCTCCTCTTATTACCCCCAAGGTAATGGCCAAGTTGAAGCAGTCAACAAAACCCTCAAGACTATGCTTCAACGAACAGTGAATAAGCACAAAACCAACTGGCATCTCATGCTCTTTCCTGCCTTATGGGCCTATCGAACCTCCGTCAAAACCGCCACCGGGTTCACCCCTTTCCACCTCGTCTTTGGAGAGGAGGCAGTTTTACCGATCGAGTGTGAAATTCCCTCTCTGCAACTAGCCGTTGAACTTCTCCCTGACACCCAACCGCTAGAACAACGACTTATCATGCTTGAGCGTGCCTCCGAAGACCGCCGTATTGCATTACAAACCATGGAAGCGGCCAAAAAACGCACCAAAGCTCAGTATGACCGAAAAGTCCAGCCTCGCACTTTTCACGAAGGCGATCTTGTTCTCGTTTATGACCAGGCCCAAGATGTCCTGGGTCATGGGAAGTTTGACTCATTATGGCTAGGACCTTACATCATTAGTAAGGACCTTGGAAAGGGGGCATACCTCTTAGAGGATTTCGAAGGCCATCCCCTTCCTAACCCTCGCAATGCACTCTATCTTAAGAAATATTACCCTTAGCATTTCCCCCCGGAAATGCATGTTTTATTTTTCTTTTAGATAGCCAGCATCTGTTGTTTCATTTTTTCTACTGCACCAGGACCCATCTTCGTCCAACATGCAGTTACCTCACTTCCATTCAAAATCGAATTTCCTCGCTTACAACACTTGTACTGGGGGCACCATATCGCCCCCTTACTTGTCCATGTTCGTGTTGATTTTCATCATGAGTGCCCACCTTGTACTCATGTTTCTACAACCCCCCCATTGGGGCCTTTACCATGTGGCAGCATTATCTAGTCCCCCTTGCTTAGAGCATCCGAGTTGAGTCATCATTGCATTCATGGAGTCTATCCTGCATCCTTTTACACCCTACTATAGCCCTCCATTCTTTTTGCTTGGTTCCTCTCTTGTGTCGCATCTCATGACCTTCAGCCCCACTGTCCCCCGTCCCCTTCGATATTGTGTCAGTCGCTGCCATGTCATTCATGCCCTTTATGCTCTAACAAGGGAAGTTGTCCATTCGCCACTCCATCCTTCCCATTTCCACCATCATCATTAGTGTCAGTCTATCCGTCGCTCTATTGCTCTTCTCTCGTGCCTTAGTTGAGGTTCTCTCATTGCCTCACCTACGGCGGACCTCCTTCTGTCGACCTCAGCACATTTATTCCAGAAGCAAGGTCTAGAGGGCGGTGTACCTTGGTTCCAGATTCCATTTTTGTTCGGTGCCTCGGATCAGGCAGGGGGATTTCTTACCTCCCTTTGACTTGATTGCTTCTCCAGCTCCTTTCAGCATGATCGAGATTCGTATACTGGACAGTCCAGTGACCCAGCAGCAGCTCTTGATGATTCCCGGGCGTGTGTGAGATGTCTCAGCCCTCATGAGGGGGTGGCCCTGCAGGTAGCCCCCCACATGCCCGGATGACCTCTTCATTGCAGCCTTTGATGCCGCTCTAGCTTTTGATGATGTTGGCCTTAGCCACTTGCAGCACCTCTATGATTTGCATGTATCAGTCAGATTTTGTGAGCCCTTCCTCATTTACAGGGGGCATTTGGGTTGTATTTATCTCATGTACTCAGATGATATTGTACTAGTCCTGGCTGTTATCCCAGGCACAACATGTATATGAGACTCTTCATTGTATTTTTATCTGGCTCTTGATTATGCCAGCTGTACTCTATGGTTCGGTCCCTTGTTCACTGGACACACTATTCTTTTGTACTTTGTCACGGCGGGCATAGGTATGCCTCCCCCGCCGCCTTCAGCACAAGTACCCTCTCATAACAGAGACTTGTTGCACCTGCGAGTCTCGTCTCCTCAGGGTCTAGTCCTTCAGCACACTATCTACCTCATATTTCTCTCTCTGACATACCCTTTTGTTGTCTAGTGATTGTTTTCTTACAACGTACTTTGGTCATACGATTTGCTCCTGACACTCGCACGCTGGGGGGCAATCTGTTACACCATTTTTTGGTCATCTAACTCTTCATCAGTAGATGGACCCAAGGACACCATGTAAGACCAGTTTTACCCCAAGTAAAACTGCTTTCACTATGTTAATTAGGAAACCCCAAAAGGAATAATTAATTAAACCATAATTTAATTATTATTCCCAGTCATGTTTAACCCAAAAACAAAGAAATTAATGAGATAAACCCATAGTTATCTTATTATTTTCTAGGAATAATTATCTAAATAATATTCCTTGTTAAATATGACCAAATCAACCACCATTAATCAACTAAATCATTATTTATTTGATTATATCCCAACCACTTCCTTAAAAAGATAAATAAATCATTTATTTATTTATTTTTCACTAATCAAGGGATTTGACCCAAGTCAAGCACCCTTTCCCTCCAACAAATAATAATAAAATATTCCATAGAGGTGGATCTAGATGTGAGTAACATTATTTTAATCATGCACCAAGATCTAGAAGGACCCAATATTTTGTTATAAATAGGAGGGTTTTCCCCATCATTCTTCACCTTTTGTTGCATTCTTCTTGCCTAATTTTTATGGATCACCCTCTTGTTCAGCTAAAGCATGGGTGGAAAAGTTGGACATCTACTTCCAGCCGAATAAAGTGCCTGAAGCAAAAGCCATTAAGATTGCTCCACTGCAATTTGATGGAGAAGCCCACAACTGGTGGTTTCATGGACTTTCTACGTTGGGGCACAACAATGTGTCCACTTATGCTGAGTTCACTAAAAGACTAGTGGAAATATTTGATCGGAAGGATCCAGAGGCCCCTTTCATAAGCTTGGCCAAGCTTAAGTAGACAGGAGATGTTGAAGCCTATATTTCTGAATTTTTGAGGTTGTCTGTTATGGTTCCTGATCTTTCAGTTGCAAGGAGAGTCTATATGTTCATAGATGGCTTGGAGGAACCTTTGCATGGGTTGGTCAAGTCTACCAAACCCACCACACTGCATGATGCCATTGAAAGAAAAAGAGATCTCCAAGATGCCTTGCCAAGAGCAAAGGAAACCCTTCCTAGTAAAGTCACTCACTCTTCTAAAGGGAAGGAAGGGAAGGCTGCTCCACCCAAGGAGAGCTCACAGAAAAATATTCTTGACAATGATCTCTGGAGGGAGTTGAGAAAGAAGAAATTAAGTTTTACTTCTCAAGAATCATGGGTGATGGGACATAGATGTGATGATGGGAGAGCACATTATATTGAAGTCTTCTCTGATTGTGAGGAGGAGGAAGGAAATGATGGACCTAGGAGAGGTCATAGCACTGGTAATGATGAGGAGGAGTATCCATCATCATCCAGGGAAGAAGAAGGAGCATTTTCTCCAACCAATGGGACTCTTGCTTCTTTAAGGGGAGTGCCCAAATATTTGACTCTTAGAGTGCAGGGTTCAGTTATGGACCAAAGAGTATCTATTCTTATTGAAATTGGGGCAACCCACAATTTTATTGATGCTCACTTTGTGCAGAGAAGAGGGATCCCTACTGATTCTTTTGATGGGTTCTTTGTTTTGGTTCCAGAGGACAGAACTATGCAGTATGTTCCCTCACTTTCTGTGACTATCGGGACCTACACTTTGAGGGACCACTTCTTTGTGGTAGACATACCAGACACCAACATCATCTTGTGTGTCCAGTGGTTGATTACTTTGGGAAAAGTCACCACTGATTGGAGGGCCTTTTAGATGGAGTGGGTGGATTTGAAGAGCGGGAAGCAACAAGTTATTCAAGGCATGCACACCTACCCTTCACTTGATGTCTCTACCCACCCAAAAAAGATGGATTTGTGTATTGAGGGCAAGGATCTCATGGTTCCTTCTCTCATGTTCATGAGATTTCTGCAAGGGACATTCCTACATCATGGCAAGCCTCTTAGGATGCCATTAGATTTTGTGGAGAAAGCTTCACCAAGTGCTGAAACAATAGAAGAAAGAGTCACTGCACTGTGGGAGGAAGCAAAGGGGAGGAACAACCTTCCTACACAAAATTTTGGCATGCATAATGCCAAAGGAGCAAGCAGCAACAAGGAAAGCACCACCATAGATACATCTACATCACTGTCCTTGTTGAGAAGTGTAGATCCATATTGGAAGTCTCAACTCATTGTAGAGTACTCCAAAGATCTGCACACCGGGATGATTTTAGATGGCATAAAACAAGGAGGAGGCTATATGGTCCATGAAGGGGTCATCTATCATCTTGGCAAAGTATTCTTGCCTCAAGCCTCAAAGCTTAAGCAAGAAATACTACAAAGGTCACACAAGGAGTTCCTTTCCAGTTACATGCAATCAGCAAGAATCTACTCCCTAGTCTTGAAGAGTTTTGATTGGGAGGGTATGGAGGAGGAGCTACATCAGCATTATGATTGGGAGGAACTAAATCAGCAATTACAAGAGTGAAATAACTATGTGGAGATGGGGCAGCCAAAGGATCCTATGTGGGATATATTTCAGCCATCTCCTTCTTCTCTCAAAAGAGGGGAAAAGCCCATGCCTAACTCTATGAGTATGGGAGGTTTGTATGGTAAGAAATCTGATCTTGTAGAGAAAGTTTATTTTTCTGATTTGGCACACTCTCTTACCATATGTATGCAGGCCATGGCTCCTACAAGGAGCAATATTACATGCAGATCTCATGGCAAAGATGGGGCCAATGAAAACTTCAAAGTTGGCCAACCCCTTGAGGTGCAAAGGGAGATTGTTTTTCATGATGGGTGCTTTCCAAGGGCACCTAATGAGAGTTTCACTTTCAGCCATGTCAAGGTGGCTTATGTAGCAAATATGTGGTGGGAATACCACCTATCACATTCATATCTACTCAGAACAAGGAGTGTACTGTGCTGGTAACTTATGTGGGATTGTGACCCACCTCCTAACGTGCAAATTTCAGTTTGCCTTTATGTGGTTTTGCTACCATACATAGATGACATATTGGTTTTGTTTATGGGTATGTATGGGAAAAGAGTCAGTAGTGTACATGTACCACATGGGATGGAACTATATCCAGTACTTCATGATACATGTTTCAGATGTGACATTGGTTCACCCATGCATATTTCTGTTGAGTTTTACACTCCTAAAGGGGCAGACTATGAACCTATCATGCTAGCATTGGAGGAGAAGTTTTTGATGTATTGCCTAGGTGAACACTTGCTTCATGATGAGAGCTTTATTCGCGATGGTGTCATTAATGGAGAAGGAGAAGAGACACAGCTCTTACCCTACCAGTTGCTTGAGGACAAGCAACATTCTAAGGGGGAGGACTCGGATGTCCCCACTTAGCCTTAGCTAAGAGGAGACATTGAATTTTGATTTGTTTTATATTTTATGAATAAATGAATAAAGGAGGACATGTAAAACTCCTAATAAATCAATGACCATGTGAACAAAGACAAATCTGGGCTATGTAAATAATCACTTGCAGGTGTGAAAGAGGATTGAGCCAAATATTGGGTCTACCTTGACCAAATCAACCGCGTTGTCTAGGTTCAATGCATCACCAAGAGGGACTGCGCAGTTCTAGAAGGGAGCTTCTAATGTGAAAAGGGCCAAATCATCCAAGTGGTTTATGGTTTTCAAATGCTATCTCATGTTATAAAAAGGAGGAGAAGACACATGAAGAGGTTGTTGATGAATTATATTTCTGAAGTATTTGTCTGCTTAGACAAATACCATTCTCTGCTGTTTAGTGGAGGATTGTGATTGGGATTCCTATTTAGGAATTTCATATCTTCCCTTGAGGATCATTGGAAGAGTTCTTTGTTGAATTTGGCCACTATCTTGTTTGAGACCAAGCTCTATCGTTCATGAGAAACACTGGCCCATTGAGGGTTTTGCAGCTGCTATCTTTTGTAGCAAGTGGAATTGCAGATCTGCTTAGATCTAGTTGTTTTTTAGAGGCTTTCTCTATTGGAGAGTGTTCTTCAGCCTCCAAGGAGTTAGCTGATCTATATTTTATATCAGATCTGTACTTTTCATTACATGTACTCAGTCTCCTTCACCCTCTGCGCAGTTGCTGCTTCATACTGCATTATTTTGTGAGAGGGCTTTGTTATTTCAGTTTGCTATCAGTATGGAGGAAAATATCTTGGTGTTAGGCTTGCCTTCCCTTGGTGATCCCTGAATTGGGTTGTTGATCCATGTCTCTATAGATCTGATCTATTTCAGTAATAAAAGTTATCTTCTGAAATTTCTGGGTTTTCTGCAACACAGTATATTGTAATTCAGATCTACAGCATAATATGCAGTATTTTGATGTAATTCCAATTGGACCTTGTTCTTAAAGTATTGTAGCTTCCAGATATGTATTAGATATGATGTTTCATCCATAGATCTTTCCTAGATCTGAAATGTAATGTACATCAGCTGAACCACTTGGAAAATAGCGTTGTTTATGTGTTTCTGCAGTTTATTTCTAGTTGCAGCTCTTATTTTTTAAGGGATCTTGCCCTAGTTCTCCTTGTAATAAATTGTAAAGGAAATAAGCTAATATGTAATTCTGATTTAATGTTACATTAATGAAATATCAGACCTTTGGCTGACCTCCTCTGAGCTTCAGTCAGATCTGCGCAATTCTAGTAGCTGGGGTTTTCATTTTGCAGCAGTCTCTCTCTTTGGCTAATTTCTAGATAGTCTTGTTCCCGGCGGATCTGTTTAACATGCTTAAACTTATTTTTTTCTGCTGAAATTGCATATACATGTCACATACAGCTTTAATTAGGGGATCCCAACCCTAATCTACGTTTTCATTTCTCATATTTTCTTATACAACATTTTCATTGAAGGCCTTGTTGAGATTCCTGAATTTGGATTATTCCAAGTTCTATAGGTAGAGTCTACAGTTGGCCAGGTAGCCTCTGGTTCTCACCCTCTTTTCATAGGTGACATAACCATTAAATGCCTCTGTAGTCCATCTCTGACATAAAATCTTGAGAATCCCCAAAAAGGGACATTACAGCTGCAACCTGCAACTCAACACATCTCTCAATAGAAACTGTGTTGTACCACAAGACTGAATCTTTGGCCTAATGCCTGAATGTGGAATGATAGTGAAATACTCTTAATTTGAGGCTCCTCAAGGATAGAGGTGGGATTCCTTCTCGGGAACACCTTGTGCTAAACACCACTGCAATATTAGCTAAACAACTCAAGAAAGTTATATGTCTAAACAGACCATATAATAAAAATACCATAACATAACAACATGAATGAACTATGGCTTCCATACACTTCCTTATATAAGTGATGAGCTTCCTCACCCTTGGCCCCACTCATTAAAGGCACTACTTCCATGCATGGAGTCTCCAACCCAAACTGCGTTGTCCCATAATGAATGCCACTCGTCCATGACAGCATTGTTGATTCGCTCAAAGTTGACCCAGTCTATGTGTTCCAGCCCCTTTTCACACATAAGGGTGCTTAAACAATATATTAAGATGTCCTCCTTTCACATTAGCAGTTATTTTATTCATATTAAGGAGATTTCTGGGTCTCTATACCCTCTTATTCATCAAACAAGGAAGCAAAAAATGAAAATTAATATTCCAACTAGCTCATGGCTAGCTGGGAATATTATAGTCCTCCCCTCCCAAATGTTGCTTATCCTCAAGCAACTAAAAAGGTGAGTGTTGCAACTCTTCTCCTCCTCCATTGGTGACACCTCCATATGATAAACTCTCCTCATAAGCCAAGTGTCTCCCAATCCATCCCTCCATGAAATGCTCCTCCCAAGTTCTCATCCCTCAAGGAAGAAAAAGATCCAATGTAGCAATCGTGGTTTTCCCAATGTTCTCCCTGAAACATGAATCATAAGAAACATGGAGAATATATCTCCCAAAATGCATGTGCAATCCTCCCATCCTTCCTCCATTCATTCCCATAATAATAATAAGAACATCATCAATGTATGGGATAAAAAACAAGTACATATAAACAACCATATGCAAAAATGGAGGTGGATCATATTCCCACATGTGGAACTAGCGCAGTATATCCCCTGACTGCCTCATATCATGATGTGGTAAGTGGTTTCCCCTCCACTTACTTGCTTCAATAGTATTCTCACATTCTTTGAGAAGGTGAGAAATGATTGATGCCTTTGGAGTGCAACCACAATGGTAAATAATCTCCCTATATCCTCATAGGGAGTGGCCATGCTCAACAATGTTTATGGCCCCAAGTTTTTCCATGAAGTTTATATGGAATAATGCTCCTACTTGGAGCAATGTCCTGCACATATATGGTAAAGGAATGCAAATAATCATCAAGTAAATCATTATGCACGTAAACATGACCCTTACCATAAACCCTGCACATACAAATGGAGTGGCTCATAAATAGATCTCCTCTCATTCCCAAAGAGGAAAGATGTGGTTGTGATAACCCTTTCATAGATTTATGTATCTCCTCCATCTCCACATGATCCATGCATCTTCTCAAATGCTGATATATCTCCTCTTCAAAGCCTTCCCAAGTATATCCCTCCATGATGGTATGGTATGCTCTCATGGAATAAGTATGGCTGAAGAGAAAATATTCATGTGCTACATGTAGTAACTTATCCTTGAGCTTGGAAGCTCTAGATAAGAATATCCTACAATGATAGTATATGACTTGATCTTTGACTGAATATCCCTCCTCTAATAGTTGGCCATCAAGAATCATGCATATAAAAATATCCTTGGAATAATCCACCAACAGCTGGGATTTCCAATATGGATCTATCCTCCAAAGTGGCAGTGTTGATGATCTATCATATAAATCATCTTTCATGTGTTTGTTCTCCTCTTTGACATCTCCCATGCCAAAGTCACATACCGGGGTGATGCTATCCTCCCTTTGTTTCTCCTCATGTAGTTTCTCATTCTTAAGTAAAAGTTGAAGCTTTTGGAGGTTATTCTTCCATGGGAAGCTATCACCTATCCAAAACTTCTAGATTTTTTTCAAAGCATGCATGAGTGGGCACCATCCTCTACCATGAGTGGAATATTTGTTGACAAGTGAGAACATCTTTTGAACCTCAAAAGTCAAGGAATAGTCACCTTGCACCATGATGGTGCCATCCTCCATCCCATAGCATCCTCTCTCAGCGCAAGATGAGATGTGATAGTGGGTAATGATGATAGTGGGAGAATGTATCCCTCCTCCTTGAGTCTACCTAGGACTCTCTATGTTGTCTCATAACCTTCTAGTGTTCCCACTCCTCGTAGATCTATGACGGGTGCAACATATTGTGAGACATATCTCACAAACTCTTGATTAGGTGGCCTCCGAGGTGGTTTGCCACAAAACAATAATGTCCCATGGCACAACCTCATATGCATAATAGATGGGACTACCATGTCCTTGCTCCACTGCGCAAATCCAACTATGTTTTTTGTGTGGAAGTTTCTTGATATTTGGGTACCACTCTCAATGATTCAAGAGTTCCTATAATTGGATAAATTCCTCCATCCTCACCTCTTGGTGCTGGTGGATACTCTTCTGCTATCCCAGTGCTGTGACCTCTTTCTGGTTCCTCTTCTTCTTCCTCCTCATCATCTGAAAATACCTCTATATAGTGTGTCTTTCCTGCTCACATCTATGTTTGGGTGCCCATGATTCTTGGCATGTGAAGAAAATATTCCTTCTCAAATCTCTTCGGACATCATCACTAGGAGGTACTTTACTTTGGCTCTCCTTTGAAAGAGGAGCCTTATCATATTTTCCCTTTGATGGAAAAGTGGGCTTTTGCTGAAATGTTGCCTTTGCTTTTGGAAAGGCATCTTGTAGATTTCTAGCCCTTTCAATGGCATATTGAAGGGTATTGGGATTGGTAAACTTAACCAACCCATGAAGAGGTTATTCTAACCCATCAATAAACATATAGACCCTCCTTGCTCCAGATAAATAATGAACCATAACAGAAAGTTTTAGAAATTCAGAAATGTAAGTTTCTGGATTACCTGATTGTTTAAGCTTTGCTAATCCCATGAAAGGTGCCTTTGGGTCTCTCCTATCAAACCTCTCCACAAACCTCCTTGTGAAATCTGAATATGCAGTCACATTGGCATGACCCAATCTAGATAAGCCATGAAACCACCAATCATGTGCCTCACCCTCAAGGTGCAGCATTTCTGTCTTGATGGCCTCCATCTCTGGTACTTTGTTCAGCTGGAAGTAGATGTCTAGCTTCTCTACCCATGATTTGGCAATGCGTTTTGATGACCCATAAAATTTGGATAAGAAAAATATGCCCATATTTCGGTGTAGATAATGATTCTGAATGAATCCTCCACCTCTATGGTGATGCCTGGGTCTCCTATTGTCCTTGATCTGAAAAAAATCTTGAAAACTCAATTGATCCTTGAATCTGTAGGATTGAGACTCATACTCCTTGAAATAGTATTCAAGAGTTTCTTGTTCTTGAAACCCTTAATTTCCCACTACTAAGAATGTAGGCATTGTAAAGTGTTGAGAAACTTGCTGCTACTTCACTTTTTGATCACTCCAGTGATGAGAAATGTCAGAGCCTTCACCATGTGGAAACCCTTTAAGGGATTCCTTGTATCTTTCCATCCTCGTATCCTTTCTTTCTCTAAAAATGTCTTGCATAGTTCGAAGAAGTAGCTTTGGATACTCCTTCTCCTCATCTTCTCCCGATAAAGGGGTTTTACCCTTCTCTTCCTTGTCATCTGTATAATCAAACTTCCAGTTTATTCTTCTGAGATACCTCTTCTCTCTATCTATGAGAGGATCTCCTTCTTGTAATGACATATTGGCTTAAGATGCACAATTTGAGCCAATATTATGCTCGGATACCACTGTAGTATTCACAAATGGGAAAAGAAGAAATATAGAACAAAATGTTGGAATAGCAGTGTAAAACGTCATATAAAAACATGATCCCAATATGGAGCCTTTCCATTCATCATCATAGTAGCATATATGTATAAAATAATGGGCCACAAAGCATATAACAAGATACAACAAGCCGCCAATAAAGAAAACCCTCAAGAATGAGGTGCTGCTACTTTATCAAAATGCCAGAGACACTGCTATAGCGCAGTCATAAGTGCGTTGTTACATCAAATGAGTACAAAAGAGATAAATGGATGATATATGCCTCAAAAGGTACAATAAATGAAGATATAGACTCTATAAAACCTCCAACAGACAACCCAGAAGGGTTTTCATAAATACACCAATGCACAAGACATGAACCAAAGCCCTAGGGCTAAAGATTCATTGCAATTATACAGTTGGAAAGATGTGGCTGATCTGATATGACAAATAATGTAGCCTCCTCCAATGTATCCTCTAGATGAAAGGCTGATCCCTTCACTAGAAAACCTCCTCTCCAAATGGTGTACTGAAACCACCCCTGCGACTCCTCCCTAAAATAACACAATCCAAGACAGAAACTGTGTTGTAGGGGCAAGTGATGATGTGGCCTGATGCCAAATTTTTCAATAAGGATCAAGGGCCTTCCTCACCAGCCTCCCAATGGAAGGAAACCTTCCTCCACTGAAAAACAGATCACAAATCACCCATATCTATTCCTGCTGCAACCTGCAGCTCAACACATATCTCAAGAGAAATTACATTGTACCACAAGACTGAATCTTGGGCCTAATGCCTAAATTTGGAATGATAGTGAAATACTCTTCCTTTGGGTCTCCTCAAGGATAGAGGTGGGATTCCCACTCGGGAACAAAATTTGCTAAACAACACTAAAATCTTAGCTAAATAGATGAATAAAGCTATATGTCTAAATAGATCATAATATAAAAATATCATAACATAACAACATGAATGAACTATGGCTGCCATCTTCTTCCTTATATAAGTGAGGAGCTTCCTCACCCTTGGCCCCACTCATTAAAGGCATTACTTCCATGCATAGAGTCTCCAGCCCAAACTGCATTGTCCCATAATGAATGCCACTCCTCCATGACAACATTGTTGATTTGGTCAAAGTTCACCCAGTCTATGTGTTCCAGCCCCATTTCACACACAAGGGTGCTTAAGAAAGCTGTTAGGACGGTCCTCCTTTCACATTAGCAATGATTTTATTAATATTAAGGAGATTTATGGGTCTCCATACCCTCTTATTAATCAAACAAGGAAGCAACAAACAAAAATTAATATTCCAACTAGCTCATGGCTAATTGGGAATATTAGATAAGCATTGTACCTCCAGTAGATGATTTCTTCTTAAATTCAATGGGTCATCCAAGCGTACAGGAAAGGCTTGGGTTGACAAGTTAGATATCTATTTCCAGTTGCGCCAAGTAGCAGAAGCAGAGTATCGAGATAGAAACATTGCACCTTGAATGTGAAGAACATGACTGGTGGTTCCACGGATTGGGTCATGCATGAGTGACTGTGCATGCAGAGTTAACTCGAAGATTGGTGGAAAGGTTTGATAGAAGAAACTAGGAGGCACAATACATTGAGTCATTCTCTGAGAGTGAAGGAGAAGAGGAGGTGTATGAGGAGCGGAAGGGAGATGTCAATGTTGGTGTATTAGGAGGATATCAACTACTACCACCACCACCAGGAGGAGGAGCATATGCACCAGTTGGAGGAACTATTGCATATTTGCAAAGTGTTCGCAAGAATCAGCCAATCCGAGGCATGCATACATATTCACCCTAGATAGTCTCTGCACATCAGATGGATATTTTTGGGGACATGCCACTAGGGAAGCCGCATGACCAAGGGTTGGAGAACATGGTTGATTTGGAGCAGGGGACAGTTACCATGTAGAGGACCCTTCATAGGATCAGGGAGGAGATAAGCATCTATTATGGGTCAACATTTTTGAGTTGCACACAACACTTTGTGTTGGAGTGTGGTGCTTCAGAGGAGGGAATGGGTGCAACTATGGTACAAGTAGACCATCCCATAGCTTTCGGGAACTAAAAGCTACTGTTGCATGAGTTGTTGTATTCTATATAAGACAAAGAGATGCTAGCCATTATCCATGTATTGGAAAAATTTTGTTAGGATTTTGTAGGTAGTAGATTTTGGGTTAAGACTAACCACAACCATCTCCGACATTTTCTTGAGCATGAGAAGATATAGGAGAGGTAGCAACGATGGATCATCATAATTCAGGCCTATGAGTTTGAGATTGAGTATGTCCAAGGAGAGGAAAATTTGGTAGCAGAGGCATTATCACCAAGGCCAACATCGTTGTCCTTGATGAGCAGTGATGCAGTTGGAAGGGCCCAAATTCTAGTAGAGTATTCCAAGGACTGCTTCACTTGTGAAGTGTTGGATAACAGGATGAGACGATAAGAGTTATGTAGGGTACAACATCTGCATGTTAGGATCGGATGGCGAGAGATTCTAAGTTAGTACCCCGTGGAGCAGGCTGGGCGGCTAGATACATCCATGGCCACATTTTAGCAGAGTCCATGGATTACCAGAGAGACAGAGGGCCAAATTATTATTGGGATCTAGGTGGGATTTCCCATCACATCATAGATTCAGTCAGTGATGGTAGTAGTTGCACGATGGGTTGGATGTTTGGGCGCACACACATTTTCAGACCTCTATCAAAATACTATACATTGCTAGTGATAAGATCGTTCTGTAGGGGGGTACACCCTTTTGAGGAGCTATCTCAGTATATTGATCGTGCGTGGAACTAGAGGGTGATTAGCCTACTTTGGCAAGAGCTGATTGGAGGAGCTGGAATTGGGAGGCCACCAAATGATGCCTTGGATGGAGCCAAGTATTATTCACCTTTGTATGGGACACAGAGGTCGCAACAGAGTGGTACAGTAGTAGCAGAAGGTATCCAGTGGTATACATGGGCATGTTGCAGCATACAATGGCATGTGGAGCAGTGCAAAGACTCTTGGTGGAATGCAGTGACCCATGATGTGGTGTAGCAAACACTTGGAGAGTTGCCTCTAAGAATACTTACGGTAAGAGAATTATATGGAGATAGTACTCTCTCATCAATGCATTGGGCCTTAGAGCTACTGAGGTTCGACAAAGCAATGTTACTCCTGATTGCATGTGAGGAGTTGAACCACTTAGGTGTATGTGGGAAGATGAATATGTGTAGATGACATTGTTGTGGATGCACTAGCAGAGTGGTTGATGCATGTGTACATGTGGGCTGCCCTATGGTACTTGATGGCATTGGCATCAACGGTGCATCGAGTTGTGCCAAAAAGTCCATATCTATGCAGAGGAGTGTTATTTCATAATCAGAGTGGTGCAACGTAAACATGGTGACAATCTCATGATACTAGCATGGGATCACTGCATCACTGGATTTAACAATTCATCTACCCTTAGGATTGATCAAGTCCTTACAGGAGAAGATCATATTCCAGTGGTCATTAGTGATTATTTGTTGGTGTGGGTAGCTTCACGAACATGGAGTGATAATCAACAGGGGGAGTTCAAGAGGAGCTCTTGCAGGGAAGGACTTATTCCCACAAGAATCAGATTTTATATTCAGGCTCCCACCCTTGGAGTACCTGTGATGGATGAATTAGTAGAGTAGTTGTACATAGAGACAAATAGTAATTTATATGATTATGATGGTCTATCTACTGGTAGTATGCAGAGGACCTCGGGTACTTGTATCCAATTGGATAGAAAGTGGAGCAAGGTGTGCCTCACATTGATTAGGATGGCTTGGGATCCCGGTATTGATAGATCTCTTCAGATCAGGTCGATGCTGAGACCAGGGATGATACAGTGGGGCATCTGGGACCTTGGAAAATTTTGCAGTGACCATGGGGGAGTGCTAGTAGAAAGGATGCTTGTTCAGTCATTGCTTTAGGACAAGAAATTTTTGGCAGGGAGGACTGTAATATTCCTAAATAGATTTTAGCTAATTGGAATATTAATTTTTGTTTTTTAAATAATATAGATGAATAAGAGGGTAGAGGGACCCATCACTACAAGGAAAAGACCCTCTAGTGGAGGTTATAATGGATGTTTTTAGCATTATGAAATTGGCCAAAATTGTCAAAAAAATAATTGCTACAACTGTTTTCGATAAAGGAGGTTTTGGCGGAGATTCCAATGGAATTTCAACACAACTAAAAAAATTGGCCAATCGAAGTTTATTACAGATGTTTTTTCTCATCGATGCGCTATTCAGTTTTCAACGCATAGGTGTGTTTTAGAGTAAGCGCACCAGTCCTGCAAACGTACAAAGTACCGGGATGAAAAACAAATAAAGGATTCCCCATGAAGTTTAGAAACATCCCAGTGCGTGTCATCCAGACAGTCACCCCAGGGCGGTCAAAGGTGCATGCACTGGGCCGTAAAGGTCTAAAACTGCACCGGGCACACTGTAGGTCACTTGTAAAAAATGACAAAATTAGTGACTAGGTGACTAAAAAAGTTAGTCACCGCAATTATTTAAAGTGAATTACTACTAAAATTGGGCAAATTCAAGTGATTGAACTCAAAATGACTAGCTTAAACAACTAATTTAGTCTAGGGATACAATATACAACTAGATAAGAAATGACCCAACTAAAAATGACTAATTTAGTCCAAGACTAAAATATATGACCAGATAATAAGTGATTAAATAAAAAATGACTAACATACATGGCTGCTATAGTCCAAGAATAAAATTTGACCAACTAACAAGTACAACAAGTATATGAATTACTCATTTACGCCGGTCATTTTTAAGTGTGTCACTCCCGAAATGAAAATTGAAATTTTGATATTGAAGTATTACATTTCACTAAATTTTAATGCTGCAGATGGATTCGAAGACCCCATGGTCTCTGAATCAAATTGTAGCGTTCAGATTTAGAGACAAAGGGTTCTCTAAATCCATCTAGTGTTAAAATTTAGGTAGATGAATTCAATGACCCCTTAGAAGAGTCTATGAATCAATTTATAATGCTAAAATTATAATAGTCTTATACACTATATAATTTTTTTGTTTGTTTGTCAAGTTGTTTATGATCCTCTAGGCTTGACTTGTGGCTTGAGGAGCCATGACCCAGGGGCATCTAATTATTCGTTAAAGTCACCCGGGGATCACACCCAGCGTCGGCCACAACAACCCTTAGCTGACTGGATTTTTGAGCATCTCTCCTTCCCCTAGAGCACGACACAACCACCCCCCATGAGGTTTGATCATTGGTCGCCTTGCTGACAAGGCCTGTCCTCGACCAATTTTTCTAGTGATACTTGACATTGTACATAAAATATTATAATATATAATATTTTTATTACCCTTTGACCATATTACTATTATTATTATTTTCCAATTTTAAGGTCACGACCAATCTAGACTCCAAATTGTTGTATGAGACCCATTGTTTATGGGACAAGGGACCCACCTCTGGGCATCGATTAGACTACTAATTCTACGAAGACATAAATACTTTACCCCCTCTAGTTTTAAACATATGACCTCTTAAAAATAAACACACACTCTTAACCATTAGACCGCCTCAAACTATATAATAATTTTATACTAATCCTTCTTCTCATACCATTATACTATTGGTTTATTACACTATATATAGTTTATAGTTTTATATTAATCCTTCTTCTCATACCATTGTACTAATGGTTTATTAGACTATATATAATAGTTTATAATATATAATAGTTTTAATATATAATAGTTTCATGCATTGGTAATCTAAAGAGATTTGGATATATGACATTAGCGTGCAGTTCTACTAACTTCTAAATTTTGGTTTGGCCATACACGGGAATATCCGGTTTGGTGTGTTCAGAGTATTACTATCACACTGCGGAAATAATCAAACACCAAGGGTAGACGATTGCTCGAGCACCGATGTTTCGATCTTTGGTTGTTTGGTAGGAGATTTAATAGGGCCATTTTTAATAATGGATTGGAAATAATGGAAATACAATGAAGGGCTGGTGGATTGGAAATACCAGCAATACAGAGCATGGTCGGTGTTGATTGGTGTTGTGGTTCTCATATGGGTTACCTCTGTTGAAGTTACTCAGGTATGTACTACTCGAACCAGGACCACCAGAGAAGGATTTCGTTTGTAATTTTCTTCATTACAAAATATCAGATCTGGTAGGCTGTATAAAAAGTTATGAATTTTTTATGAAGAATCAATCGAATTAAAGGGAAAATTATCTACCTTCCCTGCCCTAAATGTGCATCCTATGACGGGGACTCGCCCCACAACCATTAGATGGCACTTTGTTTTGCACTCATTTGTTTTTATTACTTAAAAATCCCCACCAAGAAGATCAGAGAATGAGCTATTTCTACTCTCATTGTTAACAACAATGCATGCTCTTGATGGTCATACACTAGAGCCTGTAGTGGAAACTAGTTCTAATAGATGTATTTGCCACATGTTGTTGCAGGTTAATCCGATTAAACAAGAGATTTTAAAGGTGTATGCAAGTTTTCGGAATGTGATTCATATTGGACTTTTCATGAGACAAAATAATAAGTTCGATTCTGAGGTGGCTGTGGAGATATGACAAATGAGGCAATAGGCCCAATGTAAATTGGTTTGCATGCAACCAAATTCTATTACAACAGTATACAAAGCCCAATGTAGTCAGTTTTGTCTACATCGTAGACATGTGAGCTCTCAAAAAACTCTGTAAAAGCTTCCATGCATTCTTTTGAGTTTGGTCCCTTGATAATATGATATGGGTCTGACATTATTGCACAAGCAAAATTAAATGGAGGTTTATGTTGAATTATACACGGTCATAAGTAATTTGAGATTTTCCAATGTAGGAGACTGAGGAGTTTTTTTTTTAATTTTGAGTTGACAAGGTTCAGGGTTCAAGTACATGTTACTTTCTTACAATTCAGTGTGTGATTTTTTATTTGATTTGGATCTTGGTTGAAGGTTCAAACCCTTTGTGTGCCTTTATAGATGGGAGTATAGATGGGATAATGTCTCATTTTATTGAGCCATCCACAACTAGCATCAGATAGTCATTTCCCCTACAAGTTGTCAACAAACCTAAAGAAAATCCATTGAAATTGACTCTCATGGTCTACTTAGGATCGGAGTTAGAGTATACTTTCCCAATTTCTGTTTTGACCGCTTTGAAATTCTATGAAGGGAACAACTTCCTATGAATTTATTATCAACACCATCAATCTGATTGCTAGTGGTCATGGAAGGTAATGTGCTAGTTTACTCGTTCTTCCTTTTCAACACTTAATTGAAATGCAAATAACTGGACCACTTAATGTGGTGTGCATTCTTGATCGTTCTCAATGTTTAAAGGATTGGTGACAGTTGTGATTGCTACGAATGACGATCTCCTTTCCACTCAAAAAATGTCTACAATGATGTGTTGTTTGAACCAATGTGTACATATCTTGGTCATATATTGTGTAACTAAGAATGCTTGAAAAAGTGTTGGAGTGGTGTGCAACTAGTCTTCATGTTGCATCAATGACGTACCCATGGAATTTTGCCAAGAATCCATGTTGATATCAAGGGATTGTTGAATGTAAGGTAAGGAAAGAATAGTAGTAGTCACAACTTGACACTTGATCTCTTTGAACAATCTTTGTTGTCAATTTTCCTAACTAAAATTGAATTGATCATTTTAGTACATTAACAGGGTGCGTGACATCGGAAAAATACACAAGAAATATCTTTAGATAATTTTCCATTTCCATGATGCTTTGTAGGTTTTGAATGTTATTTAGAAGTGGTCAATTGGAAATAGCTGAAATATTTTTTAGAGCAATTTTGAATCAATCTTGGTTCTTGGAAATTTTAATATGCACTAGTTTTGTATGCTTGAATATATGTTGCTTTGTATTGATTAATTCCTTTTCTATTCACAATACTAATAGTATTTTATCCAAGTGTTTCAAATGGTACTCCCAAGTTTTACTAAAAACTAGTATGTTATTCAAGTACACAATCACAAAATAGTTAAGATATAATGTGAGCACTTTGTTCAATATCTTTGTGAATGTCATAGGGGCATAAATTATATCGAATGACTTCACCAACCATTGAAAAAATCCTTCTCGTGGCTCAAAAAAATTTCATATATCTTCGAGCTTGATACAGATTTAGTTGTACACAAACTTTAGGTTAAGCTTACTAATATAATTACCTTCATGAATGTAATCGATTAGGTTCTTGGTGCATGACAATGGATACCATTTCTTGATGATGTTTCTATTCAACAGAGAAAAATACATTCTCCATGTGTCATCCTTCCTTGGAAACAAAAAATAATAGATCCACAAAGCAATGAGTTAGTTCAAATTTGCCCATTATTTATTAAGTCATGTATCTACCTCTTGATCTCCTAGTTTTCCAACAACAAATCCCTGCACAGTGACTCATTCAATAACACAAAAATTGTTGCAACTCATTGATATGTTGGACTGTATGGATTGGAGGAATCCTATGTAGTTCCCATAACAACTTTAAATATTGCTACAATAACTTTTCCAACTTATTTTGTTATTATAACTTCTCATACGTGGTGGATATGCATGCAACAAGGCCTTGGGCTGTTGTTGCTGGTTGACCACTGGAGAGTGGCACTATCCTATACTCACAAGGATATTAAAGAAAATTGTATTGAATCTTTTTATCAACCTCTAGCCTTTAGTGGTTGAATTAACACCAAGGGAGTTGGATATTTTTTTTGTGTTCATTGAGTATTTTTTCCTTTTATGACTAGTGTTTGTTTAGGCATTGATGATAGACTATATCAATCCCAGAGATATGAATAGTTCAATATCATATCACAGATAGCGAATGAAACAACATTAAACTCCACTTCATCTACATTATCTATCGATATGGGGAAATTCATCCACTTTTACATTCACATTCAGCAAGTACTTGTTCTTGCTAAGAAAAATCAAGGGGTAGGGTTAATTATGCATGATTGGACATAAATTATGCTTCTTTATCAGTGCTTTTGAGATGATGTCTCTTTGGTTTCCTGTGTCAAACACTAAAGTCACAAGGTCCTTCCCGAGTTGGATATTAATGGAGAATGGTTTCCAACTCTTTGTGTAACTAGGATGTACAATTGCCATAAAATAGATGTAATCCATCACACTGTTAGATATCAATATCTATTTAACTCCTTACTCTATCATGATTGGCATTTGATGCTTCTCTATAATGTAGTGTCCAACATCCATATTTCGAATCTCCATTGCACTTATCGATCGTGATAAAAGGGAAAATTTGTCTTCCTTAATGTGGTGTTGGTCTTATGTTACAAAATTTTGTTGAATGGCCTGATGGTCATACCATATTTTGAAATGGTCATCTTTCCTTAATTGGAATTAGTGGCAACAACATATTAAGATTCCTCCAATTTTTTGTAGCCTCTGCTAACCTAGATTTTTTATAGGCATATGCAAGAGTGAAAATGTAGAGCATCTCAAAATTCGTCTAAATTGGTGAAATTAGTCCACCATTGACCTTGGTTGCTACTTTTTCTTTCTGTTCCATCACATTTTGCTAAATTGTATAGTAGTTGGACTTCTGGATGTTAGAATTTACTATTTGGTTGGACTTGAATTGCCTCTATTGGTGTTGCACCATATGATAATCAACAGGATTAATTTATTCTTGGTAGTGTGATGTTGAATTTATTCCATGTCATGGTTTATGAGACATTTAGGGTCACTTTGTTATCACGTAAATTCTCACATAGAAAAGCTTCTTTGTGCACATTGCATGAATAATTTTTCAAAGGAAAATTTTAAGCTTCACACATGCATTAGTGTACTTCATAAAATTAATACAGCTAACACATCCAATTGTCCAATTGCAAGAAGTCTATCTGATCATCATGGGATGAAATATTGACATTTCTTCCCACTTTAACAGAGGAACCTAGATTCATTAGCAAGCCTCCTCCAATACTACTTGATTTTGAGTCTAAAATTACTTCTAGAGGGTTTCTAGTGGATAGAAGCCTATAAATTTTCAACAAGTGATGTTAAATTCTGCAGGAAACAGGCGATATTAGTTAGCGTTCAATCCATAGGCTCAATATTCATATTCATATTTGGAAACATTGGCTTTGACTCTTGAGTAGTTCAATGCAACTACATTCCTTCCTCCATTTACTTCGTTCTTTGAGAATGATTCTATTCCATAAATTATGTATAATATTTAGCGACTTCTTGCAAAACAATTCTTTGATACCAAATTGATTCCAATTGCATGCTACCAGAAGCTACACATCCACAATAATTACAATGAATAAATCTTATATACATAGTCCCTAAAAATAAGTGCAACAAATACTTAAACAATATAGAAAAATAAAATGATTTCAAGAAATGACATGATAAATCAGGCAGTGGCTCAACTAGTAATTCTCATTTAAAGAGTAAGCTTGTACAAAATTATACAAACAACATGAAGCTTTACATCAACACTAACTATCCCATAGCCTACTAACTGTATGAATCCAACTTAACCCTTTTAATATTAGAAATTGTGGTATAAATAATACAACCAAATGGAAGGTGAAGTATTTCATGTCCCTTATGTTCATATCCAATAGAACATTATTGTACAGGTGTTGAGAATATTAAAAGACAAAGAAGAAGATGGTGATCCTTAATGATTTTTGGGTTTCCATGTGTAACCATTAGATGAGTTGCTCGTCCACTTCAATCTGCCCATTGTGAATTGAACTGGGTGTGACCGAGATAAAAGCCCCGTGCTAAAGAAGTGCAAAAAATTAAAATTCAACCTAAATTCTGAATAGTGCAAGCAGGTTGCACTGTGCAGTGCTCAAAAGCTTGAGTTTAAGCACGTCCATAACACAATTTTCGATTGTGATTTTGATACATGCTAAAACTATGTCCTTTAAATTTGAGATACTTTTTTAGGTTGAACTCACTAGCATGATTCCTTCAACCATGGATTTAGTGAATCTCTGAATCCATGCAGGGTCAAATTTAATTTGATTTTCATGGGTTTGGTCATAGGTTAGAGTTAGTCATACTGTAGGTTTCTAATTTGGTGAATTCTTGATGCGCAATGATGATTTTTTCCTCTTTACAACATGTTGAAGCCCCTAAAATCCTAGCTTCAAACATTGGGGAAAACCACCCGGTCAAGACCTTAATACAACTCTTTTCCATTTGGGATAGTGGTTACGACTGGATAATATGGGACCTGTTTCCCAATAATATATGGGTTGATGATTGGTTGTTGATATAATGGGTAATGGAAGTAATTATTAATTTATTCTATAACTTTAAATAAATACAAAGAATACTAGTTAAACCTGGCTATCATATAATAAATGTGATTTTGGATTTGTTCCAATTAAATGAATAATCCTATAGATGGCTTATTCATCCAAAAGAAAGATGTATACACATATAATAATTACTTTGTTTAAGAAATTAAACAAAGTAATGATGATAACATATCGCATTCATATACTTATATTGCTCAATATATTTTGAAATATGACAATTCTAAATTTTCAGAAATGATATAATAAAAAATTGTTTTACAAGCATATATATATATATATATATATATATATATAAACAATAGCAACTTTCAGAAGGAATGTTTCATTGCATAAAGAAAATTGAACAACATAATTATGATAAGAATACCAGATACATGTGTAACCTCTTGATGCAAATAACACTCTGATCCCACTTTCTTACTTAGAACAGCTTTCAGGAAGAACAAAAATGCATATTCTTGAAAACAATTTCCTCATAAAATCGCAGAATGTGATCCACCATTAATAAAAATAATGTATTCAGAAGTACAGAAGTGTAACTTCCTAAATCAAAAATTTATACAAATTGAGGACCCATTTCTAAATACATGAAAGGGGTTTAAATAATAATGAGTTTAAAACAGACTATCTAAAATATTGCTAAAGAAAATGAAAATCAGAGATTCGATTTCATAAAATAGAATTACAATATCTAAGAAAACAGGTTCATTGTATTTCTCTCATGTCTGGTGTGCGCAGCTGGCATATTGATAGCATGTATTTTACTTTAGGAGGATGACTCAATCTGGAATGTAGCTGGCTGGTGTATGTGGCATCCAAAAGCTCTGGGATGATATAACTAATGGCATTAGAGAGACATTTTGTAGTCATCTGCTGGCTATGTGGCTTAACCAAATAAGACCATAATGCATCCCATTTGATTCCTTGTATTGCGTTGATCTGTTGGTCCTTATTGGCTAAGTCTTGCTTCCATTGTTTCTCTATTTCTTTGACCTTTGGTAGCTCCCCTAGAATACAATTGGAAATCAGGTTGGCTGCATATAAACTGTCATTGATTAATTGTACTAAATTGTTCATCACATCTGTTTCTTTGAAGGTGGCCCGTTCTTCCTTGATCAACTACGTTTCCCATTCTGAAAATAAAATTTCCTTGTGTGATTCCTGAATCTTGGGAAGATTCGCAGCTATGCCCTGGTCCGTGTCTTGCCATGTGAGGAATCCTAAAATTTTCTCATCGGCATCTTCAAATTCTAACCTCATATTTATTGCCTTTTCTATAAGTGATGTTTCTATTTCACATAGAGGGTCATCCAATGATATTTTATGACATAAAATATCAAGTTTCTGTGACAATGTTTTACTTAATTCAAGAGCCTCTATTTTAAATTGATCCAGTTCAGGATAATCCTTAATTTTTTACATTTGTGCTTGTAACAAGATGCTCTGTTCTTCTTTGGCCACTTTCTCTTGTTGAATCATCACCTCTAATTTATTTAACTCTTGAGACAGCTGTTGTTCTTTATGTATAGCTTGCTGGTCAAGCTTTCTCTTTTCCATATTCAATTTCTCTTCTAGCTGCTCAATCTTTTGTTTTTCTTCAATCAACTGTTGTTCTAACTGTGATATTTTCTGTTGATATGATGTTGCATTTTCTTCCAACAACGCTATCTTTTGATCTTTTTCCTTAATCAATTGAATGACTTCAGAGGCTTTATCCATCGTCGTTGCCGTATAGGCCCCTACATATTGAGATAATTTGGTTAAATCCTATGAAGGATTAACTTCAGAGTCCTTCCAGAAAACATTCATTAATTCAACTTGCGGAAATGAAGATGGCCCTTGATCAATTTTCCTTCTCTTCCTTTGTTTTATAACTACAGCCCTATGCTTTGGACTATAGAATACATCGAAGGGCACTATATCTTCAATCTTTAATACAAATTCTTTTGAAAAAAAAATTGGGATAATTTCAAAATCTCGGGTATTAGTATTGTCGAGTGTTCCTTCAAATATAACATTAGTCATCTTGATTTGTTGTGTTGCAGGCGATTGTATTGTAGACACATTCTGAGAATCGCTCTGGCCCTTGATCTGCCGGTCAAACTGTTCCCATTCTTTTAATAAATTTGAATGATCATCAATATCCATTTAAGAGGAATCACCATCCTTTCTACCTGTCTTTTCCTGTCCAATTTGAATATCAGTCTTATTTCCTGTATTTTCCTTTTCAAACTCTGTTTCAGTGTTCTTTTCTTCTCTGTATTCTTCCTGTAGAGTAGTTTTCAACTAATCAAGAGGTACTGTGAGTAGTCTCTTGTTTCTAAACAGTAAGAATTCTTCCATGCCACCTGCTCCAAACTTTAAATTTTCTAAATGATTAACTTGTGAAAACCCTTCGGCTGAGGTAAATAGATCATCAAAATCATCATTTTCATGTCAAAATTTGGCAACCTTTACCATGGATGTAAAGTTACAAGCAACTTTTTTCGGATCATACTTCCTTTTGGGGATGGTTGCCAACCTGAGGTATTTTATTTTTTGGGCTTCTTTCTCTGCATGTTTAAAATCATGCAGAGAAAAAGATCCACATCGGAGGGGAAATGTAGGCCACATTAGCTTCTTATATTTTTTAGGCTTCTAGAAATTCCTCTCTCCGGCTATTTGATAAGTTATCTCTCGGCCGAATAATTTGTCGGGAATGTACAAGGGCAGGACATGAGGATCAGTGATACTTACGAATATTTAGATATAAGTGAAATTTTCTTCTCCGAACCAACTTCCAATTGAGGTGAGGTCAACGCTGGCCTCATTGGATAACTTCGGAGTGGGTTTATTGAATATAAATTGATGAACTGGCAAAATGAATCCATGACAAATTATGTACATGTGGTATTTATAATAGGACTTCCACAGATATTTGTGATAAATGTGGATAGGAATTGGGCTTTGAGGAGTCCATTTCCAGCCTAAGATAGGGAACTCAGAATTGAAACATATGGTATCAATGATATAGGCACTCATATAGAATAGGGGTATTATCCGGGTAGTTACAAACTTATTTTTCCTATAATCTAGGATTTTGCTTGCCATTTTATCAGATAAAATGGTTGCCCAATCCATAATGTAGGAATTAACAGCAGCTTCAATTAGGGGTACCATCTCAATAGAAAAATTTTCAGAGTTGATAGTTCCAAAAAGTCTACACATCATAGCTGCAGCATAACAATCTGGAGATGCCAAGGATTCTACAGAGTACATACCTGAATATTTGTGCCTATGTTTTTCAGGAAAATGCCTCCAATCTCTAATGGGATCCGACTCCACTTTGTTTTATTTGGCGAAGTCTTCCAAAACTGCTTTGTTGTAGATTTGCTGAGGGTCTGGCAAGTGATACATATTTTTGATGTCTCCCACTTTGAAAGACCCGAACATCCTCCCATATGATGTAAAGAATTATCTATCTGTTATATTGATGCTTTCTATAACCCATCTTACCAAGTCATTATATGGGAGAACATTTGCGTGAGCTTCTACATTATGAAGATAGAAGCTTGTCAATTCCTTAAGAGTGCTTTCTGATATTTTATCGGAATCTGCCTCTGGCTCTTCATCTGATATTATAGTTGGATCTTCTGCTTCTAGTAGATTATAAACTCCTTCCCATGAAGTTTTGCCAAGACCCAGACAGGTTGTATCAGTTACTAACACCAATTTAGTTGGTTGCTCTTTCAGAATGATGGGAGCTTCGCTCTCTTGGATTTCTTAGACATTTTCATGGCTCGTAGGTTTTTCTCAGGTCTGCACAATAGAACAGATTAGCAGAATGACAAAAAAATTCTTTTAAGAACGAATATCAAACAGAGAGGAGCTAATGGCATTTAATCAAAATAAAGATGATGGATTAAAGAAATATTATTCCATTGAATATGAAATTCATGACGGACTTCAACCATGATTATCCATTAATTATTTATTCATATAATGTGAGATTTTTTAATGTCATTGTAAGTTGTCTCGTCGCGCATTCATAACAGTCCTTTTAAATCGTTCATACCATAACGTTTTAAGATTTTTCGATCAACAATAATCGTATATCGGAGATCAGAAGTTTCAAATATCTGATTTAAGTATTCCCATTTTAGACTTGCGATTTGCGATTATTGATGTGTTGGCATGGATGGCGCGATGCCTTTTAAATCATATCAAATTATTGGCATTTCTTGTACAAATGGTCTATTTTATGTTTTTCATTGAGGAGCGCTTTTATGAAATAATGATATCTCATCGCAGATTTTAGTGGAGTGTATTTTGATATGAGTTATGCATTTTTAGCGATAACCGATTTGTGATTTAACTTATCGCATCAGAAAAAGGGTACATGAAGATGTGACATAATTTTTCCAATTCGCGATTGCGATCGGTCTTATCGCATCGGAGCTTTTCAAAAAGATGTATAAGAATGTTCTTTCCCCGATTTACGTTTGTGATTGGGTTCATCACATCGGAACTTTTCAAAGTGGAAGACTTGAACTTATGCTCATGCGATATGCACTTTTGCGATTGATTAATCGCATCAGGGTTGAATGATAACACATTTGATTCTAAAATTTGAATGTGCAAAATGTGATAAGGCCTTTATGTGTTTTCTTTATTTTTCATTAAATAAATCCTTTTTTCATTGGGGTTTGAGTCTATTTCATGATAGATCGGATTTCCTCAAAACATTTATTGATTCTATACCTACCATAAAAAAGAAAAGGGGACCCATTTCTTATTAAAAATTAATATAAAAATTTGAAATGGGGAGGGTTGTTTTACAGCACAACAATTGGCGATTCACTGGGAGAAACAATTATCTCTAAAAAAATAAAGTGATAACTAAATATTTTGTAAGTAGAAAGGTTTGAGGACAAAGAAAACTATTTCAAAAAATTTAAATAAAATCTAACTCTGAATAAATAGGAATCACTTGCAATTTCTTTTTTTAATCCCTTTAAAAATAAAAACATTTTTTGTTTCATCAAGCTTTGATTGGTTGATAAAGATAAAGTAGGGGGCTTTTCCAACTTAGCTTTGTAATTTACTCTTTTTTCATAGGTAGTGCCTCTGCTGCCAGAAAACGTCTATAGTCTTGATAGGGTTACCTTTTAACCATTAATCATCCATTACCCTATCCATCTAAGAGTATAACCTTTTAAAAGATAAATCCATAAAGATATTCTATCTTTTGTTTTTTACTATTTTAAATGCTTATGATTATAAGCCATCACCCTGTTTTAATATGCAATAGTGGTAATGTCGGTTTGATTACTTCCCTATGATCATGGTAAGAAAGCTTGTGATGAGACCTCTTATATTTTATGTCAGACACACATTTTTTTAGAATTACACTCTAAAAAAAAAAATCATAAACTTAGTGGATGGGGTGAATGATTCTCTCCTTAGGAGTCAATGGATGACCTCTTAGAGTTTTAAGTGCCAAAATTTGGAAAAAGTCTTTACTCTTTATAAATAACCTATGTCTACTTTATAAAATTAGAATGATTTACAATATTTTCAAGGTTTCGGAAGACTTTTGAAAACTTTTGAATAGGTTTTAAGAGTTTCATATTTTATTTAAATTTCCAAAACTGTAGTCACTTCCTTAAAATTTTTCTATCTATATAAACAAGTATTCACAGCATTTTCTCAAAGATATTTTCAATAGTAAAAGGTCAATGGAAGACTATTAACAACGTTATTTGTAAAACAAACAAGCTTTCATAATGAATATATACAGGTAAGAAGGGGTTACCTTCTTAGGAAAAGAAATTTTTCAAAATAAGCCCATTCACAGGAAGAGAATCTCTCTTTCCTGTTAGATCTTACAATATGAAAGTAGATGAGCCTATCTTTTCAATGATTTGAAATGGTCCAAGCCACATTTTTTGAAATTTGGTGTGTTTACCTTTATCTTCATGTGCTTTATCCCATTTCAAAATGAGATCACAAATTTGTAATGTTTTAGATCCAGTAGAATTTGCATCAAAAGAAGTTTTTATAAGTTTTTGATGTTTAGCATGAGTAATTTTGGCTTTTTCCCTTTCTTCATCTAATTTGAGGATTTGATCAAATCTTAGTTGGACTGAAGATGAAGGATTTTCTTCAATAAATTGTACTAGGGCTAGAGATGGGAATGCTAGGTTTGAAGGTATCATGGCTTCTTTCCCATATACAAGATTAAAAGTTGAAGTACCTATTGAATACTTCTGAGTTATACGATCGGCCCATAGTGCAAAAATCAAAGACTTATGCAAATTCTTTTGATTTTGATAAACAATTCTTTTGATGATTTTAATGAGGTTTTTATTAGTTTATTCAGCCAAACCGCTACCTTGGGGGTAGTAATTTGCAGAATATTTTAATTTAAAACCTCTTTTGAGCGCAAATTCCATATACTATTTCCAGAAAAATAAGATGTATTATCAAAAACAAGGGCATTAGGTACACCAAACTTGGTAATGATGAATTGATCAATGAATTCAATGATTGCATAAGAATTGGCTACCTTTCAAGGAATTGCTTCTACCCATTTTGTGAAGTAATCAGTTGTTGTAATGATGTATCTGTGTTGCTTGGAAGAATTTGGAACAATTTCTCCAATAATATCAAGTCCCCATTGTTCGAATGGTTGCTCAATGTTTACTAGTTGTAAAGGAAAGGCTGGTTTCCATTGTCTTCCAATGGCAGTTTGGCGAGTTTTACATTTCCTTACATAGTCATGGGCATATTTAAACAAAGTAGGCCAATAATATCCAACATGAATTATCTTGTGAGCTGTAGTGTCTCCTCCAAAATGTCCATCTACTGGTCCATCATATAATTCCTGCAAAACCTTGTGTACTTCAGTTTTTTCCAGACATCTTAGAAAAATGGAATCATAATTTCTTCTGAATAACACATCATCAATGATTTCAAAGTTTTTAGCTTTTAATCTTAAAGCATGCTTGCTTTTATAGCTGAAATTAGGAGGAGCATACTCATTTTTTAAGTAAAAGATCAGATCAACATATTGGGATTGAGAATTTATCATACTTATCTCATTTACTTGAAAAGTATTATCTTGATCTTGATGTTCTGGAATATTGGAAGCTCCTACTAATAACCTGCAAAAACCTTGTCCTCTAACAATTTTAGGTGTTTTAATTTAAATATCATATTCTTATAAGGTTGTTACCCAATTGGCCCTTTTTTCTCCTACTTCTCTTTGTATTAGCAATTGTCTCACTGCAGAAAACGGAACAATGACTTTTATATGTGTTTTTAGGAGAAATGGCCTAAAGTGTTTGATAGATTTAAACACAGCAAAAGCTTGTTTTTCTACTTCTGAATAGTTAAGTTCAGCTCCTTGCAGATTTGAACTAAAGAAGGAGATAGGTGCTTCAATCTGTTGATCAGTGAGTTGTGTCAAAACGACAGCATAAGATGTTTCTGTGGCTAGAGTATACAAAATAGAATGATTAGAAAAATTGGGAGTATTTAATGCTGGAGCATAAATAATTGCTTATTTGATTGAATCAAAAACACTTTTTCTTTATGTCCCCATTTCAAAACTGATTTTTTCCTATTCATCATTTGTAAAGGTAAAACTATATGAGAAAAATCAGGAACAAATCTTTTTACAAAATTTATCTGTCCTAAAAATGACTACATGGATTCCTTATTATGTGGCAAAGGGATATCAGAAATCTCATTTATTCTGTCAGGGTCAATATATATGCCATCTTTATATACAATAAATCCTATGAGTTTCCCTTCATTAAGAGCAAAGAATGATTTTTTTTGGATTTAAAAAAATACCATATCTTCTACATCGTTCAAAGATTTGTTTTAAATCATGTAGATGGTTAGCTCTTTTCTTTGAAAAGACAATTATGTAATCTAGATAGACAACAACTGACCTATTAATCAAACCTTTGAAAGCTATATCCATGGCCTTTGGAAGGTAGCTCCGACATTTATCAAACCAAAAGGCATTTTTTGGTAGAGCATGACCCTAATGATTTTTTTCTAACAACATTTATTTTGGTTGCATGCTTCGAATATTGCTCTACTATTTATAATGTTTCATTTACAGGAGAACTCATCGACCATTTGTTTCGTATCATTCGAGTAAGTTGTGCATCCTCTTGTCTGCAAGGCACACCTCCAAACGAGAAAGGCATATCCAACGGTAGTCGAACCTACATCCCAGACAGGATCCCTGTCACAAACGGTCTAGAGTCTAGTTGAAACTTTATACTGGGGAGATCCCTTTAAATTCATATAAATTCATGTTCAATTTTCCAATGTCAATTTTGATGTTTAATGTGCATGTACATTTAAGATATTTCAGAGGATTATTTTTAAAGACAATTCTTTGACTTTGGAGCATTTGTTTAGGTTATGCCACTCTTATTAAATCATTGTAGAATCTTAATTCATAATGTACGGTTAAACATAAAGTTCAAATTTCCAATGTGTTTTTGTTTCTCCACTAGTATACAGAGATGTAAAAAATAGTTTTCATGTAGATCTCATTTTTCACTATAGTTTTATTTGATTAAAGTATCTTACCTGAGTCTACTCTTCCATAACATTATTCTTCACCTGCACATACAGTAGGGAAGTTGTAAGTAAGTGTGATATTATCTATAATTCGAATAAGTATAAAAGAGTACCAAACAATAATTAAGCATGAGTGAGCTAAACTGAAATAGTTAATTATGTTTGCATGCTAGTCCAAGTTCGAAAAGGAGGAGAAATATGGGTACAGGTTACCCATATTAGATCATAAAAATTTAAATGGAAAACAAATAACAAATATGTAATTAATACATCACTAAATATGATTAACAGAAATAACAAAACACTGGGAAACAAAAAGAGTATGATGCCAACCTCATTACAAGAACAGGATACGTGAAGAGGCTATGTATTGCCTTAAGGATAGGTTACACATACTTCACCAGCTGCCTAAAGAAAAGGGGTATGGGGTATAACTATGCATCTACTATAAACATATATCATTATGGCTAAGGAAATTTTATAAACAAATAAATCTGAATACAGAGGCATCATAAAATATTGCACCATCATAAATAATAAAATTAAACTAAGGGTTGTGTAATATCATCCAAGAAAATGATTTTGAATCTAAGGAAGAAGAACGGATGAAAAAATGAAGAAGTTAAGAATCATAGCTTCTGGCAAAGGAAAAACCAGAAACTAAACAATTATGGGTAGTGAAACATATATCTATGTTAATATGAATGTGTGTGCTTACATTTATATCTATACCCATTGGTATATATTAAGAACAGAGGATAGATTACACAATGGCATACGATACTAGTACTCAACATTTATAAACATTTTAAACAAAGTATGACGATGGTTAATGAAACGTTGCCAAACCAATAATCACATAAATGCATGTATATGTGTTACATTAAAATTTGGAAAATAAATCTACCTCTGCATCACAGATAGTGATTACTATGTATGGCAGAGGATTGAGGGGACAATATATAGATAACATGTACCCATATTTAATATGAATAAAATCGTTACAATTGAACACAAAATTTTAAATAAACTCAATAATTAACATCTAAAGTATAATAAACTATAGATGAAATCACTTCAATGTTACATAGACTCGGGTCAACTTAGTCTCATGCGAACCAAGCATATAGCATGCGTTGGAGGTTAAATTACAATAAGGGAGAAATACAAACAATGAGATAAGGGAAACGTAGCCTCTGTACAAGAATTCCAAATCGAAAAGACAAAGTAGAATCTAAAATCTCCAAAGCCAATAATCTACATTCTAGCACGATTGATAGTAAAATTATTTAACGGATGCAATAGAATAAAAATGTTGGTCAATTAAACAACACGATGGAATTACATGTATATATACAACTTAAAAACACGATTCCAAAACAGTGGAATTAAAAGTTAAAATTCCATATAAAACAGAGGAGGTACCCTGCGTGAGGGAAAATTGCCATAAACTCCTCTCAAAATGAGAGGGACAAAGGAATTGACCTTAATATTAAATGCAATCAAAATGGCCATACTAAATTGGGAAAAAGGAATTTCTCCATTAGAGAAATGGTTCATAAGCCAACTACCCAGAATATTGGGGGTTTAGAAGAAATCGAAGAACAAAAAAAATCCTTTGCTAAATATACAGAGAAACAATATGTTCTAAAAATGGCACAGGTATATTTTCTTGAACATCAAAGGGAAAGGAATAAGAGCTTACCTCTATTACGAGCCATATTTGAGTTGTCGATTGGTGACGGAACGACATTGCCACACAGAGTTTTAGGAATCCATAACTAAGCGTAGAGGGCAGAAAACCCTACCTACAACATTCTAAATTTTATCATATTAGGGCATTCATAACATAGCGTACACATAAAATAAACCAAAGATACAAGTAGTCGTGGCATAGATCAAGGAGATATCTCAGAAGATGTGATTCATCATTAACATAAATACTAACAATTAAATACTTAGCAAATAATTACATAAGAGCCTATTGAAAATATATCCAATTCATTTTTTTATCATTATCCGTAAGAACTAAAAAGATTCATGCTGAATTACTGAATTAGTTCGAATAAGACATCATGTATGGAAGAAAACAATTATTATCCTAAATCATAAGATAGCTTTCTGATCTAAGGTTATAACTATTTTTTCCTATGCAAATTTCACTTTTCATATTATATCTAAAATTAAGCATGTAGAATAGTCTAAGCAGGCTTTTAAATGGATTAACGCTCAAGATTCAACAATAATGCATGAATCTGATTATTAACTCATTTATTTGAAATATAAATTAAAAGATTGAAATATGAATTCATTTCAACTGAATTTTGTAAACAATAGTGTTAAACATCATCAACTAAAATAAACCTTTACTCATAAATGAAATCAAATCACAGATCCTCACAATACGACAATAGTCCACAATCCTATGGGCCTGCAATCGATCTCTCCTTGCATAAATGACATCCCCGTTACATTAGTAGTACATAATCAAAATGATTTTCTTTACAAACAGATGAAAACACATCAATATCGAGCCTTCTTCCCCCGAGATTCTAATTCCCACCACCCCTGCAAATATAAATCCTCATTACAATAGTGTTTTTCAAGAATTCTAGAATTGCAGAGAAGAGAAGCCTATTATACATTCTACAATATGTTATTTATAATTTTTCAAAAAGAATTCTCAATAGGAAAGTTGTTGATGTGTAGTTCTTCTCAATCAATTTTCGTTGGTCCAAAACCCTATTCTTTTATTACTAGAGAATTTGCATTGATTGAGATCTTCTTCTCCTCATCTCTTCAATTGATTCCATGTAAAAACCAATCAAAATTAAATTAAAATACAAAATAAAATCATATTACCAAATGTGGAATTAAAACATATCCAATCAAAACTTAATTACATAATTAAATAAAAATAAATATGAGCTTTCTATTGATGCATGTGAAGATATAATTGGTAAGCGAGAACATAGAGGAATGGATCTGCAGTCAGTAGAAGCCGTGAGCAAATGAAAATGAAGAAAATTAAACTCATAAAATTAGTTATGTTTAAAAAATCGGAGCATGATTTTCTGTTGAATTTTAGACTCATAAATGATAAAATCTGGTAATGAAACTGATTCAAAAATGTTCTCTATGATTTTATCTATCCAAGGAGCCATGTTGGGCCTCATTTGGCCAAGCAAAACTCAACTTCTGAGCTTCTAAAGGCGAAGGATGAAAATTGCGATAATTTTAGAAAAATTGTTGCCTCGGCTAAAAACGGAATTTTTAAATTAAATTAAAACTATTAATTAATTAATGCTAATTTAATTGTAATTATAAAATTTAATTAATTAATTACAAATTAATTATAAACCAAATTTTATTAATCTAAGCAAATAATTTAAAATTTATTTAAAATTTAAATATATTATATTAATATTATAATTATATTATATTAAAAGTATAATATAATATTATAATTATAATATAAGAAAATTAAAATTAAAATATATTATAACCAAATCCTTTAAAATCAAACTTAATATCAAAAAAAAAAGGTAGGTGTCATGAGTGTTAATGATAATGGATGGGAGCTTTAATAGAGGATGGGATGGAGTGACCAGCCTAGATCCATCTAACTCTGGATCTATCATGCGCTGAGAGGGATCAAATCTCTCGAGGTGCAAACCTATTTTTTGAGTGAAAAACTTGAGGGTTGCACACGGGGGGTTTGATAAAACCTCATTATGATGGATCTAGGCTTAGACATCAACATCACATTTTTCATATTATTAAAAATTTTGTATATTTTTGAGATGTAAGATCAATCTAGGCTGGTTGCAGTCTTGTGCTACCAAGGAAAATCTATCAAAGATTAAAATCAATGCATTTAGTGCAAACAATCAAATAGGATTAGAAATCATCTACATTGAAATCAATGCATTTAATGCAAGCAATCAAATAAGATTAGAAAATAACTTCTACATTGAAATCAATGCACCTAATGCAATCAATCAAATAAGATTAGAAACCAACATCTACATTGAAATCAATGCATTTACTCAAAGCAATCAAATAGGATTATAAATCGCCATCTACATTGAAATCAATGCATTTAGCGCAAACAATCAAATAGTATTAGGAATAATCTACATTGAAATCAATGCATCTAGTGCAAGCAATCAAATATAATTATAAATCGACGTCTAAATTGAAATCAACACATCCAGTGCAAGCAATCAAATAGTATTAGGAATAATCACCTACATTGAAATCAATGCAGCTAGTGCAAGTAATCATATATCATTAGAAATAAATATCTACACTAAAATCGATGCATCTAGTGCAAATAATCAAATAGGATTATAAATCACCATCTCCACTTAAATCAATCCATCTAGTGCAAGAAATATTCTTCCCTCTCTCCACCCTCCACCCATATCTATATCCCCATCCATCTCTTTTTTTGTCTCTATCTCACCCCCCTAAACACACATGCTCTCGCACTCCATATATATCATTCTCTTTGTCGATCACCCTCTCTCCCCATCACTCTCTTCTTCCCTCTCTTCCCCTTCTCTCCCTCTCCCCCGCTAATATCTCTCTTTCCTCCTTTTGTCCTCTCTCTCTCTCTCTCCATCTTCATATCACTCACTCTCTCTCTCTCTAGGAACCAACATCTACCATGAAATCAATGCATTTACTCAAAGAAATCAAATAGGATTAGAAATCTCCATCTACACTGAAATCAATGCATTTAGTGCAAACAATCAAATAGGATTAGAAATCATTGACATTGAAATCAATTCATCTAGTGCAAGTAATCAAATATAACTATAAATCGACATCTAAATTTAAATAAAAAAATTCAATGCAAGCAATCAAATTGTATTAGAAATCACCACCTACATTGAAATCAATGCATCTAGTGCAAGTAATCAAATATCATTAGAAATAAATATCTACACTAAAATCGATGCATCTAGTGCAAATAATCAAATAGGATTAAAAATCACCATCTCCACTTATATCAATCCATCTAGTGCGAGATATATTCCTCCCTCTCTCCACCCTCCATCCATATCCATATCCCCCTCCATCTATTCTTTTTTTGTCTCCCTATCTCACCCCCTAAACACACGCGCTCTCGTACACCATATATATCAATCTCTTTTTCAATCACCCCCTCTCCCCATCTCTCTCTTCTTCCCTCTCTTCACCTTCCATCTATATATCTATCTTCCCCTTCTCTCCCTCTCCCCCATTAATATCTCTCTTTCCTCCTTTTGTCCTCTCTCCCTCTCTCTACATCTTCCTTATCACTCTCTCTCTCTCTCTCTCTAGAAACCAACATCTACACTGAAATCAATGCATTTACTCAAATAAATCAAATAGGATTAGAAATCGCCATCTACACTGAAATCAATGCATTTAGTGCAAACAATCAAATAGGATAAGAAATCATCTACATTGAAACCAATTCATCCAGTGCAAGTAATCAAATATAATTATAAATCGACATCTAAATTGAAATCAACAAATTCAGTGCAAGTAATCAAATTGTATTAGAAATCACCACCTACACTGAAATCAATGCATCTAGTGCAAGTAATCAAATATCATTAGAAATAAATATCTACACTAAAATCGATGCATATAGTGAAAATAATCAAATAGGATTATAAATCACCATCTCCACTTATATCAATCCATCTAGTGTGAGATATATTCTTTCCTCTCTCCACCCTCCATCCATATCTATATCCTCCCTCCATCTCTTCTTTTCTGTCTCTCTATCTCACCCCCCTAAACACACAAACTCTCGCAATCCATATATATCAATCTCTTTGTCAATCCCCTCCTCTCCCCATCTCTCTCTTCTTCCCTCTCTTCACCTTCCATCTATATCTCTATATTCCCCCTCTCTCCCTCTCTCTCCATCTTCCTTATCATTCATTCACTCTCTCTCTCTCTCCACCTTTCTCTCTCTATTTCTTTCTTCTAACCTCTCTCCTCCTCCCCCTCCAAGTCCATCTCTCTTTCCCTCTCTCTCTCCACTCTCTCACATCCTCTCTCTTCCTTCCTCTCTTTCCCTCTCTCTCCCATCTCTCTTTCCGTCTCTCTCTCTCTTCACCTACCAACTATGTTACTATATCCCTCCCTCTCTCCTTATATCTCCCTCTCCCCCCTTATCTCCATCTCTCCTTATTTGTCTCTTTATCTCAGCCACAAACATACACGCTCTCTCTCTGTCTCTCCCTTGTCACTCCTTCTCTCTCTCCATTTCTCACTCTCTATATTTCTTATTTCCTACATATCTCCCCCTCCAACTCCATCTCTCTTATCGATCCCTCTCTCCTCCTCTCTCTCAAGTCCTCTCTCTCGTCCTTCCTCTCTTTCTCTCTCCCCTAAATCCCGCTCTCTTCCCTGATCTCTCTCTCTCTCTCTCCAATACTCTGTCTTCCCCCATCACTCTCCTCTCTCTCTCTCTCATCCTTCCTCTCTCTCTCTCTTTTTCCTCCAATCCTCTCTCTTCCCCCATATCTCTCTCTCTCTCTCTCTCTCTCACTCTCTCTCTCTCTAATCCTCTCTCTTCCCCCATCCCTTTCTTTCTCTCTCTCTTTCCACCCCTCTCTCTCTCCAACTACATTACTATATCCCTCCCTCTCTCCATCTCACTTCTTCTCTTCCCCCTTCTTTCCATACACCTTACTTTGTCTCTTTATCTCACCCCTAAACATACACACTCTCTCTCCATCTCTCCCTTATCACTCACTCTCTCTATTTCTTCTTTGTTATGTAAACTAATGAACATAAATATTCGTAAATATAAAGCAGATTATGGAGTAAATATGAAAAGAGGTTTTATTTACTTACCATACCTCTAGTTTATTTATATTTTTATTTATTTACCATGCCCCTTTTCTTTACTATGGTATTTGGCCCATAGGCTTGTTATATAATTCGATTTTTATTTATAATCCTATTTGATATATTGTTATTTATTTACCTTACATCTTTATGCCTCTTTTATATTTATTTATTTACCATACCTCTTTATATATATTTTATATGTATTTATTTATTTATCATACTTGTTTATACCTCTTTTATATTTATTTATTTACCCATGGTATTTGGTCCATGGTATCAATATTAATTTGTCCCATGGTATTCGTCCCATAGGCTTCATCTAAATATAACCTATTTTTAAAGTTTTTTTAAATATAAAAAGGTTTATGGAGTAAATATAAAAAGAATTTTTATTTATCTACCATACATCTTGTTTATATATTTTTTTATTTATTTACCATAGCTATGGAGTAAGTATAAATTCATTTTACAAAAAATTAATTAAAAGAAATATTTAAAGGATTATAATGAGGGTGAGTGGAAAGTGAAGTGGAGGGATAAGGGGATGAGGTTGAGGTGAGCATGACAGTGGGAGCGGGAGTCATAAGGAGTTTGAAAATAAAACTTTGTATTAAAACTAAAATAGCCGACATATAAAACTGAAATCACAAATCACAAATTTTAAAATGAGTGCATAAACATTTTGTGATATGTGATATATCACATCGCAATTTTTAGATCACATTTTTTTAAAATTGAGATTTTGGAAGGAAGGAAGTGATGTGGAGTGGGGCCTATGTGGAATTAAAAAATCAACAAAATGAGCTACAGTCCTTTTGCAATTTTGAGATTTCGGGTTTGGAATTTTTTTTTTTAAATAAGAAATTGGAATAAATTACTGAGATCCCGAAAATGCATTTTTTAACTATTCTACAATTTGGCTGGGTAATTTTCTAGGAATGCTAGTGAAAAATGAAAAAAATAATAAAAATTGGATAAAAGTTAATATTTACAATGAATACATATTTTAATTGAAAAAATTAAAATAATATACATTTTTTAACATTTTTTTAATCATGGTGAAAAAACTATCAAGCTTCAAAGGAGTGCCATTTTCCAAACCGGTTAACCAAATGAGGAGAAACAAGTATCAATAGAAATCGAGTTAAAAGTCGAATTAAGTGAAATAATCAAAATAGAAATGTGACGAAAATGAAAGAATGAAAAAATTGTAGGACAATTAAATAAATGAAAATCATAAAAGGCGTTCTAGCAAAAATTAATGGAAAAGGTCCCCATTATTTGATGTAAATGAGTCAAAAATGGGGGGTGTTGGATTTTCCCTACAACATGATGTAATCCTAGTTAAGACTCATACTAACAAGAATTATTTTTTCATTTCTTAGTTGCACAAGCATATGTTGTTTCGACAAGAGATCCCTCTTGCCTGCTTAAGGGGGAGATTGGGAGTAATTAATCATATCCCTTCAACTAAATCTTATTCATTGGATAAAGAGGAATCTCATTGGATCATATCATAGGTACTCAAGATTTTTATCTTAAGAAGAAGTAGTTGGAAGGTCCACATGATCAAAAGACAGAGGGAGATTGTTGACTAGGAGATCATGTTAGTATCTTTTCCATTGCTTTCAAAGGGGGAGAAGTATTTGGTGATAAAAAAAATATGAATATAACCTCATCAAAAGGGGGAGAAGGACCTCAAGCAAAAGACGGGGAAAAGCATTAGAGACAAGGAATATAAGTACACTTATCTTTGATTGATCATTGGTGATGTTGTTTTTTTTTATCGTGGTTTTCCATCAATGCCAAAGGGGGGAATTGTTGGAAATATGTTTTCATCGATGGCAAATGAAATGGAAAATATTGGCAAGGGATATCAATAGAAAGTGCAAGTGCATTGGTAAATATGCTTTCATTGATGGCAAAGGAAAAGCATAGAAATTGATGCATTGATAATGGTGTTTTCGTTATTGGAAAAGGTAAAGGCAAAGGAAATGGAAAATATTGGCAAAGGAAAAGATCGTAAGCATGGAAATTGAAAATACATTGATGATGGTTTTTTCATTAATTGCATCAGATGGAAACAAATGACAAAGGTGTTAAAGGATGCCTCAGAAGATCAAGTTCCAATCACAAGAAAAAGGTTGAATAACAACATGGATAAGAATGGTGCAGAGACTTTGGATCTATTTATTGAGTAGCAGATCATCTCATATGCAGATGGAACCCACATATGTGGATACAGATCTAAAATAGCTTTCCAATGGTATGAAGAAGTTTGAAAATGGCCTCCTGGTTTTTTATATAGAGCCCGTCAAAGTTGAATATCCCCAAGGCAAACTAATAGAGTTAGAAAATGATTTCAGACCCTTTTGAAGTAAAGCCAATTTTGGTGGAGTGGCCAAACCCGACAACAAGGTTGGAGGAGCCTCTATATAGAGCTCCAACAAGACATGACTGGCAATAACATAGTGGGAACATTTTCCATTGGCTCTTCGCAGAGCCCACTTGAGAGCCTCGCCTTGTGGTGGGACCCCGGTGGGTGTACCGTCATGAAGTTAGAAGGAGCACTTAAGCGCTAGAGCAGGATAACACTAGTAGGTGATGCCATCGTGCGAAGTCAACCCGATGGGTGCACCTAGAAGGCTCACAAAGGGCACACAAACATAAGTGTCAGGATGCAACATAGTGGGATGACACAAGCATGAGTTAAACTACAGGAAAGTCCAAAAAATGTTGATGTGACACGTGTCTCCACCGATATATCAAAAGGAATGCATGGTGTTAAATATTTCAAGTATTAATAGTAAAGTGGGGTCGCACAATAAATGTTTTTTACCAGACCGTCGATCAAAGATTAACAGTGGAGGTTGTCTACGCACCCCCCCCACACCCTCCCTAACCCCTCTAAAACCAAAAACCATAATGAGTGGGGAAGAGAAACCACAAATGGTTTTGTGACAATGGGAAAAGGTCGAGAAACGTAGAAGCCATAATGCATTGTAGAAAATGATTGGACAAGTGGCATCGTATTATTGGCTTTGAGGTAATGACAGTGGTTGATGACATTATCATGACATGGTCCAATTGGAGGTGGACATGTGGAAAGAAGTTTTGGAATTTTTGGGTACCTAAAAGGCCCATATTTTACTGACACATGTCACTAATTACAGGGTGAAAGGTATCACACATGACATCACACCATTGGTTGGATCCTCACGGGTTATTAATGATGCATAGAGGTAGAAGCGTGAGGCAACGAGATCTAGGACATGTTCACATTGATAGGTCAGCAAGTGACATCTAATTAAATAAGACCGGGAGGACCTCGCACGACAAATAATCCCAGAATTCCTAGCCCGATGGGTTATAAAATGATGCAAAGGAGGAAAGCATCGAGACAAGGAGGACATACAAGCTCGCAAGTGGAAACCAATCAAATCACGAGTAGGAAGTACTCACTAAACACGTCAGCCCACCAGATAGACCCTCATAGTTTATAAAGAGGTGCAAGTGGATAGTGGAGGGCTTGGGAGCTCCAGGCCTAGCATGGGGACATGATGTTTGGTCATTTTGCATAGAAACAAGGCCAATGGAACGAAGCATAAAACAAATGAATTTGTCCCCTGATAGGTAAAAAGTGACTTGGTTCCTAAATGCGTAGCGAGTGGTCATGAAGACCGGGTCCTATGGTAGGAAAGTAGAAAGGTGCTAGCATAAAAGGTGTTAAGAGAAAAAATGGGGCAACTGGAACTCTTTTTTTTTTAATACAAAATACCGTGAAGATCTATTTTGGTAGTGAAATTTGGTAGTGGTATACTAAAAAGGCCTTTTGGACTATGGTAAAGTGCAGTGCACACATGCAAGGATGCAATGAGTCGATAACTATTTTGGTAGCATTTTTTTAGTAAAATCCTTTAGGTTTTGGAATGAAAAGGGTCGACAACTCTTGGAGTTTGGAAACTATTCCAAACATAGTGACAAAAGCACTAAAAGATTAAATTCAAGTGCATGAACCCATTGGTAGCGGTTAAGTGGAAGATTTAGCAATTAATCCAAATTTGTAGGGTCACTAAAAATAAAAGGAGCATTACTAAAACCTATTAAAAAATGAGAATAACAAAATTAAGCACAAAAACTGAGAGTTTTAATTTTGAACCATGGATCACAAATTGAAGACCTAAATAATAGATTTAGAAGAATTAGGTGAAGTAGAAGAAAGACAAAAACAAGAGTTTATGTATGGAGCTCAAATTCCAAAATTAGCAATTCAAAATTCTTTATAAGAAGAATTCAAGTAGGAGAGATTGGAAAGAGGAGTGTGTGTGAATGAGAAGATGATGAGAGGTTGAAAGTTGTTGGTGGAGCATGATGCATTGTGGTGGTATGCATCAAGGGTGAATCATACACCAATATTGGTATCTGAACAGTGTCGTAGAGATGCAAATATTTGTATTGGTGATTGGTGATTGATGATGTTGATGCATAAAATTTGGTCATTTGTTGAGTAATCAGAGATTTTTGAAGGTGTTTGTATGGTGGATTAGGTGAGAAGTTGTAGTGATAAAATTGTATTTGTGTGCGACACAAGTGGCCTATTGGTTCTAATTTGAAAATGGATGAAATATGGATCAACACGACTCGCAAGTGGTAGCTTGCAGATTAGGGTAGTAGCTCCTTCTAGTGGGTGTTGGTAAATGTTCAATGCCAAGGGTCCCTTCCACTGGGTGTTGTTAAATTTTCACTCGAAAGAGTCCCTTCAAGTGGGTGTTGGTAAATGTTTAGGGCCAATATTCCCTTCCAATGAGTGTTCATAAATGAGCAAGGGAAACATGCCTTTGAAGCAAGGAGGGGAACGAGTCCCTTTCAACAAAGAAAATTAAACGAGCATGGGCAGCACAACTCATTAACAAAGAGGGATAAAATTTCCTTTCATTAGGAGTCGATAAACCTACAAGTAGTAGATTGTGGGTAAATGATGTAATCAAGTTGAAGCTTGTAATAAATTGAAGATTGGTGTCTTTTGTATAAGTTTATCATATGTTTGATGATGATTATGTTATAATTGAGTTGTGTTGTTGATCCATGAACAATTTCTAAAGAGATTAAAAAGTTTAATTTGTGAAAATTTGTATAATTTGGTCGTTGTACTAATTCACCCCCTCTAAGCAGTGTCCGGGTTTCCATTGATTCTAACAATTTATATTGTATGTTACATACTTAAGAAGCTTTTTACACTAGTTCTTTAGGAGAACTCCCATATTAGGGTCTTAACTACAAGAAAGTTGGATTTTTAATTAAAATAAAGCCATTGATATAGCATATTCATATTTTAGTTGAAAGGTTTATGATCATGTTCTTAAGGATACACATTTGAAGTTGGATAAGAAGGTAGTGAAATTTATCTTCATTAATTATGTTTTTTGTGTGAAATCATACAAGCTTTGGGATCATGTAGATGAGAACATTAAGTATAAGAATATTGTTTTAAGAAAACTAAAGTCTTGTCCCATAGCTGCATAGCTAGAACAGGGTGAGAAGAAGCTAGTTGTTTAGTTTTTTAGAAACCAAACCAAAGATTAGAAAATTTGAACTAGATAATAAACAAAAATTTCATGATTGTGGTAATGATGAAGATGTTAAAAAATAATTATAAGAGGAACTTGGCACTCCATCTTAGCCTTTGAGAAGGTGAGATTGGATAAAAAGACCAATAGATATATACAATTATAGTTTATCCAATTTCAATTTTATATTTCATTTCTTCAATGGAAAAAATGTGCCTATAGCTATAAAATAATGTGAAAATAAAGGAGTACTATAACTGGGCATGCATAAGGAGATGGCTTCATTTTTTACTAAGATTAATATCAAAGTATGGTTTCTTAATGGATAAACACTTGAATTAAAATGGGTGTTCAAGGAAAAGACATATTCAATTATACATTTGAAAAGCACAAGGTGATATTGTTTTTGAAAGAATATTTTTAAGTTTTCAAAACACATTTCAGTTGGATGCAAATGGGTGCTCAATGAAAATATAAATTCAATAGCATCTTTGAAAATTACATTGTGATATTGGTTGTGAAAGAATATTTTTAAGTTGTCAAAACAAGCTTCATTGAGATATTTTCTGTGGCTACTAAAGTAACCTCTATCAAGTTCTTCTTATATGTTGGAATAAGTTTTGGTTTAGAAATAGGATAGGGGAATGAGAAGAAATGAACAGGAATTTTATGGGGATGTTTTAGAGTATGCTTAGAGGATCCAAGTAAGAGTATAAATTTTAAATAAAATCAATTTATATTGTATGTTACCTACAAAATAAGTCTTTTACACTAATTTTTTAGGAAAACACCTATATTAAATTCTTAAATAGAAGAAATCCATCACTTTAATGAAGAAAAAACATCCATTGAATTATAATATTCACATTTTAGTTGCAAGTTTTATGATCATGTGCTTGACAATGAATTTTTGAAGTTGGATAATATGATAGTAAAATGTATCTTCATTAATTATGTGGTTGATGTGAAAGCATGCAAGATTTGGGATCATGTAGATGATAATGTTAAGTATAAGAATGTTGTTTTAAGAAAACTAAAGTCTCTTCCCATAGCTCCATAGCTAGATTAGGGTGAGAAGAAGCTAGTTGTTTAATTGTTTAGTAAGATTATAAAATTTGAACTAGATAATGAACCAAAGTATCATGATGGTAGTAATGAGGAGTTATAAAAAAAGTTTAGAAGAGGAGCTTGGAACTCCAGAAAAGGTGAAAGGAAAAAAAGGGCACTAGATCTATACAATTATATTTTATCCAATTTCGTGTTTACATTTCATTATTTTACTTACAAGAGTGGGCCTATAGCCATAAAAGAATATGAAAATAAAGGAGTGCTAGAATTTCCCATGTACAAATAGATGGCTTTATTTACTAAGAATGATATAAAATTATGGTTTCTTAATGGATAAACACATAGATGCAAATGGGTGTTCATGGAAAAGATAAATTTAATAACATCTTCGAAAAACACGAGATATTGGTTGCGAAAGAATATTTTATTTTTTTCAAAACACATTTAAGTTGGATGAAAAAGGGTTTTCAAAGAAAATATAAATTTATAGCATCTTTGGAAAGTACAAGGTGATATTGGTTTTGAAAGAATATTTTGAGTTTTTCCAAACACATTTCAGATGGATGCAAATGGGTGTTCTAGAAATAGGTAAATTCAATAGCATCTTTGAAAAGTAAAAGGTGATATTGATTATGAAAGAATATTTTGAAGTTTTCAAAACACACTTCAAGTGATATATTTTCAGTGGCTATTAAAATAAAATCTATGGAGTTCTTATTATAAGTATGAATAATTTTTTTATTTAGAAATGGGATAGGTTAATAAGAAGACATGAATAGGAATTTGATGGGGAGGTTTTAGAGTATGCTTAGAGGATCCAAGTTCGATTAGAGATTTTAGATAGAAGGCATTCATATTGTATGCTTTTAACTAAAGAAAGCCATCGTTTTAATTAAAAGAATGTCATTGATTTAGCATATTCTCCTTTTAGTCACAAGTTTTATGATCATATTCCTAAGGATAATTTTTTCAAGTTGGGTAATAAGGTAGTAAAAGGTATCTTCATTAATTATGTGGTTGGTGTGAAAGCATACAAGCTTTGGGATCATGTATATGAGAACTTTAAAGTGTAAGAATATTTTTTCAAGAAAACTAAAGTCTTGTCCGATAGATGCACGGTGAGAAGAAGCTCGTTAGTTAGCTCTTTGGCAACCAAAACAAAGATTATAAAATGTGAACTAGATAATAAACCAAAGTTTCATGATTGTAGTAATGAAGAGGAGGTAAATAATATTTAGAAGAGGAACTTGGAACTCCATCTTAGCCTTTTAGAAGGTGAGCTTGGATAAAAATGCCACTTTATATATACAATTATATTTTATCCAATTTCAAGTGTATATCTCATTTTTTTCAATTGAAAAGTTGAGCCTATAGCTATAAAAGAATATGAAAACAAATGAGTGCTAATATTTGGCATGTATAAGGATATGGCTTCATATTTTACTAAGAATGATATCAAAGTATCATTTCTTAATGGATAAACACCCCGATACAAATTGTTGTTCAAGGAAAAGAAAAATTCAATAGCATATTTGAAAAGTACAAGGTGATATTGGTTGTGAAAGAACATTTTGAAGTTGTCAAAGCACATTTTAGTGTGATATTTTATCTAACTACTAAAATAACATCTATCAAGTTCTTATTATATGTAGGAATAACTTTTTCTTTAAAAATAGGATATGCTAATGAGAAAACTTGAACACGAATTTGATGGGGAGGTATTACAATATTCTTAGAGGATCCAAGTTAGAGTAGAAATTTTATATATAAGCCATTTCTATTGTATGTTACCTACTTAATAAATTTTTTACACTAGCTCTTTAGGAAAACACCCCTATTAGGGTCTTAGGTAAAAGAAAAGCATATTTTTAATTAAAAGAAAGACATAGATTTAACATATTCACATTTTACATTTTAGTTGCAAGGTTTATGATCATGTGCCTAAGGATAAATTTTTGAAGTTGGATAATAAGGTAGTAAAATGTATCTTCATTATTTATGTGGTTGGTGTGAAAACATACAAACATTGGTATCATGTATAGATGAGAACATTAGGTATAAGAATGTTGTTATAAGAAAACTAATTTCTTGATTTCTTTCCAAATAGCTCCATAACTAGAACAAGATCACAAGAAGCTAGTTATTTTTTTGTTTAGAAACCACCAAATATTAGAAAATTTGAAGGAGATAATGAACATAATTTTTATGATGGTAGTAATGAGGAGACCCTGTATAAAAAAAATTAGAAGAGGAACTTGGAACTCCACCTTAGCCTTTAAGATGATCAACTTGGAAAAAAAGGGCACTATACATATACAAATATAGTTGATCCAATTTCAAGTGTATATTTCATTTTTTTTACTTGAAACTATGAGCCTATAGCTATAAAAGAATATGGAAATCAAGTAGTGATATAATTGGGCATGTATAAGCATATCACTTCTTTTACTAAGAATGATATCAAAGTATGGTTGCTTAAAAGATAGAAAACTAGATGCAAATGGGTGTTCAAGTAAAGGATAAAGGAAAATATAAATTCAATAGCATCTTTGAAAAGTGCAAGGCGATATTGGTTGTGAAAATATATGGCTACTAAGATAACATCTTTCAAGTTCTTATTATATGCAGGGAATAGGTGAATGGGAAGACGTGAATATGACTACTAAAATAACATCTATCAATTTATTATTATATGCAAGAATAAATTTTGATTTAGAAATGGAATAGGTGAATGGGAAGACATGAATAAGACTTTGATGAGGAGGTTTTAGAGTATTCTTAGAGGATAGAAGTTAGAGTAGAAATTTTAGATATTAGTCATTTCTATTATATGTTACTACTTAATAATTGTTTTGCATTATATATTTGGAAAAACAAGATTGTTAGGGTCTTAGCTAAAAAAAGGTATAGTTTTAATCAAAATAAAGTAATCTATTTAGCATATTCACATTATTATAAACCTCACATTTTAGTTGTAAGGTTTATAATAATGTGGCTAAGGATAAATTTTTGAAGTTGGATAATAAAGTAGTGAAATGTATCTTCATTATTTATGTGGTTTCAGATGCATAGCTAGAAGAGGGTGAGCAGAAGCTAGTTGTTTAGTTGTTTAGCAACCACCAAAGATTACAAAATTTGAACAACGTAATGAACCAAAGTTTTATGATGGTAGTAATGAGGAGGTATACAAATATTTAGAAGAGGAATTTAGAACTCCACATTATCCTTTGAGAAAGTTAACTTGGAAAAAAATGCTACTAGATATATACAATTATAGTTTAGAGAATTTAAAGTTTATATTTCATTGTTTCACTTACGATAATGACTCTATAGTTATAAAAGAACATGAAAATCAAATAGTGTTGGAATTGTGAATTTATATTCAAATGGCATCATTTACTAAGAATGATATCAAAGTATGGTTTCTTAATGGATAACCAACTAGAAGCAAATGGGTGTGTAAGGAAAAGATAAATTCAATATCATATTTGAAATGTACATGGTGGTGTTGGTTGTGAAAGAATATTTTGAAATTATCTAGACACACTTGAGCTTAATGCTAATGTTGGTTCAAGGAAAAGATAATTTCAATAACATACTTGAAAAGTACAAAGGTGATATTGGTTGTGAAAGAGTATTTTGAAATTATCAAGACACATTTTAGTTGGACGCAAATGGGTTTTCAAAGAAAAGATAAATTCAATAAAATATTTGAAAAGTACAAGAGAAGACATGAATAGGACTTTGATGGGGAGGTTTTCGAGAATTCTTAGAGGATAGGAAGTAGGAGTACAAATTTTATATATAATCCACTTCTATTGTATGTTACCTACTTAATAATTTTTTTACACTAGCTCTTTAGGAAAACAAACCTATTAAGGTCTTAGGTAAAAGAAAGGCATCATTTTAATTAAAAGAAAGCCATCCACTTAGAATATTCACATTTTAATTGCAAGGTTTATGATCATGTGCCTAAGGATAAATTTTTGATGTTGGATAATAATGTAGTGAAATGTATCTTCATCAATTATGTGGTTGGTGTGAAATCATACAAGCTTTTGGGATTATGTAGACTAGAAAGTTAAGTATAATTACGCTGGAGGCATTCTCTTTATGAGATTGGGTGGGAAAACACTGTTTATCCCACCCAATCAGAGAGCTTCCTCATCGCCCTTATAACTAATTATATCTTGACATGTGGCAACAAAGTATTAGATTGAGTGACTTAAAATCAATTTGTCCTGCAATCCTCGATTTCTCCACCATCCGGCATTGTGGACTGCTGCACGTAGAGCTAGGTCGCCGCATCGAAAACCTGAATCCTGTTGATTCTTGACAAAATCCTTCGAAGTTGAACGCTTTCATTTCTTCGCCCGAAATATTTGTCAACAAGCCCTCACTATTTGTTATGTCGAACTTGAATAGAGGCCACACATTCCATAAGAAAAACTGTACATTGTGTTTCACCAAATGAAAAAATACAAGAGAAATCAACATTACCTTCCTTGAAAGAAAACGTAAGGCTCATACAACTCTGCTAAATACGTGACGAAGTTGTAATTTCTGAACATACGAGTGTAATGTGCTATGAAGATGTTACAGAAGACACTATCCACTAAACCAATCACCTATTCAACATCACCAATCCAAGCAGTTTTAAGTGCATTGACAAAAATATCTAGGTGGTCTACAACTAATAAGTTAGATTGCATCATGTTTATTCATCTAATTTCATTACACTATTTTTTGTAAATCATTGTCGCGAAGAAGAAGTGTGGAGCAGATGCTTGATTGTAGTGGTGCTTTGTAACGTATATACATGTATCCATGAAAGAGAGGAGGTTTTACGTGAACTATGTTTCCATCTTTTCCCACACACGGATGCTCTGAAAAATAATTATAAGCGGCGTCGGTTGCAACAGAGGAACACAATGGATTTCCAATAGATGATGCCGAGTGATAAATAAAGAGGCCATGCCGAGTGATATACACTTTTGCTTCGAGGGTTCCTACATGGCTCCGCCATTGGTAAATTCAGCACCATAGCTCCCTAGCAGTTACACGCTGAGATCGATTGGCAGGAATGAAATCCGTGATAATGGAACCTCCACACATCGTTTTGCTTCCAAAACAGTTCTTGCTGCTTTCAAACCAGCTGCTGCTGCCCTCCACAGAACTCGAAAACCGTGACTTTTCAGGAAAAATATCATGGAAAAACCATCACTCAAAATCAAACTATTGGCTCTTAGACCACCCTCTCAACTAAAATCTAGTGATTTCTTCCATCATATCCAAATGCACAGACTGGAGGATCCAATACCGCATTTCTGATTTTAGAAGAATTTTGATCTTCTGAACTGATATTTGTAACAATGTTGCTGACGTTCAAACTGTATATCCATCCCTCTCCCGACGGTGCGAGCCGACAACAAAGAGAAATGAGAAGATCCCGTGAATTATAAATGTAAGAATTCTTAAACGTTGGGCCGGCTGCGAGTGGGTGGTCTTCAAGTGTCACTAAAATGTCACCTTGAAGATTACAAACGTGAATTGATCCGCATTCTCTGTAACAGATAAAGTGGGACCTTTTATGCAAATAGTAGGGTTCACTGGCTGCATGAATATTTGTATTTCTTCTCGTTATTGAAATAGGGTTTTCACAACTTATCTCCACCACTTCCATCTCCAACTAAAATTGTTGCACAAGTAGTGTATTATTTCCACATAATGTAACAACTTGACTAAGACTAAGGTGAGGGAGAAAAATCTGATTTTGGAATATAATATTAATGGAATTCCTATGTTCCCATTTTTCCTGAAAGGAAGTTCCACATACATCACCATATCCATATTTCCTGGACTTAGGTTTTTAAGACATAAACAGATCATGCCACCTAGATCAGCTGGAATTGTGAACAACGACCTGTACTCCTTTAGTTCGTAAAACTTGTATTTTCTATCAATGCCATCGTAAATCATGGCCCTGCAAAGTGGAATATCAAAATCCCATTTTATTATACTGCACTCTAAAGGAAAAAGCCACATCGCCTCTGGACTTGTCTCTGCTTTATGTATAGATTCAATTCAGAGGCTTACTATCTTTGCATTGTTGTGCCATCCTGTTGTTTCATACGTTATTAAAAAGGAGTTATTATGGTGATTATAACACACAACTCTGATATGCCCCCCCTCCCCCGCCACACGGCAGTTTATATTGTTGTCCCAGTAAACAACTGAGATTTGATCTCCACGTCGTTTGAATAACACTATATCGCAAAGGGAAAACCGGTATTATGTCACCCCTGGCTACTATAAAATCAATATTACCAAGGTACACAGAGCGAAATGTGTGTAAATGATAATCCCTGTAAATATTGGGCAGCAGCCTCCTCATCTTTCCCAACTCTCGCAGACACAAAGCGTGGTTCAAGCACGTAACTAGTGATGACTCTGTTACTTGTTGAAGTTGGTTTTCATCAGAGAGATTAGTGCGTACCTCTGATGAAGTTATGCCTAGATTCGGTGGCGGTCCTAACATCAGATTTTCTTCGTCTTCCTCCTTTGGCCCCTCTTGTTGTTCTGCAACTGGCCTGCCATGTCTGGGTGGGTGCTTAAATATCTCAATGAGGAACAATATTGCACACAAAAATTTTGAATCCCCTTAAGAATTGTAAGGTTTGTAGTTGTGCTGTCTGGACCCACCCCTTTGAGAACTGTAAGGCATGTGACTTGTAGACTTAGGTTGACAATGCCAATCTTTAAATTTTATATTGAGTAATTGACTTTCATTGGTTTAACCTATTCAAAGTTAATTAATGAATAAAATTGGTTTTTACCATAAAACCTAGCCTTGTTCTCTTCAAAGAAATTGGATTTTCAGTTGGTCAAAATAAAATTATTTATATGAGAATGATTGGATAATTGTTTTCAAGTTTTTCGACCTATCACATTGTTTTGTTTTTAAGTAAGAGGTAAATATTTTTAAATAATATTATATTTAAAATAATACTTAATTTAATAAATTAAAAAATAATAATAAAAAAATTAATCAATCCCCATGGTTGACTATAAATATTATTTTATATTTTATATTAAATGTATATAAATAAATAAAATAACTAAAAAAAATTGTTTTTAGTAAGAGAAATTTATATGATAATATATAAAACGAATTCACGAATATATTATCACATGAGGAGGTGCTTATTGAAGCGATGACTATAAATATTATTTTATATTTTATATTAAATGTATATAAATAAATAAAATAACTAAAAAAAATTGTTTTTAGTAAGAGAAATTTATATGATAATATATAAAACGAATATATTATCATGATGGTGTGCTTATTGAAAGCGATGAAAGCGATGGAGCTCTATGATGAGGTTGTGGCTACTTCTCGAGACACCTTGTAGTGAAATCCACAAAGCATAGAGGTGGCCACCAAAATTAAAAGACCAAAATGAAAAGACTTTCATTACTGGCTTGGGATAAAAGGTGAGCACACGAGAAACAAGCCCTTAGATCTAATGTAAACATGGCAAAAACACTGGAAATTTTGAAGTCAGAATTGGTTCAAAATTTCGAAGGAATTTGGAGGAAATGAATCTATTATCGAGGGTAAGAGGTCCAGTTTTTTATTATCCAGATAATTTTTAATGCCAAATCCCCTTCAGTTTTCAAGTTCCATCGACATAATTGCCATTCGAAATTCTACGCTTTCGCCAGGTGGATAATCACTGAAGAATCCAGAGGAAGGGAAAGCTACACTCTAGTCCCCTTTGAATGCAACAGTTTTTGTAGTATTGATGCTCCATTATCTGTCTCTTCAAAGTTGTACAAGCTGATAACCAAAGAAATTCCAGTGCAAGTTAGTCTTACGCTTTAGATATCAAGAAAATGAGTAGTATGCTTATTTGTTATAGGCTAGAGTGATGTAAAATAATACTTTTGGTTTTAGTAATCACCATGATACACTAGGCTACTAAAAGGCTCAGGGTATCTATACGTTTGTTCGTCTTAATTGTTCTCGCTTGATATAAATGCTTCCAATATCAAACAATTGATAATATCATGTTTCTGAGGCAGGAATTAATTATCTTGAATCGAAGCCTCTGTGAGTTGTTCCTCCTTATTTTCAATACTATTGGTTGGGCTAGGACAAACCTAAGTGTACTCTGCTAGAGGCACCATTCGTAGTCAACTATAAAGGCATTCTCAAGCTTTCGTTATTAGTGAGATATTCAAATATATCCACTGCACAATCTATTGATCACCATAATAATACATATTACCACATTTCAAACAAATAAGAAAACAGGGGAACATCCAAAGGAAACAGGAAAGCTAGACAAGAGGAATACCATAATCAAGATCACAACACTACCTCACCAAGAATTTGAATGAAGCCTCCTACTACAAAAGCCTCCTACTAAAAAAAAAGACACAACAATTGCTCATATTCTTCAAATCATATCCTAGGTGAATCAAAAGGTGAATCAAAATAGCATCTAACCTCAAGAGCCAGCTAAGTGGAGAAGAGACTTTGCTTTCATTAATGATATAATAGAGGTAGAAGTAAAACAATGGCATGCAAATGGCATGTGGATGCTAGGGTGACTTATCTCTTTGACAAAGCAAAGGATCACTCAGATGATGCTGCCATGATTGTAAATGTTGAAAAGGTATTTGTGTCACCAGTGACTTTAACAAGTTGCGTGTCATTTCTTAGACAACATGTAGTTGATACATCGTCCAAAGCAACTTGTTTGGTTGTGCTGAAAAAAGTGATATCATTTCCTCAGGTTTGGAAGGGGCAAGGAATAAAAAAGTGGAAACATGGGAAGGGGGATGGTTTCTTTGTCCAATTGGAGTCATCTAAGGTCCACAAACCCTGGTTTGTTCCGAGCTCAATTGAGAAAGGACAAACCTTGTGCAGGGACCCCGAAGCTTTAGATTTGGATGCTCATGCCATGCTTCCACCTCTTTTCATATAGCCAAAACGACTAAATTTTTAGTCCCTTATATTTTCAGCTTGGAGAGACTTTATATTTGGGCTATCCAGATGTCAAGGAAACCATCTTTCACTATCAAAAAGGAAAAGGTGAAGTTTCATTGATTGTCCAATGTCATTCGTCCATTTATTATCTTCTGCCCTGAATTAATTGGTTTCCCCAATATAAATGACATTTTATCTTTAGATGTGAAAATTTCGGGGAATTGGGTTTTTTATATTGGTTAATTTGTAGCCTATCATTTGGCTTAATATCAATTCCAACAATTTTGTTTGGGGTTCTTATGTACTCTCTTCCACGCTCTTTTTGTGGGGCATGTGAAATAATTATGCAGTAAATAAAATAAAAATAATCTACCTTACAACATATATTTCACGTGACAGCTTTTCCCTCCTTGACTTGTCATTGTCGCTAGCAGCAACGCTTCCTTGTGCTTCTCTTTTAACCCCAATGGGTTAAAGAAAGAGAACTTGTCTCACATGTATAAAGAATTTCCGCTAAGTATAAAATATCGTTCAAACTCATGGGTTGCATGATACACAACATGACACATCTAAATGCGCAAACCATGGACCCTCTACCTCTAGCCCTATGTCACCCCAGGACCAAAGCAACAAAAGCCATCTATCTATTTGCAACATAAATTATTGTTTGTGCACGTGGCGCTAAATTGAAAAAGCAGAAGGATGCAACAGATCTATTAAGAAAATAAAAAGAAAGACAACAAAAATTAGGCTTGAGAGCAAGCGAATTGCAGTAGAGTTTTGGTCATCATTCGCGATAAATTAGGGAAAGATAGAAGACAACGAGAATATTTGATTACATTAACAAATAAAGGTGTCTACAAAATAAAAATAATCTGGAATGGAAGATGTAAATCCACTCCATTTTAGAAGAGGAACTTTGAACTAGACATTAGCTTTTAAAAAGGTGAATTTGTAAAAAAAACCGTTAGATATATACAATTATAGTTTATCCTATTTCAAGTGTATATTTCATTTTTTTACTTACAACAATGACCCTATAGCTATAAAAGAACACTAAATCAAAGAATGCTAGAATTGGGCATTTATAAGAAAATGCCTTTATTTACTAAGAATGATATCAAAGTAGTGTTGATAAATGGATAAACACCTAGATGCAAATGGGTATTTAAGTAAAAAAGAAAAATTATCTAGTATCATGCGAAAGTACATGATGTTGAGAACGGTATCAAAGTAGTGTTGATTAATGGATAAACACCTAGATACAAATGGGTGTTCAAGTAAAAGAGAAAAATTCTCAAGCATCCTTCAAAAGTACAAGTTGATATTGATTATGAAAAAATATTTGAAGTTGTCAAAACACATTTAAGTGAGATATTTTTAGTAGCTACTAAAATAGAACATCTAGGAAACTCTTATTATATCTGACCCAGCAAGGTTTCTAGTATTCCACTTGGCATTGACTTCCCAATTATTTTAGTTTAACTAAAAAATAATTTGGAAATTGTAATATAGGCATAGTAAATTTTTTTCTTTTCTGTTGTTTTGGTTGGTGCAAGAGGTAGTTATTATCGTGTCATCATTCCTTTTCGCAGTCATAGTATGCTGCCGGTAGAACTGACATGGTGCATATCTCATTTGTAAATGGCCGTCCTTTCAATAAATTTAATGCTTATTATGCAATCGTAATCCTTCTTGACGGAAGGGGCGGCTTTCTCAATGTGGCTGCTGTGTTCTCCGTGATTAGAGAAGGTTTTTTTACTTACCGCAGGTAAGTTAGTTTTTATTGACCATCTATATTTGACAACCCAATTCATCCATTAAAAAATCATAATTATCCATCCTTATATCTAATTCACAAGATGACCGATCATTGTCGATTACACTACAGGTGCAATTATTCTCAATTGTTTCATAGAAATAAGCGTAGGTCACCAGTTCTAAGTTTGTCACGCTGGATTGATTCTGCTTGTGTATTATCTTCAATTCAATGTAACACATCAAGAGACATGTCTCCTGAATCTTCCAAAATCGAACTTCTTGAAAAAGCAATGGCTGCAATTTACATCTACACTTACTAAAAAAATATGAGTTGTGGACCCTCCTTGTACTGAAAGATTTTGGTATTAATATGAGTTGTGGACCCTCCTTGTACCGAAAGATTTTGGTATTTATTCTTTTTAATCACAGGAGTGGTGATAGAGGCTGCAAGAGTCTCTACATTATGATATTTCGAAGTCTGCGCTGGTGGGATAAATGAAATTGTAAATAAAAAATGCTAAATGAAATCGTAAATAAATAAAAAATAGTACTACTCATATACTGAACTCATTTAAAATTTACGCCTACCTCTATTATCAGTGCATTGAAAAACTCACTTTTAAAAAGCAAGTTTAGTTTATATTTATTATATTTTAAAGTAAATTTAAAATACACCAAAATTATATATATCAATTCAAAATAAACTTATTGTCAATTTACTAATGTTAAATCTACCATCCTACAATAAACATACAAAAAAAATAAAAAATAAAAATAAAAATATCACCCTTTAAAATCGCAACTTCATAAAAATCTACACTTAAAAATTTGGCGAGGATATATAATGTCAAAGGTATATACATGTTCGCTCTTCTATTTCATGATAAGAACTAAAATTTTGATTCATATTTATAAGTATTATATTGCACAATCTTTTAGCTAAAATTACACGTAACAAAAATTAACTAATATAAATTCTACACTTATGCAAACATTGTACAACTTGTTTTTAAGCTGCATTGACTGGGGTCCTACAGTGTCACACCCGTCATTAAGAGGCCATTAACACAACGATCTGCTGTAATGTTTTCACAGCTTCCATTAAGGTGCCATTAATGCAGGGATACGTGAATGGTTGGAGGTGCATTGTATAGGAAATTTCGACATCGAAACATGATCGTTTTGGCATTTCGTGTTAAAAAAAATAATGGGCCAGGATTTTCTCATAGTGTCTGGCTTTAACAATGATCCTTGATCCTAGTTTTCTTAATTGACCGTCTGGCTGATTAGGATGAAAGACAACTCACTGTATATCCATTCGGGATCTCCGGTAATTTCGTGTCTTTGGTTTTTTTTATTCTTTGCAGTTTTATTTCTGCTACTGCTATTTTGATTGGATGTATTCATAAAAGAATATGGATATGATGCAGGTGTATCTGAGAAAGAAGCTGCAAAGAGAGAACTTGTGGACAGAACTGGCACTGATTCTAGAGCTTTTGTTTTCGATAAGTATCCTTAACTGGTTAGTTTACGCAGGATTTCTCCATGATTTTCGTTATTTTTTTGAGATTGCGAGTTTTTGTGGACAGTTTGTAGATAATAGAAAACAATCTGTGTGTAGCTAGACAAATATTTTAATCTGTTATTTGTCTGTTGTTAAATAATTGGCACTAGAACTGCTATCTTTATAATTTTAGTTTTGGGGCTGCTGAATCAACCCCCTTCAGTTATTTGTTCAGCCAGCATGGCCTCAGTGGTAATCTTAAAACTTGAATTCTTCTGTAATTATCAAAGAATCCCCTGTCTTCCCTGGTTTCTTTCAATTCTCAGTTGAATTTTATTCTTCTACGCGTGGGCTACAGAAAGCAACAGGAATAAATTTGGAGAGACAGGCAGCGAATGCACTGTTCTTCTCATATAGCATAGGTCGTATTATTATGACCGTAGAAGAAGAAACACATAAGCATGGTTTGGGGTTTGTTTATTATTCTTACGGGCAAGAAATTAGCCGCAACTGAGGAGGACCAGTTAACAAGATCGAATCTCACTAAACGAGTATTATCTTGCATTCCTCCCGCCTAGTTGATCATGGCCGCCGTTCCTCCCCTTGGATGCCACAACAACAACAAGAAGCTGAAGTTGTCACAATGACTCCGTGGATGATGAGTTTTCCACGGTTTAATTAGGGTTGTATTGAAAATTTTCTTTAACTTGTTTTTAGAGATTCGGGGTTTTGAACTCGGAAACCTTGTTTTTATTGTTTTGACAGAGCTGAACAACTATAAACTTACTACATTCAATTAAGCGCAAAAACCTTAAAAGCCCTAATCGACCATACAAAATAGTTCAACCGAGATTTTCGAAGCCCAGACGCACGTGCTCGTATTTTTAGGATTGCAGAAATGCCACGTGGATTTCTTATTTCAATTGCTCTCTTGTCATGGATAATATATATATAAGTTATAAATATATGTCGCAACAAATAACAGGCGGCAGTGTGTAATAGGGTGATAATATAAATATAGGGTTATGTTGTTTATATTTTATGGTGCACTGTGTAATAGGGTGATAATATAACTATAGGATTGTGTTGTTTATATTTTATGGTGGCTTTATCTTTTGTGTACTTCTAGCTTAGTAGATTTGTATTTGTGGCAATTTGTAATAGGATAAAATAAATATAGGGTTAAGTTAGTTATATTTTATGGTGACTTTATCCATATATTTTTTCTGGTTTCTTACCATTTTCATTTTTTTGTTTTGTTTTTTGGCACTTCTAGTTTGGTAGAGGTGATTTAGGCACAGGGTAGAAGTGGTAGTGTGTAATAAGATAATATAAATATAAGGTTACGTTGTTCATATTTTAAGGTTACTTTATTCATAATGTCACTTTTTGTAGTAGGATAATATAGTTTGTAATAGGATAAAATAAATATAGGGTTAAGTTAGTTATATTTTATGGTGACTTTATCCATATATATTTTTTGGGTTTTTTACCCTATTTATTTATTATTGCACTTCTAACTTGGTAGAGGTGTTTAGGCATAGGGTATAAGTGGTAGTGTGTAGTAGGATAATATTTTAAAGTTACTTTATTCATAATGTCACTTTTTGTGCACTTAATAGTTTGTAATAGGATGGTATAAATATTGGGTTAAATTGTATATTTTATGGTGATTTTATCTATATATATTTTTCTAGTTTCTTAACATTTTTTTTTTTGGGCATTTCTAGCTTGCCAGAGGTGTTTAGACACACTGCCTAATAGGATAATATAAATATAGGGTTAAGTTGTTTATATTTTAAGGTGGCTTTATTCATATATCATTTTTAGTTTAGTGACTTTTTGTGCACTTTTAGCTAGGTGTAGATTTTTGGGCAAAGGGTTGAGTAAATTTGGTGTGTAATAATAGGATAATATAAATATAGGGTTGAGTTGTTTATATTTTAAGGTGGCTTCATTTTTTGTGCAGTTTTAGCTCAGTATAGATTTTTAGAAAAAGGGTTGGTGTGTAATAGGATAATATAAATATAGGGTTAAGTTGTTTATATTTTAAGGTGGCTTTATCCATATCTTTTTTTTAGTTTAGGGAATTATGCAAAAATAATGAATGCTTTTACGTTAATTTATATTGCCGCGAAATGGTTTTTTTGGAGGGGCTTCGTTGTATTTTTTGGTTGAAGGAAAGTCCAGTAAAAGTTCGATCGAACTTTAGTAACAAATTTTGCTGAACTTTAGTGTCATTAGACTTGATGGGTCATCGCTGCAAAAAACAATTCGACTGACTCTCAATATATTTCTTCAACTTTAGAAGAGGATCGAATCGACTCGTCGAAGCGTGCCGTAAGGCCAAAAACAGGGGCATTGCCTTGTCTCTGCCCCACGAAATAAGTAAAATAACGTTAAAAGTAGTGATGTTTCACTTGCGCCAAAAACAACTCCTACTTATTCTACACCTCTCAAGTCATTTCACAAAGTCGGACTAGAGTCAAGCTCAACATGGTCTTCTTTCCTCGCTGATTTTGCCAAGCCCGTTCCCTTGGCTGTGGTTTTGCTAGATAGTAGATAGGGATAGTGGGAATCTCGTTAATCCATTCATGTGCGTCACTAATTAGATGACGAGGCATTTGGGTACCTTAAGAGAGTCATAGTTACTCCCGCCGTTTACTCGCGCTTGGTTGAATTTCTTCACTTTGACATTTAGAGCACTGGGCAGAAATCACATTGCGTCAGCATTCGCAGGGACCATCGCAATGCTTTGTTTTAATTAAACAATCGGATTCCCCTTGTCCGTACCAGTTTCGAGTTGACTGTTAGCCGCCTAGGGAGAAGCCCCCACGAAGGGGCATTCTACACCCATAGCCCAATCAGCACACGACTTCTCGCTCTCGCCGCAAGAGCCAAGCTCTGAATACATTTATTCAACTTTGGATTGATTAAACTCCATGAAACATTCTGAATTAACTGTTGAAACCAAGACAAGCATTTGCAGAATTCAATCTACTTTTAGGAAATACAACTTTTATGGAATTTCATAAATATTTACTAATTTTAATTAGTTTTGTAATAAAACGAGTGCAAACAATTTCTGAAAGTCTTTATGATTCAGTGAAATCAATATTTTGTATCTTCCAAAATACACTGTGAAAAAATTGAAAAATTATGGTGCATTACATTGGTTCGTCGTCTGTAATGGGTAGTTTTTAGATTTTTAGTTTGTAACTTATATGTTGAGAAATTTAGTGTGTTGCAAAACATATTCAAAATATGCAATTTTTTCATATTGGATCAGTTCAAAAAATTCTAGTAATTATGATATGCATCAGTTGGTTTTGTAAATTTAACGAAACCGAAGTAAACTCTGTCTAAATTGTTGTAACACATTTTGTTTCTAAAAAACACAAAGTTTTCAAAAAATACACCAACGCGTATTAACATGACTTTTTATAAATCCTTTCATAGTTAAAAAACACACTCAAAGAAACGCTAAGTTGACATATCAAATGTGTAAAAAAAAAATCCAAAAAGTAAGTAATACAAAGCTAATAAAATTTCTGACAACTTTTGTTTTTATTGCAAAATGAAATTCTAAATAGAAAAATTGTTTTGACTTGCAAAAAGTTGGATGAATAGAAAAATAAATAATTTTTTTTTTCTCAAAAAAAAGGAGAAAGTGTAATCCAACTTCACATTTAGCTAGATATATATTTTTAGGCAAAGGGTTGAGGAAATTTGGATAAGCTTATTTTTGGAAATTTGGATTGTCTTGTCTTTTCAAGACAGTATGTATAATATTTTCATTATAATGTTAAATATTTTTACATTATGTATAATATTTTCATTATAAAGTTAAATATTGAAGCTTGTAATATTATGATAATTATATTTCTACTAATTTAAATACATCAATGAAGTATGTATAATACCTTGATTTTAATATTTATATACCTTACATCAATGAAGTATGTATAATACCGTATGTATAATACCTTGATTTTAATATTTATATACCTTAAAACTAGAGCAGATAATAAAGTTACATAAACATGATCATAATGAATGGCTATAATAAATTTCAATTGATTAAAGTGCACTTTGCACTTTCTTAATTGCATATTTTCTTTTATAAAGATGATAACACTTATTATGCAAATCAAATTTTTTCATAAAGATGATAATCCTTATTATTATACACATTAAATTTATTTTTTCCTAGTTTTGAAGGTGATTAAAACCCTTCCACTTCATCCCCAAACCATCTTTAAAGATGTGTCAATGCAAAAGAAAGAATGTGGCTTATGTCATTATTTAATTATGTTGATAGCTATGTTTATATTGAAAATTATCGAATCATGTTGATAGCTATATTTATAAAATGTGTCCTTATTTAATTATGTTGATAGCTGTATTTATATTGGAAATAAAGTTGCAAATATAATTAATATGTTTTATTTTTACATTGAACTAGTTTCATTTCTATAACTAAATTCTAAAATTTACATTGATGTTATTAACTTATAAATATTCTTTAACAATTTAATAATTTAATTTATATAAATAAAATAATATGTGTTAGAATTTAATTTATATAGATAAAATAACATGTGTTATAATAAGCAAACGTTGACAATTAAAACCACAACAATAAGTATTCAAACACATCTACTTTCTTAATTTAAAAGAAAAATTCAATAATGAGAACTATTTAAAAATTCGATAATGTAAACTAGGCAAAAATGTAATAATGAAAACTAGGCCAACTAGGCATGAAACCCAATTATGTGGCCTTAGCGTACATAGGACTTTGATGGGGAGGTTTTAAAGTATTCTTAGATGAATCAAGTTAGAGTGAAATTTTAGATAGAAACCCTTTCTTGTATGTTAGAGTAGAAATTTTAGATAAAATCCATTTCTTGTATGTTAGATACGTAATAAGCTTTTTACACTAGCTCTTTAGTAAAAGAGCCATGTTTAGGTCTTAAGTAAAAGAAAGACATGGTTTTAGTAAAAGAGCCATGCTTAGGTTTTAAGCAAAAGAAAGACATGGTTTTATCTAAATGAAAGCCAACTATATAGCATATTCACATTTTAGTTGCATGGTTTATGATAATGTGCTTAAAGATAATTTTTTTTTGAAGTTGGATAATAAGGTAGTAGAATGTATCTTCATTAATTATGTGGTGGGTGTGAAATCATACAAACGTGTGGTGGGTGTGAAATCATACAAACGTTTGGGATCATGTAGATGAGAACATAAGTATAAGAATATTGTTTTAAAAAAACTAATGTCTTGTCCCATATCTGCTTAGGTAGAAGAGGGGATTATGTAGATGAGAACGTAAATATAAGAATATTGTTTTAAAAAAACTAATGTCTTGTTCCATAGCTGCTTAGGTAGAAGAGGGTGAGGAGGACCAAGTTGTTTTGTAAATAAACAAGATTAAAAAATGATCTATATAATAAAGAATAATAAACCTAGTGAGTTATGTTTTGTCAATTTTGAAATGTACTGGAGTTGTAGAACACATGAATAGGACTTTGACGGGGAGTTTTTAGACAACCATATATGCACCTTAAAAATTTTTGATAGAAGCCATTTAACACATGAATAGGACTGTGATGAGGAGGTTTTAGACAAGTGTATATGCACCCTAGAAATTTTTGATAAAAGCCATTTAACACATGAATAGGACTTTGATGAGGAGGTTTTAGACAACTGTATATGCACCTTAGAAATTTTAAATTTTTGATAGAAGTCATTTTTATTGTGTTTTATTGTTTTGTCTATTTTGAAATGTTGAGTAAGAACAATGATACATAAAATCATAAGACAACGGTATATGGACTTTACAAAATTGGCACTTTACAAAATTGGAGTTGTAGAACACAAGAATAGGACTTTGATGGGGAGGTTTTGGAGTATTCTTGGAGGGTCTAAGTTAAAGTATAAATTTTTGGCGAGGTTTTAGAGTATTTTTGGAGGATCAAGTTAGAGTAGAAATTTTTGATAGACGTCATTTATATTGTGGGTTAGATAATTAATAATCTTAACAAATTTTTTTACACTAGCTTTTTAGGAAAAGACTAGTGTTTTAGATACTTAATAAACTTAATAATTTTTTTTACACTAGCTTTTTAGGAAAAGACTAGTGTTTGAGTCTTAGTTAAAACAAAACCATCTATTTAGCTATCTATTTAGCATATTCACATTTTAGTTGTGAGGTTTATGATCATGTGACTAAGGATAATTTTTTTAGTCATCTATTTAGCATATTCAAATTTTAGTTGTGAGGTTTATGATCATGTGCATAAGGATAAATTAAATGTTTGAACATATTCACATTTTAGTTGTGAGGTTTATGATCATGTGTGTAAGGATAAGTTAAAATTTTGAAGTTGATTAACAAGGTAATGAAATGCATCTTCATTAATTATGTGTTTGGTGTGAAATCATACAAGCTTTGCGATCATGTAGATGAGAACATTAAGTATAATAATATTGTTTCTTTTTAGGAAAACATTCGTGTTGGGGTCTTAACTGAAATAAATACATCATTTTAATTAAAAGAAAGCCATCTATTTAGCATATTCACATTCTACTTTTGAAGTTCATTTTAATTAAAAGAAATCCATATATTTAGCATACTCACTCGCATATTCACATTTTAGTAGCATATTCACATTTTAGTAGCAAGATTCATTAGGTAAGTTGGATAAGAGGAAGGTAGGTCTTGTGAGTAGTAGTGCAGTTGAGCACCCCAAGATCCACCAAGTCGAGTAAGCAAGCCATTTCTCGTGCTCCACATGCTAAGATAAGTACACTGGGGACAAATCTCTTTTCTCATCTGTCGGTAAGGAGACACTTGCTTCGCACTTTCCTCACGTTTACTTCACATAGAAGCAATTCACTTTCAATATTCACATTTAGAATATTCACATTTTAGTTGCAAAGTTTATGATCATGTGCCTGAGGATACATTTTTGACCTATTTAGCATATTCACATTTTAGTTGTAAGGTTTATGATCATGTGCCTAAGGATAAATTTTTGATATCTATTTAGCATATTCACATTTTAGTTGCAAGGTTTATGATCACGTGTCTACTCATAATTTTTTGAAGGTTTGTGATCATGTGTCTGCTAATAAATTTTTGAAGGTTTATGATCATGTGTCTACTAATAAATTTTTGAAGTTGGATAAAAGGGTAGTGAAATGTATCTTCATTAAATCATACAAGCTTTGGGATCATGTAGATAAAAACATTAAGTATAATAATATTGTTTTAAAAAAAACTAAAGTTGTATAATAATATTGTTTTAAGAAAACTAAAATCCTGTCTCATAGTTCCTTAGGTAGAAGAGGATGATAAGGAGCTAGTTGTTTAGTTGTTTAGCCACAACTAAATACTAGAAAATTTTATAATGAACCAATAATAAACCTAGAAGATCAAGGTGTTGTAGACTAATAAACCTAGTGAGTTTTTGTTTTGTGGTGAAGACTTATAAACCTAGAAGATCAAGGTGTTGAAGACTAATAAAACCTAGTGAGATTTTGTTTTGTTTATTTTGAAATGTTAGGTAAGAACAATAATACATAAAAGCATAAGACAACCCTATATGTCCCTTACAAAATTGGAGTTGTACCACACATAAAATTGGAGTTGTAGAACACATGAAGAGGAATTTGATGGGGATCAATGATGCAGATGAGTGCGATCATGTACATGAGAACATTAAGGATAATAATATTGTTGATTTTTAGGAAAATACTAGTGTTGGGGTCTTAACTAAAAGAAATACATCATTTTAATTAAAAGAAAGCCCAAGCCATATTCAATTCTATTTGTGAAGTTCATCTTAATTAAAAGAAATCCATCTATTTAGCATATTCACATTTTAGTTGCAATATTTATTAGGTAAGTTCGATAAAAGGAAGTTAGGTCGTGTGAGTAGTAGTCGAGTTGAACATCTCGGGAACCACTAAGCCGAGTAAGCAAGCCATTTCCCCTACCCCACGTGCTAAGCTAAGCACACTAGGGACATATCTCTTTTCTTGTCTGTTGGTAAGGGGACACTTACTTTCTTGGCAGGTTCCTCGCATTTACTACACATAGAAGCCATTCACTTTCAATGTTGAGTTGTAGGGTACTGCTGCAATTTAGCATATTCAGAGGCATATTCACATTTTAGTTGCAAGGTTTATGATCATGTGCTTAAGGAGACATTTTTGACCTATTTAGCATATTCACATTTTAATTGCAAGTTTTATGATCATGTGCCTAAAGATAAATTTTTGATAGCTATTTAGCATATTCACATTTTAGTTGCAAGGTTTATGATGGCATATTCACATTTTAGTTGCAAGGTTTATGATCATGTGCTTAAGGAGACATTTTTGACCTATTTAGCATATTCACATTTTAATTGCAAGTTTTATGATCATGTGTCTATCATGTGTCTACTAATAAATTTTTTAAGGTTGATGATCATGTGTCTACTAATAAATTTTTGAAGTTGGATAATAGGGTAGTGAAATGTATCTTCATTAAATCATAGAAGCTTTGGGATAATGTAGATGAGAAAGTTAAGTATAATAATATTGTTTTAATAAAACTAAAGTTGTATAATAATATTGTTTTAAGAAAACTAAAATCTCGTCTCATAGTTCCTTTGGTAGAAGAGGGTGACAAGGAGCTAGTTGTTTAGCCACCGCTAAATTTAAGAAAATTTGAACTAGATAATGAACCAATAATAAAACAAGAAGATCAAGGTGTTGAAGACTAATAAACCTAGTGAGTTTTTTTTTTTTAATGCTTATTTTGAAATGTTAGGTAAGAACAATGATACATAAAAACATAATACAACCCTAAAGCATAAGACAACCCTATATGGCCCTTACAAAATTGGAGTTGTAGAACACATCAAATTAGAGTTGTAGAACACATGAAGAGGAATTTGATGGGGAGCGATCATGTAGATGAGAACGTTAAGTATTATAATATTGTTTCTTTTTAGGAAAAGACAAGTATTGGGGTCTTAACTAAAAGAAATACATCATTTTAATTAAAATAAATCCATCTATTTAGCATATTCACATTCTATGAAATAGATCATTTTAATTAAAAGAACGTTAAATATAATAATATTGTTGATTTTTAGGAAAACAGTAGTGTTGGGGTCTTAACTAAAAGAAATACATACATCATTTTAATTAAAAGAAAGCCATTTATTTAAACTAAAAGTGTTGGGGTCTTAACTAAAAGAAATAGATCATTTTAATTAAAAGAATTCCATTTATTTAAACTAAAAGAAATAGATCATTTTAATTAAAAGAAATCCATCTATTTAGCATATTCACATCTTATGAAATACATCATTTTAATTAAAAGAACGTTAAGTATAATTAAAAGAAAGTGTTGGGGTCTTAACTAAAAGAAATACATCACTTTAAAGTCTTAACTAAAAGAAATACATCATTTTGATTAGAAGAAAGCCATTTATTTAAACTAAAATAAATAGATCATTTTAATTAAAAGAAAGCCATCTATTTAGCATATTCACATTCTATGAAATACATCATTTTATATAAAAGAACATTTAGTATAATAATATTGTTGATTTTTAGGAAAACACTAGTGTTGTGGTCTTAACTAAAAGAAATACACCATTTTAATTAAAAGAAAGCCATTTATTTAAACTAAAAGAAATAGACCATTTTAATAATCCGGAAAACTTTTTAATAAATGAGCACCACATGAGTTTAAAAACCAAAATAGATCATTTTAATTAGAAGAAAGCCATCTATTTAGCATATTCACATTCTATGAAATACATTATTTTAATTAAAAGAAGCCATCTATTTAGCATATTCACATTTTATGAAATATAACATTTTAATTAAAAGAAAGCCATGTATTTAACATATTCACATTCTAACATTATATGAAATACATCATTTTAATTAAAATAAAGCCATCTGTTTAGCATATTCACATTTTATTTGTGAAGTTCATTTTAATTAAAAGAAATCCATCTATTTAGAATATTCACTGGCATATTCCTATTTTTGTGAAGTTTATTTTAATTAAAAGAAATCCATTTATTTAGCATATTGACATTTTAGTTGCAAGATTTATTAGGTAAGTTGGATAAAAGGAAGGTAGGTCGTGTGAATAGTAGTCGAGTTGAGCATCCTAGGATCCACCAAGCCGATTAAGCAAGCCATCCCTTGCCCCACGTGCTAAGCTAAGCACACTAGGGACATATCTCTTTTCTCGTCTATTGGTAAGGAGACACTTTACTTTCTTGGAAGGTTCCTCGCGTTTACTGCACATAGAAGCGATTCACTTTCAATGTGGATTTGTAGGGTAGGGCTGCAATTTAGCATATTCACAAGCATATTCGCATTTTAGTGGCAAGGTTTATGATGATGTGTTTAAGAATACATTTTATTTATTTATTTATTTAGGATATTCACATTTACTTGCAAGGTTTATGATCATGTCCCTAAGAATAAATTTTTGATATCTATTTAGCATATTCACATTTTGCAAGGTTTATGATCATGTGCTTAAGGATACATTTTTTACCTATTTAAGATATTCACACTTACTTGCAAGGTTTACGATCATGTGCCTAAGGATAAATTTTTGATATCTATTTAGCATATTCACATTTTAGTTGCAAGGTTTATGATCATATGTCTACTCATAAATTTTTTTAGGCTTATGATCATGTGTCTACTCATAAATTTATTTTCAAGGTTTATGATCATGTGTTTACTCGTAAATTTTTGAGGTTGGATAATAGGGCAGTGAAATGTATCTTCATTAAATCATACAAGCTTTGGGATCATGTAGATGATAAAGTTAGGTTTTATGATCATGTTTCTAATCATAAATTTTTTAAGGTTTATGATCACATGTCTACTCATAATTTTTTGAAGTTGGATAATTGGGTATCTTCATTAAGTCATATAGGATGGATTTGGGATCATGTAAATGAGAAAGTTAAGTATAATAATATTTTAAAAAAAAAACTAAAGACGTATAATAATATTGTTTTAAGAAAACTAAAATATCGTCTCATAGTTCCTTGGGTAGTTCCTTAGGTATAAGAGGGTGATAAGGAGCTAGTTGTTTAGTTGTTTAGCCACCGCTAAATATTAGAAAATTGAACTACATAATGAACCAATAATAAATCTAGAAGATCAAGGTGTTGAAGACTAATAAACCTAGTGATTTTTTGTTTTGTGTTGAAGACTAATAAACCTAGAAGATCTAGTTGTTTAGCCATCGCTAAATATTAGAAAATTGAACTAGATAATGAACCAATAATAAGTCTAGAAGATCAAGGTGTTGAAGACGAATAAACCTAGTGAGTTTTTGTTTTGTGTTGAAGACTAATAAACATAGAAGGTCAAGGTGTTGAAGACTAATAAGTCTAGAAGATCAAGGTGTAACTAGTGAGTTTTTGTTTTTGAAGACTAATAAACCTAGAAAATCAAGGTGTAACTAGTGAATTTTTGTTTTGTTTGTCTTGTTTTGAAGACTAATAAATCTAGAAGATTAAGGTGTTGAAGACTAATAAACCTAATGAGTTTTTGTTTTGTTTATTTTGAAATGTTAGGTAAGAAAAATGATACATAAAAGCATAAGACAACCCTATATGGCCTTACAAAATTGGAGTTGTAGAACACATGAATTGGAGTTTGATGAGGAGGTTTTAGAGTATTCTTAGATTGGAGTTGTAGAACACATGAATTGTAGGACACATGAATAGGAATTTAATGGGGAGGTTGTTGTAGAACACATGAATAGGAATTTGATGGGAAGGTTTTAAAGTATTCTTAGATTGGAGTTGTAGAACACATGAATAGGAATTTGATGGGGAGGTTTTAGAGTATTGTTAGAGTTGAATAGAATTTGATGAGGAGGTTTTAGAGTATTCTTAGATTGGAGTTGTAGAACACATGAATTGTAGGACACATGAATAGGAATTTAATGGGGAGGTTGTTGTAGAACACATGAATAGGAATTTGATGGGAAGGTTTTAAAGTATTCTTAGATTGGAGTTGTAGAACACATGAATAGGAATTTGATGGGGAGGTTTTAGAGTATTGTTAGAGGATCCAATTTTTTTTATTTTGAAATGTTAGGTAACTTGAAAAAAGATGCATACAAGCATAAGACAACCCTATATGCCCCTTACAAAATTGGAGTTGTAGAATACATGAATAAAAATTTGATGGGGAGGTTTACAAAATTGGAGTTGTAGAACACAAAATTAGAGTTGTAGAACACATGAATAAGAATTTGATGGGGAGGTTTTAGAGTATTCTTAGAGGATCCAAGTTAGAGAGGAAATTTGTGCCCCATACAAAATTGGAGTTGTAGAACACATGAATGAGAGGAAATTTGTGCCCCATACAAAATTGGAGTTGTAGAACACATGAATAAGACTTTGATCGGGATGTTTTAGAATATTCTTAGAGGATCCAAGTTAGAGAGGAAATTTGTGCCCCTTAAAAAATTGGAGTTGTAGAACACATGAATAGGACTTTGATGGGGAGGTTTTAGAATATTCTTAGAGGATCCAAATTGGAGTTGTAGAACACATGAATAAGACTTCGATGGGGAGGTTTTAGATTATTCTTAGAGGATCCAAGTTAGAGAAGAAATTTTAGATAGAAGCCATTTCTATTGTATGTTAAATGTTAAGATATTTGATAAGCTTTTCTTGCTCTTTAGGAAAAGACCCCTATTAGTGTCTTAGGAAAAATAAGACCATGGTTTTAATTAAAAGAAAGAAAGCTATGGTTTTAATTAAAAGAAAAACATTGATTTATAATATTCACATTTTAGTTGAAAGGTTTATGGTTTCCTTGGGATAACCTTAAAAAATTGGAGTTGTAGAACACATGAATAAGACTTTGATGGGGAGGCTTTAGAGTATTCTTAGAGGATCCAAATTGGAGTTGTAGAACACATGAATAAGAAGACTTTGATGGGGAGGTTTTAGAGGATTCTTAAAGGATCCAAGTTAGAGAAGAAATTTTAGATAGAAGCCATTTCTATCGTATGTTAAAACTTAAATATTAAGATATTTAATAAGTTTTTCTTGCTCATTAGAAAAAGACCCCTATTAGTGTCTTAAGTAAAATAAGACCATGGTTTTAATTAAAAGATAGAAAGCCATGGTTTTAATTAAAAGAAAGCCATTGATTTTAATATTCACATTTTAGTTGAAAGGTTTATGGTTTCCTTGGGACAATTTTAATTAAAGCCATGGTTTTAATTAAAAGAAAGCCATTGATTTATAATATTCACATTTTAGTTAAAAGGTTTATGGTTTCCTTAGCATAATTTTTATGCGGAGGCCTTTCTACGAGTTGAATGTTGCGGAGATCCATGGAACGCGCTACAATTACAAGGCAAGGGTAGATAGAGAGATGTTTTCAGACGATGTAGTTTTGTGAGGCAAGATAATTCGCTGCCATCATCTGCAACGCGAGATAGTTCGCTTGAATTATCATCAAATGATCTGCAACGCGAGATATTTCGATGACTATTATACTCAATGCGTATGATACGTTTTTTATTCATAGCATAAGCGACACACTTTAGCCCGGAGAAGTAATTTGCCTCTAGACGGACGCTGTATACGCGAGTTCATTCCGGGGTCTCCGATGCTTTATGCGAGGCATTTCCGGGCGATCGGGTGCGAAATGCGGGATATGCGACTTATCATGCCGGATAAGCATGTTATCTGGGACACGTATAACGTGGACGATAGGTTGTGTTTCTGTCGGAGATAAGCCGCGTTCCTAGTAGATAAGCGGGGTATTGGTCATAACTAAGCCCCATTGCACAGAAATAACCAGTGTCCGAAAAAGATTAGTCGGATGCCAACAAATTTACTCGTGTATTCGAGGAGATAGTTGTCGCGTAAGGCAAAGATAATATTTTGGTAGAGAGCATTCGCATATCTTGGCGCGTATCCTGCTAATAACTGACTTATCAGTACCGCGTTGATAGTTAATAACACTATGAATACCGTGTTGATAATGAACGAGGCACCTATGAATACTGCCGTGATAATGAATCGCTCATGTATTAACTAATATCCATATGACGAAATTGAAACAGGAGGAAGAGGATTAACCCAACGTGGCTAAAAAATTTAGCAGAAAGCAGAAATCAAATTGCAATTCCGAAATAACGAAATTAACTAATATCCATATGACGAAATTAACACAGTAGGAAGAGGATTAGTACAACGCGGCTTAAAAATATAGCAGAAAGTAGAAATCAACTTGCAATTCTGAAATAACCAAATTAACACGTATCAACTAATTTCCATATGAAGAAATTAACACAGAAGGAAGAGGATTAACACAACGCAACTTAAAAATTAAGTAGAAAGCAGAAATCAACTTGCAATTTTGAAATAACAAAATTAACGCACGAGGAAGAGGATTAACACAGCACGGCTTAAAAATTTAGCAGAAAGCAGAAATCAACTTAGTTTAACTAGACTGCTTTTTTGCCCGGATGGAAATTCAACTTAGTATAACTAGACTGATTTTTGCCCAGATGGAAATTCATTCAACTTAGTGTAACTAGACTGCTTTTTGGTGCTGATGGAAATTCAACTAATTCAACTTACGCAATTTAGTCTAACTAGACTATGTTAGGGTTTATGGAAATTTCCTGATCTAAATTCCTGTGGATTTAAGAAAATCAGGTTACTTCAATATAGTTTTGAGCACCCATAGGTAAATATAGTAAATATAGTATTGGGCAGAACTTAGTCTAACTAGACTGCTTTTTGGGCGGTCATAGGTAAATATGGTAAATATAGTCTTGGGCAGAACTTAGTCTAACTAGACTTCTTTTTGAGTAGTCATAGCTAAATATAGTATAAATATAGTCTTGGGCAGAACTTGGTCTAACTAAACTGCCCTGATGTAAATGAAAATTTATCAGTTTTTAAATAGCCTATCCAACTTCAATATAGTTTTGAGGACCCATAAGTCAATATAGTTTGGGTATCTATGAATTAATGATAATATAGTTTTGAGGACCCATAAGTCAATATAGTTTGGGTTTGGATGCCCTAGGTTTGAATCCATTTCAGCCATTAAAAAAAACATGAAAAAAACCGATTGTAAATAGCCTATCCAAAAACACCCATTGTAAATAGCCTATCCAATAGGCTATCCAACCTCAATATAGTTTTCGGAACCCATAGGTCCCCTAGGTTTGTAAATAGCCTATCCAACTTCAATATAGTTTTGGGAACCTAGCCCCAGGTTTGAATCCATTTCAGCCCCCCCAAAAAAAAAAAATGAAAAAAAATGATTGAAACACTACCACTACTACTATCACTGCACTGCAAGATTTCTGATTTCTTAAATTATTTTCGAGGATTCCCTGAAATTTTGCGCGTCCCCGCAATTCCTCCTTCCAACTTTCCAATTCCTCCAGCCTTCGGCCTCGGTAGATAACTCCATTCTATTCAGAATGGAATACCGAGACAACTCGGTTCTGATTTCTGATTTCTTAAATTTTTTCCGGGATTGCCGCCAATTTCATTTTACAGTCTTCAATTCCTCCGACCGACCTTCCAATTCCAAGCTTCCAATTTTCCAATTCCTCCTTCAGCCTTGGTAGACAACTCTATTCTGAATAGAATGGAATACCACTCACATGAACACTACTACTGCAACTCCATTCTGCAATAAGACTAACATGATTCAAGATTTCTAATTTCTTGCAGTAAGCTACGGTGGTTGCATTGTTTGGGGAGGTTCCTCCTCCTTCGTAGACCACTCCATACTGCCTCAATACACAACTCATTCTGAAATAAAGGAATTAACACATCGTCGTAATATCCATATGACGAAATTAACACACTAGAAAGAGGATTAACACATCGCCGCTTAAAAATTTAGGGAAAAGCCGAAATCAACTTGCAATTATGAAATAACACAATTAACGAAATTAACACAGGAGGAAGAGGATTAAGACAACACGGGTTAAAAATTTAGCAGAAAGAAGAAATCAACTTGCAATTCTCAAATATTTTCAAGTGAACAACAACAACATAAAAGAGAATTGAATTCGTAAAAGTGTTGAAAATAAAATGAATGAAATAATGAATTCGTAAAGTGTTGAAAATAAAATGAATGAAATATCGAATTCATTAAAGTGCGGAAAATAAAATGAATGAAATGACCTCATTCATTCCGGTGATCAAACACCTCATTTGCAGTGTTAACGTTGCAAATGACCCAGTCCTTCGCTCCAAAGAATCGAACCCCAACTCGTAGCTCGAACCATCGAAGGTAGAAGTCTGGCTGTAGCTCGAACCACCCAAGGCAGCCGAACGCAGAAGCCTCGCCGCAGCTTGCTCAGATGGAGATGGATATGGAAAAACTGCTTTCTCATTCAACTGGAACTCGTGGGCACACGAATGAATTACCTCGTTCATTTTCATTCTGCTAATCATACTTGGGGGCTCGATTCAGGCTGGATTAAAGCTCCATGATCAAACTTGGGGACTCGATTCGGGCTGGATTAAGGCTCGAAGGTAAGGTCGATAGCAGGGAGGGAGAGCGTGAGATATGGGATAACCGAACCACCTAAGGAAAAAGGCTCGTATTAGCTCACTCTCTTGCTCATTCAACTCAGTGCAACTGGATGTCTCTATATGAGGTCTCACACGCATGAAAGGTAACGTGGAAAGGTTATATATTTTCAATTATTTTATATAATATTTATAAATTAGAATCAACGTTTTTTATATATAATGTTTTTATTATTATAATATAGAATTATGTTTTATATCATGTTTATTATCACCTAGAATTAGGTGTATATATATAATTTGTTAATTTTATATTAAATAATAAATAAATAAAATAAAAATTAATAAAATGTATTAAATAATTTTATATGAATACTACCATTAAAAAAATAAAAATTAATAAAATGTATTAACTAATTTATTATGAATACTACTATTAATGTTAGGGCATCTTACTTAATTAATTAATCAAATCAACTAATAAGAGTTAAGACTAATATGGTGGAGATCCCATGCTCTCCAACTGGGTCTAGGGATAATATGTGTTACAACCATGAAACCTTGCAAATTTTCTATAGGTGACTCTAATTTTGTTAAGACTTCATTAAATTATGACCTCTTCCTATCGCAATGTAGTCTAAGGAGATTTTATGTCGCGGAAGAAGGTGGTGGCAACAACACCTCATCAATCCATCCCCCCCTCCACATTCATATCAAGGAGATCGAAAAGACGCCTATGCCCAAGATCTGCATGCAAGAACAATAGATCAAGTTGTTGTGTTTCGAAAGTCATTCAAAACCCTAGAGAGGAGGTTAAGTCAAATAAAATCTTGGAGCACACAGAATTCAAGTGTGTTTCACACCACCCCTTCGTCTCAATGAAAATTATTTTATGGAATAGAGGAGTTAGGCATGAGATATCATGTCGTGTGGACATATTTCTTATCTCATAATAATTATTGGAAAAATACCACTTTTTGGAAGCTTTCATCCTTCCAAGTGCACGCTCACACCACTTGTCGATAATGCTAGAACTGGACCTCAAAGATGCTTCTAGAAACCCATCATTCACATTTGAGAGTTTTTTCTTAACACATCCATCCTCCTAGGATAAAGCCAATAAGTGGTAACAATATATGCAAACTCCAAGCCCCTCCCCCATTTTCAACTTTCAACAAAGTTAACAACTTTATAAAGTTTAATTAAAAAGTGGAATCATGAAGAATTTGGAAACAACTTTGACCAGAAAAAAATATGGAAACTGAAATTGAATGCTTCCAATAACAAATGATACTTGAAGGGTGCTCTCAACATCCGTCCTCGGTACTATCTTATCTCTAATATGCATAGTGGTCCAATTTAGATCTTAAACCCCTTGAACTTGGTACAAAATAATCGATTTTTTGATAGCAGGTTTTGTGTGACTATTTGAGACCATATAGATTTGCAAGAATTACTTATCTTTTTCAACATACATATACAATTGTGTGAAATATATCTCCTTTTCTAAAGTCAATCCCCATACGAATGATTTCTTCACATTCGAGTATCCTATTTCTAAATCAAAATTTTTCTAAATCCAAATAAGTGTCTAATTGCGGCGGGACACGAAATGACATTTTTCCCCACCTCAAAGTGTCGCTCTTGGAATGCCTATCTGTAGCAAGAGCGACATTTTGACCGTCTAAAATTGGGCCAAATGTGCTAGTGAGAATGGGGTATAATTTTTTTTTCTCTATTCAGATTTTGGAATCAAATTTTATTTAGACCTAGGGTTTCCATCTTGATTTTGTAAGGTTTCTTAATCATGCCTCGTGGCAACCATGTGAAACTCATGTGGTTCCATGTGCCATATTACCCTAGGGAATCTTCATTGGAATAATTCCACTTATGCCTAGAGAAATCCAACCATACGACCTTGATGGAGATTCCATCACAGTTAGGCCAAGGGACGTAGCATTTCGTGTGGGGGAACTTCAGTCTCTCTACTTATTATTTTTATTGAAATAATCACTAAATACACCCACTTAGCTAAGACATAGTTTCACTATAGTGTATCCATAATTCCACGCAACCCCTTATGGTTGGATACTTGGTCATCACTTCAAAGAACATCTTCAAGTGTTTTTCGTATCACTAAGCATGGTTCCCTTGGGAAATATCAATATCAAGCTCCACTTCTAATGAAAATTTGTCTAACACTATTAGCATAGGTGCATTGTTGAATTGTGTCTTTGGTTCACTAAAATGTCATTATTCATATTCCCATTTATTGTCTACATTATCCTTGGTTAAGGTATTGAAACACAATGAGATGTTAAAGTAATGTGAGGTATACTTGCAATTGGTCATTGAGATAGGTCGGCATTGACCACTCAATATATGATCGGTATCATCTATAGGATGATATACAATCCATCTACACCTACCATATGGCCCAAATAAGTTATGAAGTCAATGGAAAATAAACTCTTCCTCAAATTCATCAAAGGTTTCTTCTCTCTTACATCTTTTCATAATACAAATTTGACATCTTATAAGTGTTATGCTCATGTTTTTCTATAGAGGAGAATTGTATCACAATACACAATGAAAATATATCCCAAAAAATATCTCGATGCATCATTCATCAATCTATGGAATTTTTTTGGTTTAATAGTAAGTTGAAATTCCATTACGAGTATCCTTACAAACATAGAAAAGTCTAGAAGCATGTTTTCCATGTATCTTCTTCCTTTACTTTACCTTAAATTAAAGCTCAAGCTTAGTAATATGTGTTGCCTATGGCCTGCAACTATCCACATGATATGGAAAATGGGAAATATTCCTTTTTACTTTTTGTTGAGATAACAATGCAAAAAATCCCCATAGAAATCCAAATAGCGGCACAATGAGATCACTGAAGTGAAAACTACTATTTAAGATTGTATATTTTACGAGTTACAACACACACTCACAAGAAGCACACAAATACTTCTCCACTAAGCATGTTCATACTAGTGAAAAAAACAATATTATAAAAATTCAATCCCATCTAAGTAGGATAATCACATCAACCCAACTAAACATTTCCATTTATTGGAACTACCCATCATCAAACTCAAGTAAAACCAATCTTCAAATTTATGATTAAATTATAAGCATGATATATGTCACAAAGGAAAATTTTCATTATATAAGGTTCCTTGTTGCTTGAAGGGCTAGAAAAAATGGAGTAGAATATGAGACTAAATAACTATTTCAACGGTTTGTCATTGGAAAATATGTTATTAAACTTTTCTACATTATTATAGAAGTTTTTTTTTTTTTAACAACATAATTGTTTTAATATGTAAATATTAATTTTAAAATATTATTGTACTAACATATAATTTTGCTTCATATTATTATGATACTATTAAGTCTCATATCTAGCCATCGATTCCAACCCACTTTCTTGTCTAACCTTTAGCGGATGCAAAGTTTCATAGGAAAAATAGTTTTTAAAAACAATATTGAAATATCACTGTAAAATCACACAAATGAAGGTCCAAAGGCGACCAACTCTAGAGGGAAACCATCAAATTTTTTGTATTTTCATCAACGAACATGGCACTCTTTGCATTTACATTAAAGAATGGATTCTAGTGAATTGGTAATTCAACTGCTAATATATTCTATGGTTAATATGAAGGCCCTGGGGGGACAATCCCTTCAACTTTTGGTAAAGTTGGTAAAACCAACAACTTATATTGCACTGAAAGGAGTTGCTAGAAATATCACCAAAATCGTTAGTGGTAATGGAAGACAGTGTTGTGAACAACTACATAGTTGAGTGGAAGTGATCTCACATGAGAATGTGGAAGCATATCTTCGTAGTTGTGTGTTGAATGCTATGTACTGACTATTTCACATCAACATATGAGAAATAGGAATGGGAAATAACAAATATACAATCTCCCAAATAGATATAATATTTTTTTGTAATTATCTATCAAGTTTCAATGTTATGTTGTTGCTAACACCTAAGAAAAATGTTTTTGTGCAACCAGAGTGTGACTAGTCATTAAGAATTCTCTCTAGATGATCCTTTTGGCTGTTGGATTAGGGAAGTTTTGCCTTAATTTAATCTCATGACACATAAATTTCAAATTTTCTCGTTTGCAACAAATACAACATTCATTTGAATGTATTCTATTCCTTCCCATTTTGTTGCATGCATCTAATTTCCCTGCCGGTGTAATCTTCTGCAGGAGTGTTCTAATACCCCTATTTAAAGCTTTTATATTTAGTAAATAAGCCTAAGGTACAGGTGGACCTAGGGAATAATTATTTATGAACATGTTACTTTTCAAATTAATAAATAATTGTTGAATTAATATTAATGTGTAAAGACAGAGTAATGGAGACTGGGAATTCTTATCCATGAGGATGGACTAGAATCCTAGACTTTCCAAAAACTATGTAGAAATCCTTGGAGAAAAAATAAATAAATAAATTTTATTAGATAGGAGAAAAAGATCTAATAAAATCCTCAGTAAAGTGGGAAGTTACTCGGAAGAGGTAGGAATAAAATCGGCTGAGGAAAAGCTAGTTTTAAAGACGATTTTTTGGAAAAAACAAAAGAAAAGCCCAGGCTATGGGAAACTTCATCCCATAATAACATGACGTCGTTATGGAAACATACTGAGGGAAAGAAGCCTTAAATAATCCATTACTAGTGTGACAAAGGGGTTTTCTACAGTGGGGAACATAGGTCTTTGCTCGGGGAAGAGTTGTGGAATAATCTCATGGTTGGGAGGAAAATGACCTTTACACAATGGTATGTGATTCCTGTGATTTTATTAATGTGCATCTCCTATGAATTTTCAATTAAATTAAATTGTTAAGGATTTGGAGTGAATGTGAATTTATAGATAGATGTCTGAGAAGAATATTAAATATGAGAAAGAGGTCTTTGCCAAATTCTATTAGTAAGGGAACTCTTAGAATTAGTTTTATTAAGTTAAGTTAATGTTTATCTGTGTATTGTATAGTGTCCATTTTTCTATGTGTATTTGACAGAGTCTAATCTATAATAAATATAGTTAAGTCTATATTCTTGTTACACATGCTCAGGAACTTTTATTAGATAAACAATCAGAATTTCTAAACCGAGGAAGGGGTCTAAATCTAATGTTTATTAATAAGTATAATAGTAGAAACTACTTGTAAAGTACTGCTAGTATTAATCTAAAATTTGTCAAAAGTAAGACATAATTAGGCATGCTAGTATAAATAGTTGTCGTGATACCAAATATCATATTACAACAAATTAAATTAAGTTGATGGAAATTACAGCAAGTTATGTAAAACAGAGAACATCCATATTCTGACGAATAAAACCAAGATGTTAAACGAATGGATAACTCAGATCGAAAGATATGTATGCCAAATAGATATATACATCAATATCATGATAAACCATCACAGTATAAGAAACATAACAGTATATGGTGGCTAAACTAAATAGACATAAATTATAAATGTCAGTCCTCTTCAAAGAGATGAGGACATAAATATTACAAAAATCTACTAGTTAGGTAATTATACATTGAAACTGAAAGTAATCTTGTTCAGACCAGTATCGTCTTAATATCAAATTGTAAAAATGCTGAATTAAGTACATGTCATAAAATTTTGGACAATACCACAACCGACTTGAGAAAGAAGGAAGGGATTCTTTGTTAGCTCGAATTGGGAAGGGGACCAAAAAATTATCACATTAGTTAAATTGATGACAAACCTGCATAAGGTCAGGTTAAAATTAGATCATAAATTAAAGTAACATTAAAGTAAGATTTCTACTATAAGTATATGAATATAGATATATACATAAAAAGGGAGTAGTATATTACCTGATGTTGATCTTCGATAACTCTATCCTTCAGCGACACATATAGTAGGGAGATGTGAGTAAGGTGGAAATTAACTAAAATAGAATAATGGCAAAGAATAATAAATAGAAACAAATGAGAAGCGAGCTAACTTGAAGGGGATACACACTGGTACATGTAGCTCCGGGTTCAGCATGAAGGAGGGAATCTGGGTAAGAGGTTATAGGAGAGGAGGAAAAACATGATCAACCAAGTTGCCATAGAAGATCTTGAGGAGGCTGAAAACATCTAGAAAAGGCCAAAGACAAGAGGCCTCAAAATAGCCTTAGAGCAAGAAGAGCAAGAAACTCAAAATTTGACTATTGACCAATAGTTGGCAAAGGAAATTGAAGACAACAGAGAAGTGTGGCTTGAGAGAGTGAACATTCACTTGGAGAAGCTACTAGTGAAATCCAACAAAGACAATCAGATGCTCAGACACATGGCCCATCACTATCAGACTTGGAACTAAATTTGCAATATCAAGGTCAAACAGATGAAGATAAATTGAGGAAGATTCGAAAGGAAATAAAAGAGGTGATAAACTCAAGATGCTTGCCGAAGCATCTTTAGCTCAAAATTGACATGTGTTTGTGGGCCCATACCACAAATTTTGAAAAGTTTGAAGATTTTTGAGTTTTTTTTGGCAATTTTGGAAAAACACAGGCGCTGCGCTTTTTTTGGGGGCATCTAATGAGCAAAATGAAGACATCATTGGGTTCATAATGATGAGGACATACCTCGTGTACTTTTTTTAAGAATTTGGAGCAAACCTGGTAAGGTAAAAGGGCTAAAAACACCCAAAAAATCATGTTTCTACCTCTTTTTTGGGTTGGCGCTGTGCTTAGAGGCAGTCTTGGGATAATTTAGTTTTGAGGAGTCAAATCAACTCCAAATAAGAAAACAAAAGAATATCTAGAAAGTAGATAGGGAAATCTTTCTAATTAGCTATTAGGAGCTCACTTTGGACGTCAGAAAGTCAGCCAAAAGTGACCTGCATGAAGACCTATTTTTTCCTCCTTGGCATTGCCCTTGGGACAAATTTTCTTTGTTTTTCACGGAATTTTTGAGTTTTATATCACTAGTTGAGTTTTATCCCAAATGTCCTCATTCAACATTTTAGCCATATGTTGTATTTTCATAAAAATATTCTGACTGAATAAGTAAAGTTAAAACTGTTAATATAGTGACATGTATAACAAATTATACCAACAACATTATGCTTTATTTAAAATAAAATTATAATGAAAGGAAAATAAGAAATAATTCAAGAAACTTGCTTTTGAAATTCTGCACACATTTTTTCCATTGGTAATTCACCCGACTTCACACGGGCTAGTATTGATTTGACTAGTTTCTCATCATTCACACCTTGCATTGTTCTCCAAGGTGCGATAGTCATATCCTCTGGAAGTTGTTTTATTTCAGGACCTGTCTTACTGTTGTTACATATTATGGGTTTTCTCTTTTTAACCTTCTGATTTTTTATGGAAATATTCTCTCACCAGTCAAAAATCTCATCAATCAAATCCCCATATCTCCCCCGTTCTAAATGCCAATTGAAAAATGTTATCCATGCTTCTGAATATACTTGAATGCATTTTTCCATCTTTTGCTTAGATTTTTTCATCAATTCGATACCCTGTTTCCATTAAAAATTCCTTCTGAAATGTTAGAATAACTTGTGTTTTATCCCCACCACATTTTTCTATGAATTCATTATGAATAAATTTGACCCTTTGGATGAAAGTCATTTTCATTTTGTACTCGTTATCTGCATTATGATTCCATGCCAATAACTTTGATTCTATTTCTATTAAGCCAAATTAAATGATGCATTTCACTATTTGAAAAAGATAGTTATTGAGATATTTCTCAATCAACTGTCTTTTAGCCTCTACCGAATGGTTCCCTCCAATTACATAATATTTATAATCAAAACATTTTGTTTTTTCAAACCCTGTTTGTTGGGAACGTGACGTGGATCGACAAGAATCACATAATCCACCACATGCGCATATGGATTGAATCTAAACAATGTTTTCAGATTATGTACATGTAGGTGATGGGACTTTCTAATTTGATATTGTGATTGTCCTTCATCTGGCCTATAAAATTCGCCGACATTAAGCTCAAATGTTTGGCCACTAAGAATTAGTTTATTCTTCCCCAACTCATATCGAATAAAATTTTGTTTTGTTTTAATAGTGCCATCCTCTAACGCAGTACCTAGTGTTATGATTTCTCTGCTTCCATTAGAACTTTCAGTTTGTTATTCATTGTTGCTCATGACTTTTACAAATTGACCAATATTTGATTCCTTATTCTTATTGGTTAACATGAGTTCTTTTATAAACAGTTTCTTCATCATCAGGTAAAAGAGAGACATATTTGGCCATTTTTCTTTTATATTAAAATTTTATATTAATTTTTTTAAAACAAAACATTAATATTTTATATTTAAAACAAAATAAAAAGTAAAATAAAAAAATAATTACAAATTTGATTATATATTTAAATTAAAAAAAAAAAATTGTTTTCGCACTCGCTCGAGGCCGAAGGGTGATTTTCGGAATCGCCCTCTGCCCAGTGGGGGGCCGGAGGCCGGCTGGGCGGTGTCGTCGACGACTGCCCAACTTGTTTTCGACACGGCCGGCCTCCGACCCCCGAGCCTGTTTTCGGCCCAACACAACCAGGGGTTGGAGGCAGCCCTCGATAACGACGCCTAGCTTGCCTTCGACCGTCCATGGCTGCCCGGCCTGCCTTCGGCCCCCAGCGGGGCGGAGGGCGATTGCAGCCCTCAACGACGACCAGAGGGCGATTGTAGCCCTCAACGGCACCAACTGGCCTGCCTCCGGCTCCCAGCTGGGCAGAGGGCGATTCCGAGAATCGCCCTCCACCATTGAGGGTTGCTCAGCCTGCCTCTGTCCCTCGGTAGGCGTCAAATTAATTTTTATTTTAAAAGCACAAATTATAGAAAAAAATTATTTATTTTTTTCAAATTTTGTTTTAAACAAAAACTATTATAATTAAAAAAATATATATATTGTTTAATATAAAAAAAAACCTGTTCAATTAAAAAAAAAAAAAAAAAACTATAGAATTTAAAAATATATATATATATATATATATATATATATATATATATATATATATATATGTTTTTCAAATATAAACAAAAACAAATTACAATTAAAAATAAGATTTAAAAATAAATAAAAATAAAATAAAAAATAAAAAATAAAAAAATTGTAAAATAAAAAAAAACAATTTAAAGAATGAAACCACCAATATATTTATTAAAAAAAACAATTAGGTTTAATATAAACTAAAACTATCTATTGTCCTTTAAATTAAAAAAAAAAAAAATCTAATCATATTTCTAAACATAAATTTTTTATGTTTTAAAATTCTAAATTTTTGTCTTAAAAACCGTCAAAAAATAGTTTTTTAACATAAAAACCATAAAAAAAACAGATTTTTCTCAAAATCGTCTTTAAATGGACAGAATAGAAGGAAAACTAATCTTTGAAATGCAAAAAACTCTTGTTACCAATGCGAACATAATGTCTCCACAAAATTACCAATATGAACACAATGCCTCCAATGTGAATTCAATGTCTCCACGAAGTTACTTATGCCAACACAACACTTCCAGAAAACTTGATGTGATGTGATGAATAGAAACAATGATTCTTAATATATAACGAATTTTGTGTGATTGGTTTACTGTTTAATGAATCTGGGATTAAAATTTAAAATTTAAAATATTTAGATGTAGTTAGTTGTAGTTAATATTTGCATGTAGTTATCATAGTTAATATTTTATTTAATATTTGCATGTACTCAATGTTAAATAATTCAAATATAATCTGAGATTAAAATTTAAAATATTTAGATGTAGTTAGTTGTAGTTAATATTATAGTTAAAATAGTTAATATTTGCATGTAGTTATCATAGCTAATTTTTTAGTTAATATTTACATGTAGTCAATCTTTAATCATTCAAATAAGAAAATTATTTTAGCTTGGAAGGCATGCGTGAAATGAATCTTTTGTGGATATTTTGAACAGAAAGTATGGTGAAATATTTAAAGACCAACACTTTATTAAAAAAATTTGAAATATATTTTAGACGAATATAATGTAGGTTTAAAACTTAAAATTTAAAATATTTACATGTAGTTAATTATAGTTAAAATAGTTAATATTTGCATGTAGTTATTATAGTAATACTATAATATTATAGTTAATATTTACATGTAGTCAATGTTAAATCATTAAAATAACATCATTATTTTAATTTGGAAGGCATGCATGATAGGAATATTTTGGGGATATTTTGAATATAAATATCGATAAAATATTTCAACACAAACAGTTTATTAAAAAAATTTTTAATTCATTTTTGACGAATATTTTGTACGAAATATTTGAAAAGAAAATTTTGGAGGGAAATTTTTTTCGCGAAAATTTTGGGGTGAAAATTTTGAGGGAAATTTTCAGTCTTTAAGCTATATACTGTAATTGGGAGAGACATTTGTATCATTCAACATATTCTTGTTGAAAGCCATGGGTTCTTCTGATAGCAAAGTTTTTCTTTCTGCAACATCAACATCTTTGTCACGCAACAACTCCATTAAGATTGATGAATATAACATGAGTTCATTCACTATGAATAGAGTCAAAAAATTGACTTGGTCGTAATCCTAAGGATGATGAGAACATAATTGATGAGGCGTCACAGAAAGAAATTTCTTTAAATCGAGAGTCTGTTATTCCACTTGCTTTTAATCCTATGGAATTTGGGACCATACATATGTCTCGTACTTTGCCCATCACAACCTATGGTTCATTTATGTCAATCATACCACAAACCAGATAGATATGTATATCAACCTTTGTTTCACTGTCTTCGAGATACCATGAGAAATCAATTTTATCTATTTTTTCAATGTTCTTCCAATTAGAAATAAGTTTTAATGAATCTGGCGGGCCACTTGCTTGACTTTTATTAGTATGTGCAACAATGTTCTTATTGCGTCCAACAGTTCTATAGTCCACCCAACTGCAACTTTAGATTTGGGAGTTGTATCCATAGTGCGTCGAGTTGCAACTTTAGATTTGGGAGTTGCCGCCCTAACTGCAGAAACATTCACATAAATATTTTTTGATGCCATTTTCCTGATAAAAAGAAATATATATATATATATATATATATATATATATATATATATATTAGTTAATGAGAAAACAATTAATCAATTAAAGAAAAAAAATGTTAATATAAATTTAAATTTACTGAAAAATAATGTCTATAAAATAAATTAAAAAAACAAAATTGATTTGTAACTAAATAAATTGAAAATAAAGAAATTATTCATTTAAAAACAAAATATTACAAATCATATTTAAATATATGTATATAATTTTAGAATACATTTTATAAAAAAATGAAATTTTGTTTTAAATTGTATAAAATAATTTGAAAAAAACAAAAATTAATTTGAAACTTAAGTTTTTATTTAATATTTAAAAAAAACCACAAAAAAAAATATTTATTAAAATTAATATTTGTTTTTTTTTTAAGCTAAGAATTTATTAAAAAAAAATGAATGTTTATTTTTTGTTTAATTTAAATTGTATTGTTTTATTAAATATACACTTAATTTTCGGAATTGCCCTTTGCTCAGCTAGGGGTTGGAGGCAAGCCGGGTTGCAATCGCCCTCCACCCAGCAGGGGGTCGGAGGTAGGCTGGGTAGCCTTCGACGGCGGGAGGCGGGCTAGGCGGCACCGTCGCCCTCCGCTCAGCCAAGGGCCGGGTGCAGGCTGGGCAGCCTTCGACGGTGCTGCCTGGCCTGCTTCCGACCGTCCAGGGCTGCCCAGCCTGCTTCCGACCCCCAGCTGGGCGGAAGGAAATTGCAGCCCTCGACGTCGCCGCTCGACCTGCCTCTGGCCCCCAGCGGGCAGCAAATTATTTTTTATTTTTTATTTTAAAAACACAAACTATAGAAAACAATTATTTATTTTTTTAATTTTGTTTTAAACAAAAACTATTATAATAAAAAAAAAATGTATTGTTTAATAACTAAAAAAAAAGCTATTCAATTAAAATTTTAAAAATTAAAATAAAAATAAAAACAAATTAAAAAATATGTTTTAAAAAATAAACAAACAAATATTAAAAAAAAATTATTTTTTAATTTTTAATTTATTGTATTTTTTTTTTTTGTTTTTTTCTTAAATTAAAACAATTACTATTTAAAATATTAAAAAAAAAATTTAAAAATATGTTTTAAAATATAAAAGAAGATTTTAATTTTTAATTTTTATTTTCTTAAAACTAGAACAATTATAATTTTTTTTTAACTGAAATGGTTACGTTTTATTTATGAGAAAAACCAGGTTGGGCTAAGCCTATCAACCAATTACAGAGAGCAGAAATTCCATTATATCATCCTTGAGGGATTAATGCCTTAACTGGGGTCTCAGCATTTATGCTTAGCATTCGAGTATCCAACGTACATCCTATGTTTGCCAAGCTGTCCGCTTCCTTGTTTGAGCTCCAGAGAATATGGAAAAAATGTGTTGAGGGAATTTCTTGCAAGATTCTGTTCAATCTTCTTAACTGCTTGTTTAGCCCCGGATCCTTTAGATATTTCTTAGTGTTGAGAGCTTTTATCAGAACTTTTGAATCTCCAAAGACTAGGATTTCTCTTATATCTTTCTCTCTAACCAATTGGCAGGCTTTCAATAAGCCAAGGATTTCAGCTTGGTTGTTGGTTTTCTGTCCGAGCCCCCAGCTGAACCTGTCTTCTTTGATCCCTTTCAGAAAATAGATCACTCCTCCAGCACATGCTTTTCCTGGGTTACCTTTAGAAGCGCCATCGAAGAAACTTGTGCACTTACCCATGGTTCTCCACCATTGTTGGAAGCTATCATCTGAATCTCGAATTTGCCATCTTTCCTTTTGAGTTGGACGGGAGAGAATTTGGTTTCTGTCTCTGTAGGAAATAGCTTCCAGCCACAACCTTTCTTCATTTAGGAGAGTTTTTGTCCTCTTTAAAGGGGAATTGATTTAAGGTTTCGATTAGGAGGCCCTTTTCTCTTGCAGCCACCTTATCTGGGGTCCACTCAGTGTTATTAAAAATGAGATCATTCCTGGCGAGCCACAACTTCCAACAAACATACTTTGGAATTGCTATCCACACTCGATACCAGAGAGTCTTGCTACTGATTCTATAATGATAGTTTTCCTTCCACGAAGAGAACAGAGAGACTATCGAGGTCTGTGGAGGAAAGGGAAGATTTAGGCCTTGAATAAAGAAAAACCATGCCTTCTTTGCGAACTCGCACTCGACAAACAAGTGATCTGTGGTTTCCAAAGCGCTTTTACAGTGAACGCAACGATGGGGGCCTGCGATGTTCCTTTTGTTCAAGTTCTCGCTAGTCAGAATTTTCATGTGCATTACTCTCCAGAAGAAAAAGTTAATTTTTGGGATGCTGAAGCTATCCCAAACCTGTTTCTAAAAGGAGGCTGGGTGGATTGAATCCTTCCTAGATTGCATCTGGAAATATCCTTGGGCAACTGAATAAGCCCCAAATCTGCCCCATCCCCAGGAGTCATTCTCATCTTTGTGGATCGAAGCGAAATCAATGATAGCTTCAATAAGGGTTTCAAACTGCAATTTCAAGAAATCTGGAATTCTTGGGAACTTCCAGCTCTGCCAATTCCCATTGTTATCCCAGTTCGAGATATCTTCTAACTTTCGAATTCCTTTCTCGATAAGCCAGGCTCTTATCTCATCCATTTCTTTTACTTCTGCTAAAGGAGGGTGACCCATTATTCTATCGCTCCATAGCTTGGTGTTTTTTCCATTTCCAGGTATGCGATAAAGGAAGGTTCTGAAAAATTCAATTCCTCGACTACACAAGGTCCAAGCCAGGGACCCTGTTGGCGTTTTCTTTGTGTTGAAATGCTTCAGCGAATGGTTATTAAGATATTTAAGTTCAATAATATGACTAATCGGATGGTTGGGTTTTGTATGAAGCTGCCACAAAATTTTACAACCCATCGCTATGTTTGCATGTGTGGGATCTCTGATCTGCAACCCTCCTTCCATGAGGGGTCTTTTCACCATTTCCCAATTGACGAGGTGAAACCTTCTGTTATTTCCTCTTCCTCCTTTCCACAAAATTCCCGCATTAACCTTGTTATTTGATCTGTAATTGCTTTAGGTGCCAGCGTGAGAGAGGCTTGGAATGTGGGTAGCGCCGATAGCACTGATTTAATTAGAACTAATTTGACGGCTGTTGTGAGCCAATATCCTCCCCAGAGTGCAATTTTTTTTTTTGAATTTGGCTATGATTTCCTCCCGCAGGTTATTCCTCTTAGAGCCCAGCGTTAATGGGAGTCCTAAGTATTTTATTTTTTCCCAGACTGCAAACCCAGTGAAGCGAAGAAGGTTTGCAATTTTTTCTATAGTATCTTGCTCTATATTCCAACCATATATAGCGCTTTTCCTTTCATTTATCAGAGCACCAGAGATACTGCAAAATTTATTGAGAACGACTTTGAAAGAATTTTCCATTCGAAGAGATGCTCCTTCGAGCAATAAGGAATCATCTGCGAATAGAGCATGACTCATAGGATCCACTCCTTTTACTATTCGAATCCCAGGGATGCTACCAACATATTTTTCGTAAGATAACGTTTTTATCAGAGTATCTGCCATTAGAATGTAGAGGAAAGGGGATAGTGGGCATCCTTGCCTCAGACCCCTAGTTGCTTGAAAGTAATTGGCTAGCCTTCCATTTACTAGTGGTGCGATCCAAACCTTCCCTGTGCAAGCTTTGATAAGATTTATGAACTCCTGGTTGAAATCGAAGGAGTGAAGAACCCTGTACAAGAAAGAACGATTAACTTTGTCAAAAGCACTAGACATGTCCAGTTTAACGAGCATACCTTGCTCTTTTCGAGAATGGCTGGAGTGCAGTGCCTCTTGGACTTGAATTACATTGTCCAAGACGTGCCTTCCTTTCACGAACCCTCCTTGAGCAGGAGAAATAAGTTTTTGCAGCAGTGGTTTGATTCGATTAGCCACCAGCTTAGCCAGAATCTTGTAGGAGGCATTGTAGAGAGAAATCGGTCTATATCTTTCAAAGGACCCACGATTCACTTCCTTAGGGATCATAGCAAGAAATGTGGAGTTGATTCCTCCTCCAAACTTAGCTTTTCTCAAAAAGCTTTGAATCATTATCAGAAGATCTGATTTTATTATATCCCAACAAAGTCTGTAGAAATGAATTGAAAAACCATCTGGCCCTGGTGCTTTATCTGGCTCCATGGACCACACTATTTTTGAGATTTCCTCTTATGAGAAAGGTTTCAATAGGGTGTTTTTATCTTTTGTATTAACCAAATTCGGGATGTGAGCGAGAAAATCATTTATATCCTCTTCACACCCATCCCCTTTTGCGCGGAGTAATTTCTGAAAATGACTACTTGCTACTTCTTTAATCTGCTCAGTCCCTTTGCACATCTGCCCACTAGAAGCGGCAATTTCTGCAATATGGTTGCGCGAGATACGGGCTCTGTATTGTCTATGAAAAAAGGTTGTGTTCCTGTCTCCAGCTTTTAACCACAAGCTGCGAGATTTGATTCGCCAGTGTTCTTCTTCTCTCCGAAAGGAGCTATATGAACTCCTTCGAGAAATTTTTTCTTTGTTTAACTACAAAGAGGAGACTTCTGTCTTTTCCACATCAAATTGAAATCTGCCAGTTGTTGGACAGTTTCCTTCCTTTGGCTGGTTGGAGTTTTTATTGCCTTTTTTATCCAATCTTTCAAGGCATACTTCACGTTTTTTAGCTTTTGCTCCGATACGAAGCTTGGGGATCCTGTAACTTCTTTATACTAGGCTGTTTGGACTATTTCAAGGAACCCATCTCTTTCAGCCCAAAGAGGGCTGAATCTAAAAGGAAGAGGACGTAAATCTTCTTCCTCTTTCAAAGCGAGGAGGATTGGCTTATGATCCGAGGTTAAATTCGGTAGAATTTTGGAAAGGACTATTCTTTTGTCCAAAAAGATTGAGCTGTGAATGAAATATCTGTCTAACCTAGCTGAAATGTGATTATCCCTTGTTCTATTATTAGTCTAAGTGAATTCTCCTCTCATAGGTTTAAAATCAACTAGATCCCATTGTTGGGCAAGATTTTCCACAAAAGAGAGCATGGAGTCTCTAGTATAAATTCCACCTCTTTTTTCTTTTGGGTCCATTATGATATTCATATCTCCTCCTATAACAATATTCTTTGGGCTGTGGAGATCTAAAAACTCCGACAGGGACTTCCAGCACTCTCTCTTTTCAGCATAGTTTATTGGGACATACATATTGACTAATGCTAGACTGAGATTACTTCTGGTGTGTCGAAGTTCACTGAAGATCCAATGTTGTGTTTCATGGGATCTTTCTAGAGAGAAGGTTTTTCCAGACCAAAAGGTTCCTATTCCTCCGGCCGTGCCCTTGGCACTAACTGCCTTTCCATTATCGAATTTCCATTTTGAGCTGCTAGTATGAAGAAGGGAATCCCCTTCTATTTTGGTCTCTTGGAGCATGAGAATATCTGTGGATTCCATTTTCAAAAGATCTTTTATTGCTTCTGCCTTTCCAGGATTCCCCAAACCCCTGCAGTTCCAAGAGACCAGTTGCATTACTTAGTACTTGTTGGAGCGGGACCACCTCCCTTGGCCAGCCTAGTTCTAGTATTCCTCCCCAAAGACATATCGATGGTGGCTTGACTCCCTAGGGTTTTTAGCCTTTTTGCTTCTTCTTCTCTAGTTTCCTTGAGGGTTTTCCTTCCAGTTCTTTTCGAAGGCCTCTCAAAGGTCTCATCCTCTGATTAGCCTGAATTTTTTGAGGTCTTTTTTTTTTTTAATGATTTATGCATAATAAGGAGAGGGATTATTGCCTAGGACCGAACTTGAGGGGATTGTTTCAACATTACCTCATTTCGGAGAGGTGGTGTCATTTGGCTGAAGGAACCCTTCTCGATCTTCTTCTGGAGGATTTGGAGGAGTTTTGAGTGGATCAAAGGAATTTTTGCCTGCCTCAGTGTTGTTAGGTTCCTTTCTCCCCGAATCTGCAGGATTTCCATTACTTTGCCCTGATTTTTTCCCAGTCTCTTTGCCTTTTGATTTGTTGTTCTGCCTGTTGTTTGCTGGTTGCTTGATTTGATTCCATTGTTCTCCTTTCTCTTTCTCTGTTACCTCCTCGATATTTTTCTTGCAATACCTTGCAAAGTGCCCATACTCATGACAATGTCGGCATTTGAAGGGAAGCTACTCGTAGTCACGCTCTTGGATGTGAGTCCAATCAACAATAGTAAGTTTGATGGCCTCAGGTAAACCAACTTCCAGATCGACTTCTACACATATTATGGCGTAGGAGTATTGATCTTTTCTCGTCGCTTGATCTATGTATTTACCAAGGGCGTTGCCTATGTATTGCAACGACCTCTGATTCCAACAATGGAGGGGGAGATGAGGTAGTCGCTCCCACACTGGTACAGCTGTGGGTACATCCTGAGTCGGATCGAAATCTGGAGACCATTTGTTCAAATAGAGGCCCTGAGGGCCCATAAAATATGGCCCATTCCTGAAGATCGGACTTCTATCCTCGGCATTGTCAAATACAAACAAAAAGAAACCTTTCCCAACAAAATGTCTTTTGATTCCTTCCGAATCTAGCAGGATCCAGTTTCGATTTACCCAATCTTCTACCACTTTTGGAGATGGCCAGAGCCCTGTGAACTGACCAATGAGTCCCCTCTCTACTAGATTCAGAGCCGATCTGCGTGTTTCTTCCGCCGGCAGAGCCACCGTAGGTATACTGTCCAATTTTTTAACAAATTTCTGCTGGGCTCCAGTAATCAGCGTTTTTCCAGCTGCTGCAACAAGTTTCTTGAAAGCTTCTACTTCAAGGGGCGGGGGAGGAGGAATCTCAGAGCCGCCTCCTGGATCCATTGAGGCTTAGATCCACTCTTGGTTGTATGCTTGTGCGGGCTAGGGAAGACCATGCGCTCTCAAGCAAGCTAGATTTTTAGTTTTTTCATAACTAAAACAATTATAATTTAAAATATAGAAAAACAATAAAAAAAATAAGTTTTAAAATATAAACAATCAAATATATGAAAATGTTGATTTTTATTTTTATTTTTTTAAAACTAAAATAATTATAATAAAAAAATAATTTTTGTTTAATATAAAATATAATGCCATAGAATTTAAAATTAAAAAAAATAAATAAAATATAAAATAAAAAAATTTGTCAAATAAAAAAACAATTTAAATAATGAAAAATTAAAATTATAAATTACAATTAAAAATAAAATTTAAAATAAAAATAAAATATAAAATAAAAAAAATTGTCAGATTAAAAAAAAACAATTTAAATAATGAAACCACCAATATATTTATAAAAAAAAACAAATAGGTTTAATATAAACTAAAACTATCTATTCTTCTTTAAATAAAATAAAATAAAATATCTAATCATATTTCAAAAAATAAATTTTCATATAGATTCAAAGGGGTTGAAGAATTTCCAATAAACATAGATTCAAGGCATCCACTTATTCCTAATCCTAAGAATTATGAGAGCACCAGTGAGGAAGTGGAGGGGAGGGATGAAGAAATTATAGTGAATACAGATTCAAATCTTCCACTTAGGCCTAATCCCAAGGATTATGAGAGCACCAATGAAGAAAGGGAGGATGAATAGTTTCTTGCAAATGATAATTTTAGAGGCACATATCTGAATAATGCATTTTCTCTAAGTCATCGTTTCAAAGACTCTCATGGTGATGAAGAATTGAATCCTCCTAGGAAATCAAGTGATGATGGGAATGAAAATGTTCTAGGTAATGATGTTGATAAATTTCTTAATTGTGTTGAGAATGATGATCGTGGGGATAATACTCCTCCTAATGGTGATGAAACTGCTTCTACAAAGGATGATGGAATGATGAAGCCGTTGCAAGAAAACATTGTAACTAGGAGTAGGAGTAGACCTTTTCATATCAATCCAAAACATTTTAGTTATACAAGGGTGAGGACAAAATATCTCACAAAAAGAAGTTTTGTCTTTCATTTGATTTCAAGTGATCATTGTTGAAGGGATTGCTTGAAACATATGTATTTAAACTTTGTTTTGAAGAAAAGAAAAAGATATATGTCAATGAATAAAAGCATGCAAAATTCATATTTAGAGGGTTGCATGCAATCTACACTAGCAGGTTATGATTAGCATATTAGGAATGTATTGCTATGCAGAAAGGCTTTCAAAATGTTGCATTCAATTGGTAATTCTCGTTTGTCAAGAATCCAAGAAAAACGAGAGATTGTGCCATTTGCAAATACTGCTAAGACATGGATGAAAGAATTATTTTCAAAGCATGGAGAGTGTATGCCAAATAAATACACTACATATTCTAGACAATTTCTCGAAATGAGAAATATTCATCTTATACAAAGATTATGCAAACGCTGTTGAAGGAGTTGGTAATTTGATTACATATTATTATTTTACAAGGTTATGGAAAACTGAATTCAACAATGTTCGTATTCCTAAGAAGACAAGAATGGGGGTTTGCAGCACATGTGGTTCTCTTAAAACAAAAATAGATAAATGTCAAGGGGCAGAAAGAGGTATGCGTTCAAAACATTGTTTTTTAAAATTGGATAGTTATCAACTATGAAAATTTATTTATTCATATGTTTCTTTTATTTTATGTGCAAATTCTGTTGTCAAAGAACTTGAAGAGCATCGCAATTAGCAAACAAGTGAAAGGCAAAAGTTGTATAAACATCGAAAGAAGTGTTATGATCATCCAAATAAATATCTGGATTTGATAATTGATGGTATGGACCAAAAGAAAACACTTCTTCCACATTTTGTTCGCACGTCAAAAAAATTACAGGAGGAAATTTCATTCAGTTTCACTTGGTTGGTTGTACGGTATTTAATGAGAAGATGTTTCCAAGAGTTTTCTTCACAACTCCAAATATTCACAATGACGCAAACTTGACCATAAATATAATCCATGATGTGGTTACTCATTGGTCTGGTATTCTTCCTGAAGTTTTGTATTTACAATTAGAAAACACAAGTCGTGAAAACTAAAATCAAGTTCTTTTTGAGTATCTAAACATGCTCATTGAATTGGGAATTTTTAAAAAGATAAATGTTGGTTTACTTTTTGTTGGGCATACTCATGATCATATTGATCAAATGTTTAGTGATTTTTCAGTAACATTGAGGAGGAAAGGTGTTAGGAGCCTGCCATTATTAATTGAATGTATTAAGAAATTGTACATTCAAGAGCTTGTTTTTCATGTGTTGGAAGAAACTATTGGCATGCGAAGGTTTATTTTGGGATCGCATGGTGAAGAGAAATGCATTGAACAACTTAATGACATTAGCTTCCAGCATCAATTTCATATCAAAAAAATTAATGGGATAACACTTATATGGGGCAAGAAGTATTCCACTGTTGCAGAATGGGGGACATCATCAGGGTTAGCATTTTTGAAGTTCATTCTAGAGCGTACAATATTTTCATCAAAGATATTGTTATTACAGTCAGTTGTTAAACTCCATAATGCATGAATGCATAAGAGAGACATAAATTATTCTGAATGTCTGGAGGAAATTAAAAGATGTATTAGAGATACATATGAGTACTCCGATGTTGTTGATTTAGTTTGGTGGGAGTCTTTTTTTTAGTAATCAAAGTGATATGATTTTAAGATCAATAAATGTGGATATGCTTTTGAAGACTCATTTTTTTTGGCCACAAAATATGCCAAATGAACATCAGGAAACACACATTGTTGAACAACAACAGTCTCAAGCTATTATTAATTTTCCACAGGTAGAGGAAAGAGAAATCTACATTGGTTCTAGAAAATCATGTGCACAATGTGAAGGCATGGAAGACCTTTATAGGGGTTTTGTGCTGGATGTTAAGGAGGGTTGCATGATAGCAGTTTTAGCAGATGAAGATCCACTTGGCTATCCATTCTGGATTGTGAAGGTTATAAATGTCATTAATGAAGATGATGATATTACAGTTGTTGATGTACATTGGTATGCCACAAGTACCCACCTTTTCAATGGTGTGTACAAGCCAAATATGGTAGATGACAAAAAAATTAGCAGAAAGAGAAAAAGAAAGGGCACAAATATAAATCTTCGCTGCACAGATGTCTTAAAATTGGAGGATGTTGACATACTTGTGTATGACTTCAATTTGACAAAGAGAGGAACACTTCGGTTGAAGACCATAAATATTTTGATGAAATTTCTACCAGAACAATTACTGTTGAGATGGGAATTTGCAGAAAGTAGTCGTAGATCTACAAAAAATTTGAACTCTGAAATGGTGGGCATGCATGTTGACTCAGATGGAGCACTAGTTGATGAAAGAGAATAATATGGATCATCTTCATCTGCATCGAGTCATTCATCGGAAAATGTAGGTTCTGATGGTGTGCGAGAACCTATGATTGATTTTGAATAATTGTCTAAGACACTTTTATGTAATTGATGTTTTCATGGTAGTTTGAAATCAAAATTTTGACTTCCATTTGATTTTTCATGAAGTGATGAGGCATTTCTATGTTTGTTGGATTATATGTTTTAATTATGAAGAATTCATCTTTTTATAATATCCACAGCGCAACAATGAATTACAAAAATAATTTATCTTATATTCAATGTACCAATGTTGATATTTTGATTAAAAGTAAAAAAGAAAATAGAAATTAACGTTGAATTTTTAGATTATGCAGTGATATTACCATGATATTATGTATTGTAACCATTTGGTATAAGATACTTTTAAAATTTTTAAAAATTATAAGCCTCATTGAGAGGGGACACTTTGTTTTGATGTTTGTTTTTAGGTTTTAGTTGCAATTAGATTTAAATTTGTCTTATGCTAAGATTTGAAGAGAGATATATTTTTCTCCTTTAAAATTAAAATCACTGTTGGAATAATAAATTTTTCATTTACTTGTTCATTTTTAAAAATTGTGTAAGTCATATAATTTCTCCATAATTTCATGGTTCAAGTATAACTTGTCATTAACGTTTTTATGTGCTACAAAATTTTCTCTTTAATGTTATGGTTGAAAATAATTACAATTTTATGGTTGTTTAGAGTCTAGATATTTTATGTTTAACATGGATAAAAATTGTTCGAAATGATGAGCCTTTCAGACATGATTTTGTTTATATTTAACATCATCTATCAAAAAATTTAGAATTTTACGATTTTCAATGTCTTAATATGTTGTCTTTAATTCCATTATTACAATGTGTCAAAAGTGTGACACAATGTTTTTTTTTTGTTATTCGAGCATCAACTCGTTTTGTTTTGAGGGTGTTTTTTCAATCTTTTTTTTTTTCAAGAAACAATTTTGTTTTTAGCATAATTTTATAGAATGTTGAAATTTGACCTTGAGAAAAACCAAATGCGTTTTGGAATACACACTTTTTGTTTTTGGGGCGTTTTTCATGTTTTTGAGTATTTTTGGGCTAGAGTTTCTGTTTCATCGGTAATAGTTCTCGTTTCATCGGTAATAGTGTTTTGCTTCAATCTGCATACCTTGTGCTCTTGGCTTGCTTTCTCATAGCTCAGAAGTTGTTCAACATAAACTTCTTCCATCGATATTCCATTCAGGAATGTTGATTTCACATCCATTTGATAAACTTTCCACTTATGTTGTGTTGCTATGGGCATCGCTGCTCTCATTATTTCCATTCTTGTAACTGGTGCAAAAGTTTCCTCATAGTCTCTTCCTTATTGTTGCTTGTAGCTTTTGACAACAAGTCTGGCCTTGTGCATTTCAATATTACCTTCAGCGTTGCTCTTGGTTTTATAAACTCATTTCACTCCAATTACTTTTTTGTTTTTTGGGAGATCAACTAATTCCCATGTCTCATTTTTCTCTATGGCATTTATCTATTCATCCATAACATTTATCCATTTTTTTAATATTTTATTGCTTCTTCAAAATGAATAGGATCTTTTACATGACAATATAATGCAAATAAAGAGTTCATACCTTTTTCATGCTCATAAATTTCATTCAGATTTCTGAATCTGGTTACTCTTTGACTTGTTGAACTTGTGCTTGTAGAAGCACTCAAATATGCTCCTTGGGATGTGCTTGATGAAGCGTTGTCATCACTTCTCAAGGGTGTTTTTAGACCTGCTTGTGGTGTCCCTTGTTGTTGTTTTGTTGGTGGAGGTGGTGCTGCTAATGAGGGATGTCTTTCAGCGATTTATTCTTCATATTCATCATGAGACAAACAACTTTTTACATTCACTGTTTTCTCAATGTTTTCATCTCAAGCGTCTTTTTCAATAAATTGTACATCTTTCTTTATCATAAATTTCTTGGTGGATGGGTTATACAATCTGTATGCTTTGGATTCTTCACTGTATCCAACAAATATGCACTTCTCCTTCTTACTTTCCAACTTCTTTCTCACTTGATCTGGAATGTGTGCATAAGCCACACAACTGATACTCTCATGTGGGTGACACTATTTTATGCCACTCCGTGCTTCTTCTGAAACTCTATTCATAAAATTATTTGTTGGGCATCTATTCATGTACAGTTTTAGCTTAATATTCATTTGACAAATGTTTTGCTTTCAACACGCTTTTTACCATGTCCATGATGGTTTTATTTTCTTTCAGCAACTCCATTTTGCTATGGTGTATACCTTGTCATAATTTTTTTATGAATTCCATTTTCTCTAGAAAAACGCAAAAAATATTTGGAGATATATTTTCCTCCTCTGTATGTTCTTAAGACTTTAATATTTTGCCCATTTTGATTCTCAAGAAGATTTTTAAAGTGGCAAAACTTTTCAAACACTTCACTCTTCAACTTCAAGAAATATATCAATGTTTTTCTTGTGTAATCATCAATAAAGGTCAGCATATAATGACTGCTTGCTAATGATGGTGTTTGCATTGGTCCACACAAATCAAAATGGACTATTTGTAAGGGTGTTTTTTCTCTTATGCTCTTTCCTAATGGAAAACTTTCTTTGTGTTGTTTTCCCAAGATACAACATTCACAAAGGTTGTCTGGCTTTTCCAATCAATGGTAATCCCTTTACCATTCCTTTCCTATGCAACAAATTCAGAGCTATAAAGTTGAGATGTCCATATCTCAAATGCCTCCATATTTCAAATGCCATAACCAATTTTCATATTTTGCTTCTATCTGGAATGTCTCTTGTGTTACTGCTGCCATTGCAGCTCCTTTCTTCAAATTTGCTCTCATCTTGAGAGGAAACATTGTGTTTTTTGTCATATTCACTTGTGCAATACTCTGCTTGCTTGGTGGTATGTCCATGATCATACATAAATCATCTTTAAATAATACATTGTAGCCTTTCTGAATGAGCGATCCAATTTTCAAAAGGTTAGACTTTATACCAGACACATAGTAAACATCTGATAGAGACTTTACTCCAAAGGATATCAGACTTTACCAAACACATAGTAAACATCTGATAGAGACTATGCTGTATGTCTCAAATGTTACTCGAGACTTCACATTTTAATCAATCATGGAAAACATAGAAATGTTTCCAGTTATATGGTTGCTACATCCTGAATCTAGAAACCACATATCTTCATTTTTCTCTTCAGCCAAATTATATGCTAAAAATAAATTCCCCTGACTGAGATTCTCTTTATTAAAATTAGCACTGGGTCTACTACCCATGTCACTTTGTTTCTTCCTAATTCATTGGCATAATGTCCATATCTCTTACAGTGATGACATTGGACTTGAGATTTATTATACTTTTGTCTATATGCTTGATTTTTTCCATCTTGCTAGTTGATGTTTTGGCTTTGATTTTGACTTTGATTGCTGCCCTTTCCATTAGTATTTGCAGAGCTGTTTCTATCTCTGTTTTGATTTCTATCTCTTCCTTTTCCTTTGTAGTTTGATCTGCCTTGAACTCTTCCTCTTCCAAAAGACATTTGAGTTTTGAAGGCATGCTCTAAATACGAGTTTGTTGTTCTACCCAATCTTTGTTCATGTGTCGTAAATGATGCATGAATTTCATCAACAGTAAACAACGAGAGATTCTTTGTCTCTTTAATGGTTGTTACTATAACATCAAATCTTGATGGTAAGTTCCTCAATACTTTTTCCACTATTACTCTTTCTTTTATTGCCTCTCCATGAGATCTCATTTGAGTGACCAACTCAATTAACAATGTCAAGAATGAGCCTATTGTATTAGACTCTTTCATGCAAATGACCTCAAAATATATTTTCATCAATTGAAGCTTTGTTGTCTTTACTTTTTCCATTCCTTGCTAGGCTATTTAGAGGGTATTCCAAGCATCCTTGGACTTCTTTGCAGTTGTAACTCTTCGAAATATGCTTTCATGCACTCCTTGATAGAGATAGAAGAGGGCTTATGAGTCTTTTTTCCTATTACTCTTCAGCAAAATTTTCTCTGTCTGTGTTAAGACATTAAATTTTCGTTCATCTGCTAGTTATTCTAAACCATCTTCAACTAGCTCCCATAAATCTTGAGAGGCAAACATGGCTCTCATTGCGATTCCTCAATAGTCATATTTCTTCCTATTGAACTGTGGGAGTTGAGTATTTCTTGTACTCGTGATTGTGTTGGCTCCTACAATTGCTAGCTTACTGAACTATGCTTAAAAAAACTTGATTGTCTTTCTTAACTAAACTTTCTTACTGCTGAGAAATAACCTTCTTACAGTTATCTGGACTCCATTTTTTTAAAACAAACAAAAATCTCTGTTTTGATAAATCCCTGGCTTTGTTGAATCTTCACACTGGTGGAGAAAATTTCAACAAACTTCTTCTTCCTTCTTTCAGCTTCTTTGGAAAATACAAAGGGCCTAGACTAGCTTCGATACCATGTTGTAATTTTTGGTTATTTCGAACAACATAGAGGAAAATAAAATTTCTCCACAAACACACAGATTTAACAATAAAAATCTGGACATAGATGTAGTAAACACTATTTTTTATTAAAATTTTAAACTGTTACAAAATAAAAAATTTCTTTAGAATTATGGTGTTCTGGTTTTACATACAAAATACTTGTTCTAGCTACAAAATACAATGATCTCTCTCTGTCTATTTGGACATACAGTTGCTCTTGGAATATGATTCTTTATTTTTTACACAGTGTCTGTTCTCAGTTTTCGAGTTTACTTTTTTTTTTATTACAATGCACACACACACACACATATATATATATATGTTTAAAATATGTATATCAAAATATATATCCTAAGTCTTAAAAACATAAAACATATCGTGACACATAAAACGTATATATGTAAAACATTAACCAAAGTTTAACAACCTTACAAAACTTCATTGCTCGGATTTTAAAAATTATTCAAAACATTTATTTTCGGCGGAGTGCGTAGGAGCTTTCTCGCTAGTTTCTTTGCCCCATGGAACTCCTTTGATTGGTTCGGATGAGGGATGACGTTATCTCCTTCGGTGGGTTCACTTCAACCTTCGTAACTCACGGCGGATGTCGTCGGAATGTTTAATTCAGATTAAATGATGCGATAAGTAATGTATGGTTGGGGCAGGTTTTAAAGACAGTAGGTGCTGCGGATAAGGACGCGAGGGTGCTGAAGTTTAAATGTTGGAGGTTGTGTGGTTTTTAAACCACAACTTTGCACTTCAAAAGAGGTTATGACCTTGTAAAAAAGAATGGATTTGTAGAGAAATAAAACTTAGAGTTGAATGCGAAATGGAGTGTAAAACGAAACTGGTTTTCAACTACTCCTGTCATTTAAAAAAAAAAACTCACATCAAAATTCAAACTTGCCTTTTTGCTACTTAGGTTCGCAGTTGAAATTAATTTCCAATAGTTTTTGTAAATAGCCTATCCAACTTCAATATAGTTTTGGGCACCCGTAGGTGAAATGTTTAGGTTTTGTAAATACCCTATCCAACTTCAATATAGTTTTGGGAACCCATAGTTAAAAGGTTTAGGTTTGGGTGCCTTAGGTTTGAATCCATTTCGGCCATCAAAAAAACATCAAAAAAACATGATTCAAATACTAACATGATTCAAACACTACTATTGTAAATAGTTTGTCCAACTTAAATAGCCTATCCAACTTCAATACAATTTTACACAACTTCAATATAGTTTTATAGCCTAATCCAACTTCAATATAGTTTTGGGCACCCATAGGTGCCCTAGGTTTGGGTGCCCTAGGTTTGAGTCCATTTCAGCAATAAAAAAAAACAAGATTAAAAAACTACCACTACTACTACCACCTATATTCTATTGGGAATAAAGACCACTACTACTACCACCTATTTTCTATCGAGAATAAAGACTTCTGCCTTACACAAAGACAGAGAGAAAGAAAGACAAAGAACATTAGAGAAAATCTTGCCATCCCGCTAGACCGTACCCAATTGATGATATTGCCACCTCACATGCAGGAGTATTTCCCAATCCTCCCAACTATGGCACTTAGAAATCCCACTTATTCCACATAGTTTCCGGAATCCAAATGAAGGTGGTGTCCGGTTGGTAAAACTAAAATAAAACAAGTAAGCATAATTGGTGTTTCTAGGCTATCCGCTACTACTACCACTACAAGATGTCTGATTTCTTAATTTTTTTCCTTTTCGGGATTTCTGGGAATTTTGGGCATCCCCGCAATTCATCCTTCCAACCTTCCAATTCCTCTAGCCTTTAGCCTCGGTAGACAACTCCATTCTATTCATAATTGAATATCGAGAAAACTCCATTCTATTCAGAATGGAATATCGAGGCAACTCCATTCTGATTTATGATTTCTTAGTTTTTATTCGGGATTCCCGCCAATTTCTATTTTGGGTGTCCTGACAATTCCTCCTTCAGCGTTGGTAGACAACTCCATTTTGAATAGAATGGAATACCACTAACATGAACACTACTACTGCAACTCCATTCTGAAATAAAATTAGCATGATTCAAGATTTATAATTTCTTGTAGTAGGTTAGGGCGGTTGCATTGTTTGGGGAGGTTCTTCCATCCCAGTAGACAACTCGATTATGAAATAACGGAATTAACACATCGTCGTAATATCCATATGACGAAATTAACATGCTAGGAAGAGGATTAACACATCACTGCTTAAAATTTAGAGGAAATCAGAAATCAACTTGCAATTATGAAATAACACAATTAACAAAATTAACAGAGGAGGAATGTTGGAAATTAATTCCAACTACGAACTTGAGCAGTAGGACGACAAGTTTTAATTTTGATGTGAGTGTTTTGGAAAGGACTAGAGTAGCTGAAGACTAGTTTTGTTTTACACTCTACCTTACATTGAATTTCCCTGTAAATCCAATTTTTGGTTCACAGGTCGTAGCCATATTTTTCTACATTAAAATATTGTGGTTTGACCACGCAACCCAGCGCTCAACTCCATTCTCTTATCCACAGCACCTATCGCTTTTAAACCCTGAAGCAACCATATATTACCCATCGCGTCATTTAATTTGAATTAGACATTCCGACGACATCCAACATGAGTTACGAGGAACGAAGTCGACCCATCGAAGGAGGTGACGTCATTTTTCTTCCGGATCAATCACAGCAGTTCCATGTGGCAAAGAAAGAGGCGAGAAATTTCATATGCACTCCCCCAAAATTAAACGTTTTGAATAATTTTTTGAAATCTATGCAATGAAGTTTTATAAGATTGTTAAACTTTGGTTAATGTTTTTTTTTTAATGTTTTATTTTCTTCGACATAGTTTTATTTTTAAAAACTTGGGTTATATATATATAAGTTTTATTATATATATATATATATATTATAAACATTATATGTTAATAATATATATAGACAACAAAGTGAAATGTTGTAATGTATGTAAGTGTAAACTCGAACACTGTGAACAGAGACTGTGTAAAGGCAGAGAGTCATACGCCAAGAGTGACTATATGCCGAAATAGACAAAGAGAATGTTATGCTTTGTAGCAGCTAGAAGAAATATTTTGTTTGAAAATATAGAAAACCATAGGTTTGAAGAAAAGTTTCAATATTTTGTAACAGATTAGAGTTTTAATGAAATATAGTGTTTACTCCATCTGTGTCCAATTTTTTTTTGTTCAATCTAACTTGTGTTTGAGGAAGATGAATTGTTTTCTTCTCGATTTTTAGGAATAACCAAAAATTCCAAGATGATATCAGAGCTAGTCTATGCCGTTTGCACTTTCCAAATACGCTGAAGGAAGGAAGAAGATGTTTGTTGAAGTTTTCTCCAGCAGTGTGAAGATTCAAAAGAGTCAGGTATTTTACCTAAACAAAGTTTTCTGTTTGTTTTTAAAGAGTGCAATCCAAAGAAGTCTCTTGAAGACAGTTTATATCTCAGTGGTGAGAAGGTTTACTTAAAAAAAAAAACACTCTAGTTTTAAGCATAGTTCAGAAAGCTAGCAATGGCAGGAGCCAGCACAAGTACGAGTATGAGAAATACTCAACTCCCACAGTTCAATGGGAAGAACAATGACTATTGGGCAATTACAATGAGTCCTGTTTGCCTCTAAAGATTTATGAGAACTAGTTGAAGATGGTTTAGAAGAATCAGCAGATGAACAATGGTTTAATGTTTTAACACAGACACAAAAATATTTGCTGAAGAGTAATAGGAAGAATGACTCAAAATCCCTCTTCTATCTCTTTTAAGCAATGTATGAAAGCATATTTCCAAGAATTGCAGCAGTAAAGAAGTCTAAGGATGTATGGGATACCCTTCAGACATCCTACAAAGGTATAGAGAAGGTAAAGACAGTGAAACTTCAATTAATGATAATATATTTTGAAGTCATTTGCATGAAAGAATATGACACAATAGATTCATTCTTCACATTTTTGATTGGGTTGGTTACTCAAATGAGATCTGTGGGAGAGGCAATAGAAGAAAGAAGAATAATGGAGAAAATATTGGGGAGCTCACTATCAAGGTTTGATTTGATAGTAACAACCATTGAAGAGACAAAATCTCTTGTTTTTTTACTGTTGATGAGCTTCATGCATCATTGATGACACATGAACAAAGATTGAACAGAACAACAAACTCATCTTTGGAGCATGCTTTCAAGACCCAAATGTCTTTTGGAAGAGGAAGAGGTCAAGGCAGATCAAATTACAGAGGAAAAGGTAGAGGCAGAAGCTAGAAATGAGGAGGAAGAAACAACCTTGCAAATACTAGTGGAATGGGTAGCAACCAAAGTCAGAATCAAAGCCAAGGTAGCAGCCAACAAGGTGGAAAAAATCAAGCACATGGACAAAGGTATGATAAAATCCAAGTCCAATGTCATTACTGTAAAAAGTATGGCCATTATGCCAATGAATGTAGGAATAAATAGAGTGACATGGGTAATAGACCCAGTGCTAATTTTACTAAAGAGAATCTCAGTCAAGAGAATTTATTTTAAAATGTAATATGACTAAAGAGAAAAATGAAGATATATGGTTTTTAGATTCAGGATGTAGAAACCATATGACCGAAAACATTTCTATGTTTTTCATGATTGATGAAAATGTGAAGTCTTAAGTAATATTAGGGAAAGAAAAGTTTTTGTCATGGGAAAATGTAGAATGAGTGTTCTAACAAAGGAAGGAGAAAGAAAAACCATATCAGATGTTTATTATGTGTCTGGTATGAAGTGTAACTTTTTGAGCATTGGAAAACTCATTTAGAAAGACTACAATGTATTATTTGAAGATAATGTATGCACCATCATGGGCATACCACCAAGCAAGCAGAGGATTGTACAAGTGAAGATGTCGGGAAAGAGAATGTTTCCTCTCAACGTGAGAGCAGATTTGAAGAAAGGAACTGCAATGGCAGCAGTGACACAAGAGATATTCCAGAGAGAAGCAAATGATGATGGCATTTGAAATTTGAACCTCTCAACTTTGAAGGTCTAAATTTGTTACACATAAAGGTAATGGTAAAAGGATTACCATTGATTGAAAATCCATACAACTTATGTGAATGCTGCATTTTGGGCAAACAACACAGAGAATGCTTTCCATCAAGAAAGAGCATAAGGGTAAAAACACCCTTAGAAATAGTCCATTCTGACTTGTGTGGACCAATGCAAACATTATTATTAGCAGACAAGCACTATATGTTGACTTTCATTGATGATTACACAAGAAAAACATGGATTTATTTCTTGAAGTTTAAGAGTGAAGTGTTTGAGAAGTTCTACCACTTTAAGGCTTTTGTTGAGAATCAAAGTGGGAAACACATAAAAGTCTTAAGAACAGACAGAGGAGGAGAATATATCTCACAAGAATTTTTGCGTTTTTGCAGAGAAAATGGGATACACAAACAATTTACAGCAAGGTATACACCACAACAAAATGAAGTTGTTGAAAGGAAAAATAGAACCATCATGGATGTGGTAAGAAACATGCTGAAAACAAAACATTTTCCAAATGAATATTGGGCTGAAGTTGTACATTTTGCAACATATGTCTTGAATAAATGCCCAACAAAGAGTGTGATGAACAGAGTTCCTGAAGAAGCATGGAGTGGCATAAAATATTTTATCACCCACATGGGAATTTTTGGTTGTGTGGCTTATGCACACATTTTAGATCAACTAAGGAAGAAGTTGGATAGTAAGGGGGATAAGTGAATATTTGTTGGATACAGTGAAGAATCCAAAACATACAGATTGTATAACCTATCCATCAAAAAATTTATGATAAACAGAGATGTGCATTTTATTAAAGAAGAAGCTTGGGATGGAAGCATTGAGAAAACAATGAATGTAAAAAGTTGTTTATCTCATGATGAAGATGAGGAAGAGATGGTTGAAAGACATCCATCATTAGCAGGACCACCTCCACCGACACAAAGACAGCAAGGGACACCACAATAAGGTATGAGAACACCCTTGAGAAGTGATGATAGTGCTTCTACAAGCACATCACAAGGAGCAAATTTGAGTGCTTCTACAAGCGCAAGTTCAACAAGTAAAAGAGAAACTAGATTCAAAAGTGTGAATGAAATTTATGAGAAAGAAGAAGGTATGAACTCTTTATTTGCATTGTATTGTCATGTAGAAGATCCTATTCATTTCGAAGAAGTAAAAGATAAGAAATTGATAGATGCTATGTATGAAGAGATAAATGTTATAGAGAAAAATAAAACATGAGAATTAGTTAAACTCTCAAAAAGCAAAGAAGTAAATGGAGTGAAATGGGTCTATAATACCAAATGTAATGCGAAAGGTAAGATTGAAAGGAACAAGGCTAGACTGCGGAAGGTAAGATTGAAAGAAACAAGGTCAGACTTGTTGTCAAAGGCTACAAGCAACAACAAAGAAGAGATTATGAAGAAACTTTTGCACCAATTGCAAGAATAGAAACAGTAAGAGCAGTGTTGTCTATAGTAGCACAACACAAGTGGAAAGTTTACCAAATGAATGTGAAATCAACGTTCCTAAATGGAGTATTGATAGAAAAGGTATATGTTGAACAACCTATGGGCTATGAAAAAGAAGGCCAGGAGCACAAGGTATGCAAATTGAATAAAGCTTTGTATGGGTTGAAACAAGCACCAAGAGCATGGTACAGTAGAATAGATTCCTATCTACTGGAAAATGGGTTTGAGAAATGTGAAGCAGTACCCACATTATACATCAAATAGAAATATGGTAAGATGCTCATTGTTGTTTTGTATGTTGATGATGTGATATTCATAGGTAATGAGGCTTATTTCATTGAGAATTTTAAAACAATCATGAAGGATGAATTTGAAATGACTGATATGGGATTGCTGAGATACTTCTTAGGAATAGAAGTAGAGAAAAATGAAAATAAGATTTTTATTTCTCAAGAAAAGTACGTTAAAGAAATTTTGGAAAGATTTAACATGCAGGATTGCAAGGCAACAATTACTCCTACAATGATGGGATTGAAGCTAAGCAAAGAAGACAACAGTAAGGATTTTGATCCAAGTTTGTATAAGAGCATGGTTGGTAGCCTTATGTATTTGATTGCAACTAGGCTGTATACTATGCATGTTGTAAGTTTAATTTCCAGATTTATGGAAAGGCCAAAGGAGGCACATTGGCAAGCAACAAAAATAATTCCAAGGTATGTGAAAGGAACAAAGAGGTATGGTATTCTATACACCTCTTCAGAAAATTTTGAATTGATTGGATATATTGACAGTGATTGGGCTGGAACTATAGATGATAGGAAAAACACCTATGGATATGTTTTCCATATGGCATCAGGAGCCATCTCATGGGCTTGTAAGAAACAACTAATTGTGGCTTTATCAAAAGCGAAGGCAGAGTATGTGGAATCTACAACAGCAGCATGTCAATCAGTATGGATGAGGAGAATGTTGAGAAGTTTGTGTCATGAACAGGTAAAAGGCACAATAGTTTATTGTGATAATAACTCAGATATAGCTTTATCCAAGAACTTAGTGTTGCATAAGAGGACGAAACACATTGATGCAAAATATCACTACATCAGAGAGTTAGTGAGCAATGGAGAAATTGTTTTGCAACATTGCAGAACATAAGAGAAGTTTGTTGATATATTGACAAAACCATTGGGGAAGAAAAGTTTTAACTATCTCAGAAAATGTCTGGGTATGCAAGAGAACAATAGTTGTAATTAATTCCAATTGCGAACCTGAGTAGCAGGATTGCAAGTTTGAATTCTGATGTGAGTTTTTTTGGAAAGGACAGGAACAACTGAAAACCGGTTTTGTTTTACACTATACCTCGCGTTCAATTTCCCTTCAAATCCAATTTTTGGTTCACAGGTTGTAGCCATACTTTTCTACATTAAAATGCCATGGATTGACGACGCAATCCAGCTCTCAACCCCACGCTCTTATCCGCAGCACCTACCGCCTTTAAATCCTGCACTAACCATACATTACTCATCGCGCCATTTAATTTGAATTAAACATTCCGACGACATCCAACATGAGTTACGAGGATCGAAGTCGACCCACTGGAGGAGGTGATGTCATCCGTCTTTCAGACCAATCACAAAAGTTTTGTGGGGAAAAGACACGGACGAGAAGGTTCATACGCACTTCGCCGAAACTAAACGTTTTGAATAATTTTTTGATATCCGCGCAATTCAATTTTATAAGGTTGTTGAACTTTGGTTAGTGTTTTTTTTTTTTTTTTTAATGTTTTATTTGCCGCGACATAGTTTTAGTTTTAAAATAATTGGGTTATATATATATATATATATATATATATATATATATATATATACAGCAAAGGGAAATTCTGTAATGTCAAGGAGATCGAAAATACGTCCCAAGCCCAAGATCTGCATGCAAGAAAAATAGATCAAGTTTTTGTGTTTCGAAAGTCATTCAAAACCCTAGATAGGAGGTTAAGTCAAATAAAATCTTGGAGCACATAGAATTCAAGTGTGTTTCACACCATCCCTTTGTCTCAATGAAAATTATTTTATGGAATAGAGCAGTTAGGCATGAGATATCATGTCGTGTGGACATATTTATTAACTCATAATCATTACTGGAAAAATACCACTTTTTGGAAGCTTTCATCCTTCCAAGTTCACGCTCACACCACTCGTTGATAGTGCTAGAACTGGACCTCAAAGAAGCTGCTGGAAACCAATCATTCACATTTGAGAGTTTTTTCTTGACATATTCATCCTTCTTGGATAAAGCTAATAAGTGGTAACAATACATGCATACTCCAAGCCCCTTCCCCATTTTCAACTTTCAACATAAGTTAAAAACTTTATAAAGTTCAATTAAAAAGTGGAATCATGAAGAATTTGGAAATATCTTTGACCAGAAACAAAATATGGAAACTGAAATTGAATGCTTCCAATAACAAATGATACTTGAAGGGTGCTCTCAACATCTGTCCTTGGTACTATCTTATCTCTGAAATCCATAGTGGTCCAATTTAGATCTTAAAACCCTTAAACTTGGGACAAAATAATCAATTTTTTGATAACAGGTTTTGTGTGACTATTTGAGACCATATAGATTTGCAAGAATTACTTGTCTTTTTCAACATACATATACAATTGTGTGAAATAAATATCCTTTTCTAAAGTCAATTCCCATACGAATGATGTCTTCACATTCCGGTATCCTATTTCTAAATCCAAATAAGTATTGGAATTGCGGCGGGACAGGAAAGGACGTTTTTTCCCACCTAAAACTGTTGCTCTTGGGATGCTTATGTGTCGCAAGAGCGACATTTTGGCCATTTAAAATTGGGGCAAATGTGCTAGTGAGAATGAGGTATAATTTATTTTTCTCCTCTATTCGGATTTTGGGATCAAATTTTATGTATACCTAGGGTTTCCATCTTGATTTTGCAAGGTTTCTTAATCATGCCTTGTGTCACCCATGTGAAACCCATGTGGTTCCATGTGCCATATTACCCATTCAAATGATTGATTTTGATCATGTGCATTTCTGCTATAGAAAATGCCATGAACATGGCCATCTATTCCAAGACTGCCCTGTGAACAACCCTCCCAAACTCGACAACTAGGCAAAAGGTACGGATGCTGAAGGGTTCACTAAGGTTTCCAACAGGAAAAGGCATTCCAAAGAGTCTAATACGGCTACCCCAGCTCCTAAAGCTCCCTCTACCAATAACAGCTTTGATATCCTCTCTACTCAAGCTCCTCTTGAAGGTGGCCCTTCGCAAACTGCTCCAGATGCTCCGGATCTAAACAAACCTGACCTTAACATTGCTTCTCTCAATACCTCCACGCAATCCCTGAAATCTAATCCCCCTTCCTCTATCGCTCAACCCAATCTAGACAAAGCCATTATCATCAAATATTCTCAGATGGACATAGATGGCAACCTCCCCTCACCATCGCACTCTCAGCTTGTCAAATATACCAATGATAGTACCATGCCCACACACATGGAAGAGGAACTTGAAAGCATCGACTTAGGAGATTTGGATATACTCTCCTTGGAGCTGGCTTGCCATCAGAAAGCTTTTGACAAGATTCCCTGCGGCAAATAGAAAGTCTGGAAGTCGCTCTCTTCAGAGCACAACAAAGCAAGTCATTAGGCATTTAAGCAGGTAGCCTCTGGGATGGCAAAAAAATCATCAAAGAGTAAAAAAAAAAGAGGGCGCAAGACAGATCTGCAAAGAACCGTCATTGTAGGGGAAATGCTTGTGGAATCTCGCAGATATCCCAAGCTGACAAAGTTCTTTCAGCTGCTCCTCCAAGGTTCCTCATGAAGCTCATCTCTTGGAATGTAAGAGGGCTTAATAGTCCCTCCAAACACCATATGATCAGAAATATGATTCAACAATTTAAGCCCTCTGTAGTATTCCTTCAAGAAACCAAATGTAACAGTAATACTATGGAGACCATCCTCAGCGAATTTTGGGTGGGTTGCAAATTTGTCTCGGTAGACACAATTCGGTGCTTCAGGTGGATTAGCCATAATCTGGAATCCACGACTCATATCTCTGTTAGATTTCCATGCTTCTCATAACTTCATTGAAGCTACTTTTCATTTGATTGGCTCCAATTCACATGGGCATCTTAACAATGTCTACTTCCCCCAAGAAACCCAGCACAAAATTGATCTCTTTTCCACCATTGCTATCCTCAATTCCATGCGACGTCACCCTCTTTGGATCTGTGGGGGTGATTTTAATATGATCACAAACCTGGAAGAAAATGTGGGAGGAAGAATCAGATTGGAACACGATAGTACAATTTTCAAAGATTTTATTCAAAACAACTGGCTAATGGATCCTCCCACCTTCAATGGGATTCATACTTGGACCAACAAATGGAGCAACACACAACAAATCACATCTAGATTAGATCGATTTCTGGTTTCAGACAATGCCATTCACTTGGGAGGTGATATTCATACCTCAATTCTGCCTTTGGAAGATTCAGACCATTGGCCCATTCTCCTGCAATGCATCCAGGACAAACCAACAAAAGACCTTTATGATTTGAATCCTTTTGGATAAGTCATCCCGACTTTAAAGAGATGGTCATAGCATGCTGGAACAACTTCAATCCACTTGAAGGATCTAAGATGTATCAGTTTCAGCAGAAGCTAAAATTCCTCAAGTACAATCTCAAAAAATGGAATCAAAACATCTTTGGCAACATCTTCTCTTAGCAGAAAGAACTCAAGCAGCAAATGAGTGAGCTCCAACAACGCATCATTCTTGAAGGCAGAACAGAGGCCTACACAAAACTGGAAAGAGATCTCCATTCCAAATTAGAAGAAAGAAGGCAGTAAGAGGAAATCCTATGGCGTCAAAAGTCCGGAATTCATTGGCTTAAGGTAGGGGAAAGAAACACAAAAAATTTTCACCGCTCTACCATTCAACGAAGGATGCACAACAATATCACCTTCCTCAACAATAGAAGAGGGGAACGTCTGGAGAACATGGAGGATATAGAAAAAGAATTACAAAGCTACTACCAAAACATTCTTCAGGAGCCCAATCGAAACCAGCGGCAAGCAATTGAGTAAATCACGCAGCATATACCATGTCTCATAATGGAGGAGCACAATATCATGTTACTCAAAGCAGTTTCCCTAGAGGAGGTAGAACAAGCCATGGCTCAACTGAAGGATGGAAAAGCTCTTGGCCTTGATGGCTTTACAGCCAATTTCTTTCATTATTTTTGGGAACAAATCAAAAAGGAAGTTTGGGAACTAGTCGAAGAATCCAGGCAGCTGCATTGGATTCTCCCTTCTCTTCATTCCACTTTCCTAGCTCTCATTCCCAAAGAGGCAAATTCCAGCACTCCAGAGAAGTATAGACCCATTGCTCTGTGTAATTTCATCTACAAACTCATTTTGAAAGTCATTGCCAACAGACTCAAACCGTTTCTTCCTCTATTTATCTCTCTGGAATAGACAGGTTATGTTGAAGGGCAACAAATTCTTGATGGTATAATTCTCACTCATGAAGTCATTCACTCATTAAAACACAACAGAAAGGCAGGTATGCTCCTGAAACTCTTTCTTTCCAAAGCATTTGATAAATTAAGTTGGGATTACACTAAGCAAATGCTTCTCGCCTTTGGCTTCATCCAAACTTGGACCTGATGGATCATGAATCTTGTGTCAACTCCTCGTTTTTCCATCTTGCTCAATGGCAATCCCTCTGCGCCTTTCTCCTCCACTCATGGCATTCGTCAAGGGGATCCTTTATCCCCTTTCCTCTTTGTTGTAATGGCCGAAGGACTTGGTAGACTCATTCATCAAGCCACCTGCTCTAATGCGATCTGGGGTATCACCCTCCATGAAAATCACACTATCACCCATCAAATTTTTTTTGACAATAATATGTTGTTTGGGTACCCCTTTGTTCAGGAAGCCAGTGCCTTCAAATCCCTGATAGATACCTTCTCTGAAGCCTCTAGTACCACCATAAACGCTGGAAAATCTCACATCTTTTTTTTCAACACTCCTGCCATTACTCAATGCAACATTGCTAGGCTTCTTGGATTCTCTATAGCCACGCTCCCCTCGAAATATCTCGGAGCGCCTCTTATTGATTTTGCAATCAAGCATTCCTTGTGGAAAGAACTCCTTGATAAACTTAAAGCTCGTCTCTCTTCATGGACCTACAGATCCCTCAACATGGCTAGTGAATTGATTCTCATCAAGTCAGTTCTCCAAAAAAATGCCGCTTTATCTCTTTTTGGTACTTGCCGCCCCCAAAATGGGTCCTAAAACAGATAAGAAACCTGCAACATAATTTCTTATGGGGCTCTACAGGACTCGACAGAAAATGGGCACTTGTAATATGGTTCGAGGTTTGTGCTCTGAAAGCTGACAGTGGCCTTGGCATGCGTGACCCCCAGCTCAAAAACTCTACGATGGGGGCTCACATTTGGTGGCAATGGCTCTCCAAGCCCCATACTTTTTGGGGCTGGTTATAGGCAACCAAATATGCAAATGACAGACCCTCTATAGAACTGATCAGATTTACTCTTGACAATGCTGGCTCCCTCATATGGAATTCAGAAAAACAGCACAACGCCTTCATCTAAGCGCACAGTTTTTGGGAGATCAACTCAAGAAACCATGCCAGATTTTGGGAAGACTATTGGCAGCAAATGCCAAAACTGGCCACCTTGTTTCAGAAACCAAGACTGCAGGAAGCTCTTCAACATTCAGAAAACAATTTAGTCAATTGTTTCTAGCAACCTCACTCCAGGCAAGGCTACAGGAAGTAGACTCCAGCAGAAATATGGCCGGTCAACTGGAAAAACGAAACCTACGAGGAGCTTGATCACGAATTAGATCACAGGCAGATCAAATTCGCTACTCAAGATGACAGGGTAATATGGGGGTATACGCCACTGGGAACCTTTACCACTAAGGAGGCCTATGAGTTGCTTTTCCACTCTGCCATTGCACAAAAAGACATTTTATGGACTCAAGTTTGGAAGCCAGGAATTTTGCCTAAAATCTCCATCTTCCTCTGGCTCCTAAGCAAGAAATGGCTCCTCACTTGGGACAATCTCCTTAGATGAGGCTTCATCGGGCCCTCTCGTTGCCCCAACTATGCCACTCACGCAGAGGACATCTCTCATCTCCTGGACACCTGCATGATGGCAGATCAATTATGGGATAAAATAGCTCTTTGTTGTAGAAGAATTAGGAGAATCAAAGGAGACATTACCAATACTATTCGTTGTTGGCCTCAAGAACCCTTCCAAAGATTCCTTCTCAATTCTCTCTGGTCTCTCCTACCTGGTCTCATTCTCTGGACCATCTGGAAAGAAAGAAATAAGAGAATCTTCAAAGACCAAAGCAACCCCATTGACTTTATTTGGATCAACTTTTGCAAAAATCTCCAGGAAGCCATTGCTCTCCATACCTGGCAGGACTCCGACTTCCCATCTTCTCCTAATGAAAAAAGCATATGGAACAACTGGAATCTCTCCATCTCTCCTCCCACTGCCCCTACCTCTGCTCACTCCATTCACCTTGACTCACCCCATACTTGGTCTCCTCCAAGTCACAGCACTTTCAAGTTTAACTTTGATGGTTCCTCCAAGGGTAATCCCGATCTAGCAGGTTTTGGTGGAATGTTCAAGAATTCTGATGGAAACATTCTTCAAATATACTATGGTTTTATTGGCATCGACTCCAACAATTCGATAGAACTTGAAGGTTTATAGCAAGGTCTTCTCATAGAAGAAGAGGAAAATTTATTCCCCCCTGGAAGTAGAAGGAGACTCTCAAATTCTCATGGAAGTCTCTTCCCGAGTTCAACTAGGCACCCCCGCATCCAAGGTGGCCACTAGCTGGAGCTCTTATCTAGACTGGAACTTATGGAACAATGGCTCAAAGCTCATCATGCCATCTCCTTCAAGCAAATCAGACGCACGGCCAACAAGGTGGCAGATTGCCTAGCGAATAAAGGAATGAATCAGACCCTCCTCCTTTTCAAAGGCTCTCTTAACAGTTCTAATGATGATATGCTCATACATGATTGTACTCATTTGGTGCACAAAGACTCTTCATTCCGGGATGTAGGTGGGCGGTAAGTTTGTGGCGGTGGCCAGCCTGGCGACCAACACCTGGCTTGGCCACACGCCGTCCTTTTAGAGTAGTAAATGCGCCATTAAAATAGAGAGAATGAAGGACTCAAATTTCAATTCTCACTTGCCTTGTCATAACGCGGCCAGTAATTGTTCTGTTTGCCCACACATTCTTCAATGGAGGCACGCTCCACAGAGCTGTATTCTTCCGCGCCTTCAACCAGGCTTCTGAGCGTCTGGACGCTCCATCTCGACTTCAGGCTAGCTTTCCAGATCGCCTGTGTTCCTTGTCCCTCTGCTGGTTCTCTTCTAGCCTCGACTGAGCTCTCCCAACTTCTCTTGCCCCCTATTCATTCGTCTTCCCTGCATTTTCTCGACCCTCATCTATAGTCACCCCCGCTTGCTCCTCCATCTGCTCCTTCGAACTCGCCGCGCTCTTTTGGCTTTCAGTCATAGTCGACTCTGTCTCTGTCGGCTCCTTGCCCTCTGCGTTCTCCTCCTTCTCCCGTTGAGTCAAACTCCTGGCATTCACTTGTTAATTCCCGAACCATCATGCCGCATCGGCATAGGATGCGTTGGAGAAGGCGGGGTGGTGGTAGGGGTGTTGGTTCTCGGCCGCCACTGTCCATCCACGACTCCAGCAGTCACCTTTCTCTGGCCAGCAATACGTCACAATTCCACTTTACAAGTGCCATTGATCGACCCCATATCACTGCAACTATCTCGGTCTCTTTTCAGGAAGAAATGTAGGAAGGAGGAGCCTCTGGTCCCACAAAGCGCCGGAAGTCCACCATCCTGGACCAGCACCCTCCGGATACCAGAAATAAGGTTACTCTTCCCATCAAGGTTGGCATTACGAGCTCCAGTGGCAATGGCACAAGCTCTAGTGGCGATGGCGCAAGCGCAAGCAGTAGCAATTAGGGACGTGAGAAGACAAAGCTCCACAACGACTCTGACTCCTCTTCAGCTTCGGAGAGACCTTACCATCGTTCCAAAGAAGCATATGAGGATGTGGATGATTACCACTGTCCAATAGTGGAGGAGAATCCTCCTCCACACACCGACAGCTAGCTAGTTGTCAGGTTTTCTCTCCATTTTTCTGGACTACTGTTATGTTTTGTTTCATGCTTTGTTTCAGGCTTAAACACGTTGCTTGTGGCTTCCATAAAAGCATCTGCTGCTATTTTTGTAAACATTATGCTACTGATAGCTCTGTGACTGTTGGTTTCCCAATAATGGGCAACAACTTTTGGGCTGGTTTCCCTGTTATGGGTGGCTCCATTTCCTACTTTTTGGCTTTTTTTGCTTAGGACCCCCACTGGTGTTAGCTATATGGGAAACCTAGGTGGTTGGTCTCGCTATGTAAACTATGTTCAATATTAATAGATTAACACTACTTAGAAAAAAAAAATACTAATGGAGCATAGAAATAACTTTGGCTAGGTTGAATTATACCTTCCCTCTATAGTTTTTGCAACCATACATTCAATTTCACTCTTTTTGGAATAGGGATAAATGTATGGTTTGATGTTTTAAGGAACACTTCTTGGAATCAAGTGAATAACATGATTGTCATCGTGAATAGGTTGGAGTCCTTTAGGAGTCTCAAAGACCTTCGAATGATTTTCCAAGGGTCCATAGAGATCGAGAGAAATATATGATTTTGATGTTTGAAAATCTAGTAACCATAATTTTGCAAGTATACCTCATTATTCTTTATTCAAAAAAAAAAATTCATTCCATTAGAGATAATTATATTCCCAGATTTGCCTATGATGCCCCTTAATTCATTTTCCTTTCCTTCGAAGGAAAATTTGGAGAAAATTTCTTGTAAGTTAAAATCTATCGCCCCCAAAGATTGTAAACATTAGACATCCTAATACATCATCAACAACAACCATTGGATTGTTCAATACATATTCCCCCATGGTTATATTGATATTATGGAACTTCTCTAAGCAATTTATATATCCTTCATTTGCAAACAACACTCGACACTCTAGTGGTGGATATATAAATCAATTCAATTCCTTGGATATTTTGCAATGAATAAAAGTATGGGTACTACCAGAATTGATCAACACTATTATGTGTTCTTCTTGATATATCCTTCTACCTTGAGAGTTTGAGGAGTGGTAATTCCTTCAAATACATTACAATATATGGTTGAATTCGTTTCGTCTTTATTTGGGGTTGATTCCTAGTGTATATCATCTTCATTTGATGTTTCTTGTTCCTTTTATTCCTTGTCTTCACGATCTATGTAAAATAATTTATTCTAAACACACTTATGAATCCTAGTGTATTTACTATCACAAGTATAACAAATCCCTTTTTCTCTTTTTTCCTCCAGTTGTTGTGGTCTCAACCTTATAGGTTGTGGGATGTTAGGAACAATAACACTTCCATTTTTACATTTGTGAGTGGTATACTTCATTATTGCCATAACGTTTCTTTCAACTTTTCGTGCCATCATGCATTCCTTCTCCATTTAATTAGGTTCCTAAATTAAAAACTCATGTCATATGTGATCCTTCAAAGTATCTATAAATACATCAATCTTATGCTCCTATGGAATATCATTTACCTTGATATTCAATATTTGCAAGTCCTCAACGTACTCCACCATAGAACCATTTTTTAAAATTTTTATCAATTGGCTAAAGAAGGTGTTGCTGTTTGTATCCTCATAATGTAATACCAATTGTTTTTCTAAAAATTGTCCGAGTGAAATTGATTTACTTGAATAAAGGCACATCAATATTTTTACAACTAAAACTAGGAGGGTTCTTAGGATGGGTTCCTATATAACAACTATTAGGTAAAGTGAATGAATGGATCAATAGCCCAATATCACCTCAGAGGACGCTCCCTCCTCTTTAATCACTTTCACTAATGGGAGAAGTCTCGGTATTAGAGAAATCAATAGGATAGATATACCATTGGTATGCAGGTAGTGATTCAATAGCTTATTTAAAGGAGAGACTCAAATGATAGGGATTGGTTTCTTTGGAAGCAGGGTGAATGACTCTCCAAGAAGGGCTAGAAGGAGACCTAGACCTAGGGTTGAGGAGTACCTCTTAATATGAAGCCCCTTAGACCTAAGAATCCAGAAATAATAAGGTTTAGTAAGAAATCACTGTGAAATGGGAGTGTTAAGGTTGTAGGACCACAAAGAAACCCAAATGGACCAAAACAAGGTCAAGGTTTTGGGATGAATCTTAAAACAAAGGATATTAAACAAGCGAGGGAGAATAGAAGGATCAAGGAGATAAATTTTTACATGGATTTTCAACGTAATGATCCTTAATGAATCGACCAACAAAAGTAAACCTAGGGAGAAATGGTCTTTGGGCTAGTGCTTGGCCCAACTTGAGATTCAGCCGTCGAAATGGCTTGAAAATTGGATGATCTCTCAAGGACACATCAACGTAGTTCTAGTCCAAGTTCCATCAATTTTTTATGGCTACAATTGATTTTGTGTGACTCCCTAGGAATCCTACTATGGTTAGGGCTTAGAAAAGAGAAAAGGAGATGAGAGTGATTTTTGTTTTTGTGATCACCTAGGACAAGACCAGTGCATATCCTATTGGGAGAATGGTTTTATAACCTTATTTTCCACTCCATTATAGTGAGAGAAACCCAATGTCAACTTACTTCAATTGTTTGGCTAAAATGCATCCCTTTTCACCTTTTCTTTTACTCATGTGAGATAACCCTTTATAAAAGGGTGAAATTATATAATTGAGCAATTTATCATAATTATTTTTCCAAAATATTATAATTATGAGATAATAATTATTTCATAATTGAAATAATTGAGAAGAAACTCGTAATTATGAAAAATGTTTCTAGATTTTCTCATTCTGAAGGAGATCAACATGACCCACTTGTGTATGAGTTAGCTATGGGTCCATTATTTTATAGTTTTCTTAACTTCTCAAGCCCCTAGGTGTCTAGATACGTTCTCCCAAAGGATTGAATGAGTCTATATAATCCCACCAAGAGGAAAGGGTGCAAGGGGGAAGGAACCAAAATATAGGGTGAAACCTCTGTTGTACTCGGACAGGAAACCATCCTACAAAATGGAGAGGAAGATTTGAGGCGAAGGTATAAGCATTGCAATTTATTTTATGATCAATGGAAATTTATGTTTCGTATGTGAATGTGTATTTCACATATTTTATGGTCAATTCTATTGTTTTTTATCTAACGATATTTCGAGGAAGATCACCTATTGTATTTGTTTGATTGTGATTGTGTGCAGGGATAATAGATTTATTGTAGACGCGATAGATCAATCGAGTGGCGTGAAAGATATACATCTAGCTCAAAACCCATCCCCAACCTGCGAGGAGGCCAGATTTGATCTCATTTATTTATATCATAGATCTGGTTGTATGTTGCATGGTTGATCATTCGGGATCAATATTTATTTATTGTTTTATTGGTCTTGTTTTCTTCTGTTTGGTGATCTGATTGGACACGATATCCCAGATCAACAACTCCTCGAAAATTTAGATGCAACAAAACTGGTGCTTTCAATGAGAGCATACTTTCTTTGTGTCCACTTTTCCTCGGATTTTGATCGATTTCTATCTTTCTTGGTCTCTGATTGAGTTCTTTGAGGGTTTTTGTATTATTTTTTTATCTCCATTTATTTTACTTGCTTTAGATCTGAGCTGATCTTAGAGTTGGAGTACTGTTTTTGTTTTTTATACGAGAGAATAATAAATCGTGCATTTAAAATCAAATTATAAAATTTTCCGTATATAATTTGACTGAATTGACCACATATTTGTATTCCTCTTAGAATTTCATCCAAAACAAAATCATTGAAAATGGACTCGGTATGAGGAAGTTATGGCCAATTGAAAATTGGCCAGTTTATTTTTCTTCCGCCCTTGCAGGCAACCATTTTTTATGTTTGTTTCTGTTATTTTCTATATATAATTGAGTAAAACTAATTATAGATATGTAATCCTCTTTAAATTTTACCTAAAAAAAAGGAACCACTTGAAACGAATTCCATATGAGGAAGATATGGTTGATTGCAAATTTTACCTATTTTCTATCCTTTTTTCCCAATTCTCGGGTTTTCTTTCAACTTATTTTCTTGCTTTTTTAGGTGTTTTTCATCAAAACTTGCTGATTTATTGGAGACATGTTGGATCAATTGTTTTTGTTGCTATTGGTTGTTGATATTTGTCAAATTTAAGTGATTTATTATTCATTGGTTGAGATCTTCCATTCCTTATGTTTTTCAAGGTTCCCTTGAAGGATTCTTTTTGTTCTTTTGGTTGAGGACTAGTGTTCTCATCTCTAGATCTCAGTTTCATATCTATTTGACTGCTTTTGGTGACTGCTTGGATCTATTTCATATATCTTTTTCAGATCATTATTTACTTTGTGCACTTTTTTCACTTGTTTTTGAGTGATCTGTTTCTTCCCTTGTTCATTTTCGTCACAATTGGTGGTGTTGTGATTGGTTATGCAACTGTTGTCTAGAAAAATTCATTTGAGTGTGTTTTCATTGTCTTATATCCCTGTCATTTGATCTTTTCTAGGATTTCCTGCCCCTAGGGTCTGGTTTTTACCTCTGTAGAACATTGGCCTTAGTTGAGCCATTGTGCTACAACCCTAGCTTGTTTACATTGCCTCCCTTCTTCGACTTTTGGCTTTTGGTTTGATCGCTTACAATGTGTTTGTTTGTTTGACTTTGTTTTCCTAGATCTAGTGATTTTAGTTCTTGCTTGGGAACTTTTCTTTAGCCTATTCTCAGTTACTTTGATTTACCTTTTTTGTTTGTTCTTGGGTCATTTTTTTGTAATTTTTGGATAGTTTGAATTTAAGAGAATTTAGTGAGAGGTGCATCATAATAGGCATTGGTGTATTATGAGAAAAGCTTACCCTCTTGTAATTAAGATTAATCGAAGTGAAAACAAAATTTTCATATAGGTGCACTAGGGTAACTAACAAAGAGTTCTTCACACCATGTTAGTTTCACGCTATATCCCACTTGTGTAAACAACAACCACTAGATCAACACGATAATAAAACTAACTAGATTCATCTTTTACTTTTACTGGAAGTACACCAACACTAGCTTTGACTAGGGTCTTATAGATAAGAGTGAGTTAATTTCTCCAATATTACAAAATCAACTTAGCAGCTTGCGGTAGGGAGTTAAATCCATTTCTAGTAGCACGGTCTGGGAAGCCCCTCTAATAAGAGGGCCAAGCACGAGGTCACATTTGGGCTAGGTGAGGTGACATGACTTATTCCACTTAGTCTCGGGTGGTCTTATATAGTGGAATATACACGCATACAAATGGTGTTATTAGCATTTGTTGTATCACTTGGGGACCTCTTGGGAGGCAACTCTCAAGGGGGTTTTAGTCTTGGCTCCTTTATGGAGTTAATTTTCTTTCCCTTGCATGTATATTTGTCTTGCGAATTTCCCCCCAGGTCTTGTTATTGTCACTAGGTGATATTAGTCATACTCTCTCAATCCTATCATAGGGTGTCCCACATCTAGTGAGGGAACTTGTCCCGAGTTCACAGCGAAAAAGTCTGGGAATGAAGTCGTTAGTATAACTGTTCGACCACCGGCTTCTTTGTATTTTGGTTTGTGTGTACTATCTTTTAGGATGTTGCTAGTGTGTGTTGTTTGGTCTAAGTCCATAGTTTTGGCCTTAGGGTGTTTTTCACTAAGATAATTCTTTTTTAATTATAATCACCCTAGCTGAATTTGTTTGTCCGTGGTGTTAGAGTTGGTATCTTCATCCCTCTGTCAGAGATCAAATTTCTCTTGTTTCATTTCATTTTAGGTGTCTCACTCAGTTTAGTCAGCTGCATTCCATTAGGAGCATGGATCATCTGACGGAAGGGTCTTGTCACTCATATCCCTCATGTCATGTACCTGCTGGTCCATGTCTGTTCATCAAAATCATTTACAGTCATTTTTGGTCTCCTGATTAGAGAAGAGTCATTTTAGGGTTTTAGGTTCATTAGGTCTAGGGTTTTTTCAATCAGGTCTCAAGATGCATAATAAGGACCAGCACGCATATGAGGAAGCTTCAAATAAGCCCTGGTCGCCTTTGCCAAAACTCCATTTACATGCCAAGAGACAAGAGTGAGCCAAGACAAATCGTGGAGGAGCAAAGCAGTGTTTGGAGGGCCGACTGTGTGTAATTTGTTGAACGCGGTGCACTGGGTGGTGGTCGTGGCGCACTGGGTGAGCGCGGCGCATAGGGCCGTTCTGCACTGTGTATTTTTGGACCAGCGTAGTGCATACAAGGGTCGCGACGCACTGGGCCCCTATCGCATCGCACAGGGCAGACAACTCAATTTTTGCCATTGCTTCCAAAAACTCCAAATCGACTCGGTTCTATTTGTCCAAGTAAGTTCATGTGAGACTGTAGTTGTCATTTACAAGTATTTGAAAATGCATTTTGGAGAATTTGAATGCCAAAACTATAAACCCTATCCTCTTGTTGAAGTGCCTCCTTAGGGTTTTGAAGTTGAAGTTTTAAAATTTGTTTTGGTGCCAAACTTGTTCATTCCTCGCTGTTTATTCCTCCTCTCACTGTTATACTATCAATACATCCCCTATCCCCTTACATCCCTAAAGCCACTCATATCATCTCATTCCCATTACCCCTATCCCTAAGTCATTTCATTTCTATCACTCTCCCTTTCTCATCTCACTTATAAAAATTCCTAAACCCCAAGTCTCCCAAACGATGAAGTGGCTGTCCATTGTCCCTACATTTGTCAAAATTCCAAAAGGCAAATTATCACTTAATTAAATCCCATTGTTCCCACTGCCCTATTTCTCCTACAGTCCCTCCCTTTGATACATATTTGACAGACACTGATACATCATATGACAGAGATAGTGATTCTACCACTGAGCTACATGCACCTAGAAGGCCTCGTAAAGGTGGCAAACATGTGAGAGGAGCCCACCTCATTGACTCAATTGCAGGCTTGCCCACTTGCCATAGCATGTTTTCGAGAGCAGTCATGCTATCAGTATTGTGAGATGATTGCTAGGATCCATCATCATCAGGAGTTGGCTCGTTTGTTTGTATTGCATTTACATGATGGTCAGGTAACTCTTGCTGGTGTAAATTTCACTTTGACACCGGAAACCATCTCTCAAGCAACCGGGATACCAAATGTGGGTGTACAGTGGAACAAAAGAAAACATGGGGACAGAGTGCATTATGAACCATACATCAGGCCTAGCTTTGTGAGGCAACTCAGCAGGGTGTTCCCATTCCGGTTCTTAAAGGAATACTATGCGCCTTTGATGAAACTCATTATCAGATATTTCGGTTGTGAGGGCCGATTTTCACGCCTCTATGCCTACCACATCAGGTTATTGATGCATTTCACTAGAGTGAGGATGATGAACATACCTTATTTTATGTGTTGGAATATTGAGAGAATGACCACTCTTGTGCAGAAGAAAACTCCCGAGCAGCCGTACAACAGTATTTATCACTATGCACTCATCAAGATCGTGGTTTTACATCATCTTGGATTGCAGGGCATTTCATGGGAGGATTTCATTTCTCTTAATTTCTTCACAGCTCCACAGGTTCCTCCGGAGGTTGTTCATGAGCTAGGTGAACCTTATCATAAGCCTGAAGGTCACGAGACAGAGCCTATCAGTGTGCCAGTGTTTGTTACTTATCAGAGAGGCACCAGAGTATTATTTGCAGCAGCCCGACGAGTACTATCTCCACCTGGGGTGGAAGGGGTCTCGTTGCCATCATCAGCAGCACAGGTACAGATACAAGACAGAGGTAAGAGGCCAATGCAGGATGAGGGCCCTTCGGGAGGCCAAGATACTGATTTCGTACTTATTGATGAAGATTTGAGCTCTCCAAGCTCAAAGTTGAGGGAGACCATTCAGGAGCAGAAGGCGGAGATAGACACATTGACCATCAAATTACAAAGAGCCCAATGGATCATAAATTAGTTGGAGCAGCGGAATAAACAGTTGGAAGATCAGCAAACAATCATGGAGTTGCAAAACATCCGTGAGAACCGGCAAGCTGCCCAATGAAGCCAAACCGAGATGACACCCATTAAGCGGGAGATTGACGCTGATAGAGAGACTTGGCTTGAGAGGGTCAATATTCATCTTGAGAAGCTGTTGGAGAAAGCAAACAAGGAAAATAACATGCTCAGGCACATGAAGAACCATTATTGGGCACGAAATCATGTTTGCAAAGCAAGGATCAAGATCCTGAAAGCAAGGCTAAGAAGGGCACTAAAGCGTCGTAAAAGGCATGATAGACTCCAAATTTTGGCCGAAGCTTCCTTGGCTCAGCATAGTGCTTGATGGTGGACATTCAACCCAAATTTCTTGAAATTTGGGAAACTTTTTGTCAATTTTGAATTTTTTGGCCTTAAAACAGCTTTTCCTGCCCGACGCGTAGCGCCACTTGGCACGTGCTTATAATTGGCAGCTCCTTTAGAGGAAAACTTTGCATTTCTGGATTTGTCATCAAAATTTATTCATGCCTATCCATTACCTAAGGATTTTGACAAGTTTTCGGTTGCCTAAAGGGTCGAAAACACCCTAAAAATGACCTTTCTGCCACTTTTTGAACACACAGGAAGCAGTGTTGGGAGATTGGATTTTTAGAGGGGCCAATGGCAACCAAATTCAGAAATTCCACTTGGGTTGGAAAGTAAACAGGCAGGGCTTTCCAACGCGCTATCCTGCACTCAATTTGGACTTCGGAAAGGCCCTCAAACTCAGCCTCAAAATTGTGCTACGCATAGAGATTTCAGGCGCAGCGCATTGGGAAATTTGGCCTATTTTTCACTCAGCAACTGAGATTTTCACCTAGTTTTGGCTAGTTTGACTTTTTCATGTAACTCTTGATGTAACTTGATGTAATTTCATGACCATGATGTAATTTTGGCACATTTTTACTCATCTTAGTAGATTCATTTACCAAAAAGTGAAATGTAAGTGAATGAATCAGTTTCCTATCATATAGAGGCAAGTTGTTTCATTTCCTATTTTCCAGTTCTTAGTTTAGATATGGTTGAAACAACTCCTAGAATGATGAGCTCGAACCCTAGAGGCATGGGGATGAGTTAGGCTTGTCTATATCATGTAGTTCTTCAGTCATTTTCAGGGTTGGACATTTGGGATTGCTTGGCACTTCATTGTACATTTCATCTCTGCAATTTTGGCAAAGGAATAGACCAGGGTTTGCAGCACTCTTTGGGATCCATGTGGCTCTGTGTTTTGATGGTGTGTTTCTCTACGTGATTGTAAGTTCATTTATGTTTATGTGTATCATTTCCCTTCTCTTTTCTTCTTAAATTAAACAAATGAGTTATAAAGGTGGAATTCATTAGATTGCTTTGCTCTGCCTTCAGTTTTGTTTAATTTTCCATGTTTTCATCTGTTTGAAGAGGATTCTTGAAAGCCTCTTGCCCTCTTCAGCTCCTCACTGGTCTTAACTATCCATTCATTCAATCCAAAGCATCAAAACAATTGCCTTCCTTGCCCCATTCAGAACTCTGCAAAAACTAGGCCTCATCTCCGGACCCAAAACTGCCTTTCCCTTTGATTCCAACAAAACTCCCAAAATCAAAATCAAACTCCGTTACTTATATACCTAGCCTAAAATTAGCTTTTATTTCAAGTCATCTTAAGCCCCATCGATTATTTTTGCTGAGATTGACCCGGAGAGAGCCCTCTCCTTATCTGGTAGGGCTAGCTACCAGACTGAGCGTGGTTTGATGTTACCCTGAACTCTGCCTTCTTTCAGCCTGTGGTAGATTTAGGCTATAACAGGGGGTCATGTCGTCTTCATGATTTACTCCCTGAATGAGGTCAACTCATTACTCCTGCATGGAGAGTGCCTGTTATCGCTCAAGGCTTAGAACATCACATAGTATTGGAATTTGTGTTTGGTCACACTGAGAGTGATCTGGTCTCTATTGAGACTTTGGTGGATGACTCTAACGATCCTATGAATCCACCTATGACCAATCCATTAGGACCTACTTTATTGCGGTTGAACTTGGATGGTTCCACGCTAGCCTATGCTCATTTTCTTTTGTCCACTCTTTACCCTGTGGCGGAGTCTGAGCCTGATTTCCTTCTCCATCGGCATTCTCAGCTACCATGTCAGTATTGCCACCTCTCAGTGTGGCCATTCCTACTCCTCCATCCACATCTCTCACTTCTTCCTGGGGAATTCCGCTAGCCTTGTCCAGGGATCCTACTAATTAACTGAACGTTTTCATGCCCACACCATCTTTTATGCCGATTATGGTTCGTCAAATTAGTCAGCTAATAGGTCCAAGAATTTTTTAATCGAGCTTTTCCCAACCAACCATTCTTGTTCCTCAGTTATGCACAGTCACTTATAGAAATATGTGAGGGGGATCATCAGTTGTCCCTAGTCAGCCTAGGGGAAATGTAGCTTCTATCATGTCACAAGCTTGGTATAGTTTACTCTTTGGAGGGGTGCCAACTACCAATACTTTTATTGGAGGGGCTAGTTTACCTCGGGGAAACTCTGTTGCCAGTACCGTTAACCATATAGGTTATCCTCCTTATGTTGGTCCTACTGTGCAGAGTGTTCCTTATTTTAACCCTTGGTACAACCCCATAAGCATTCATTTTCTTGGGGTTCCATTGCTCTCCGGAGGTTTCTACCCTAGGGGGAAACATCTCAATCTTATATGACATCGTTCCGAGCTTGTGTTGGAGTTATGTATAATTTATGTACTTTGAGGACTATCTTGGGACACTTTGTTGTCTTTCATGTGTCATAGTACAACTGATTTAGACTATGACATAGATCCACGATTGTATTTGTTAGTGGCTGTGATATTTTTGATGAGTCACATAGATCCACTGTGTATTTTTCATGTCCATGTCCTATGTTTTGGCAGCCATGTTTAGTATCTTCTTATGACTGAGCATGGGTATACTCACCTCAAGGATGTTATCAAGAGAGTTGAGACTTCAACACTTGAGTTCCTCTGATCTAGCTTCGTGGTCTTGGCTCCATCCTCCCATTTTAAGCTTTGAGTATTATTGTATTGTATTTCGGCCAATAGTTTCTCTTCTTACCTCATGCATTAGGGGCATCTGTTATAACCCTATTTGTCACTCTTTTATAGTGAGATAAACCCAATGTCAACTTATCTCAGTTGTTTGGCTCAAATTCATTCCTTTTCACCTTTTCTTTTACTTATATAATTGGGAAATTTCTCATATAAAAGGGTGAAATTATATAATTGAGCAATTTCTCATAATTATTTTGCCAAAATATTATAAATATAACATAATTATTTCATAATTGAGAAAAAACTCATAATTGTGAAAAAGGTTTCCATAGATTCCCATTCCCAAGGATATCAACTTTACCCACTTGTGTATGAGTTGGCTAGGGTTGAATCCATTATTGTAGAATTTTCCTAACTTCTAAATCCCCTAGGTGTCTAGATACATTCTCCCAAAGGATAGAATGAGACTATATAATCTCACCAAGAGGAAAGGGTGCAAGGGGTAAGGATAAAAAATATAGGGTGGGAGATTTGTTGTATTTGGAAAGGAGACCATCCTACAAGCTAGAGGAGAGGAAGCCTTGAGGTGAAGGTATAAGAATTGTAATTTCATTTATGATCAATGGAAATTTATGTTCCTTCCCTTATGTGACTGTTTATTCAACATATTTTATGGTCGATTCTATTGCTTTTGATCTAACGATATTCTGAGGAAGATCACTTATCGTCTTTGTTGGGTTGTGATTATGTGCAAGGATAAGAGAGTGGGTGCAAATGTGAATTATCGCTCGAGGGGAGCACAAGATCTTCATCGAGCTCAAAACACTTCCACAACGTGCGAGGATTCTAGGTGTGATCTCATTTATTTACAACATAGATCCGATTTTATGCTACATGGTTGATCATTTGGGATCGAGACCCCTTTATTGTTTCATTGGTCTTGATTTATTCAGTTTGGTGATCTTATTGGATAGGAGATCACCAAGCAACAACTACTTGCAAATTTAGATACAACAAATGGAGTAAAGTATGATACTAGTTTATGGTTTTTTCCCTATGAAGCAGACTAATTGTAACTTTGCATGCCCTAGTGAAGCAACTACCTATATACAAAAAGGATTTATAATTTAATTTGTCAAAATAATGGAGTTTCAAGGTTGCGATCCTCATTGATAACCCCTAGGAAACTTCACTTTTCCTTCTTGGCAGATAACATACGAAATAGATCAAGACTACTTAATGATTCAATATTTTTTCATAATTTTAGAGGACAAGCGTCATGATGTAGTATTCCATACATTAAACATTAAATGAAAATTTTGAAACTTACTGTTACACCATTTTTTGGTCATCTAACCTACTATCATTAGATGGACCCAAGTACACCATGTAAGACCAATTTTACCCTAAGTAAAATCGCTTTCACTATGTTAAATAATTTAATAAACCACATTTATTAGGTTGTTTATGGGCTAAACAGAAAACTCCAAAAGGAAATATTAAACAAACCTATATTTGTTTGATTTTCCTCATGGAATAATTAATTAAACCATAATTTAATTATTATTCCTAGTCATGTTTAACCCAAAAACAAAGAAATTAATTAGATAAACCTTTATTTATCTTATTAATTTTTAGGAATAATTATTTAAATCTTATTTAGATATTATTCCTTGTTAAATATGACCAAATCATCCACAAATAATTAAATTAAATAAATCATTATTTATTTGATTATCCTTGAATCACTTCCTTAAAAAGATAAATAAATCATCTATTTATTTATTATTGACAAATAAAGGGATTTGACCCAAGTCAAATGCTTTTTCCCTCCAACAAATATAATAAAATATTCCATAAAAGGTGGATCTAGATTTGGTTAACATTATTTTAATCGTGCACCAAGATCTAGAATGACCCAATATTTTGTTATAAATATGAGGGTTTTTCCTACCATTCTTCACCTTTTGTTGCCTATTAGATCACTCTAGATCTAAACTCTTGGTCTGACTTTGAGCCATTATCATTGTCATATTTTCCATTATTTGTTGTGTGAGCTTCCTTTGAGTTCTATCTTTGTCTGGGTTTTCTACACCAACAGGAGAGAGAAATGCTAGATCTGAAGTGCTGAGGACTTCCAAGAACCCATCCCATTGAGGAGAATTGGAAACATCTTCTTGTTTTCCTCCCAGGTGCCCTTAATACAAAAAATTCTTTCAAAAATTGTTCTTGTCTTGTCTATTGGATATATGGAGCAAACCCTTCTTTTCACTGCTTAATGTCTCTCTATGCATAGATCTGGTTTTTGCAGCTCTTGTCTTGATCAACTAACTGCAGATCTGAAGATATTGGTAGCCATCTTTGATGTTAGGGCTATTAGTTATGCGTAGCTAAAGTGGTCTTTTTTCGTACACTTCGACAAATGATTCATACTAACAATTGGCGACTCCACACGGGTTTTCAATTACGATCGCTGTCGTTTTTTATATTCCTACATATTCAGCTACTTCAGACCCTAGGGTTTCTTTTCAGCTTTTTTTTTTCTCCTATTTTCATGGTGTTTTTCCCCTATAAAACCCTAAAATATTAAAATTTCTAACTTTCGCGTGTTTCTGGCCCTATTGCGCAGGTAACAAACATCAACTGCAACTGAGACGGCAACTTTTCCGCAAATCTGCCACTGGGACAACCGGAGTTGGAGGTCGCACTTTTCAGCCCATAAACTGCGACCTGGACCTCCAGGTCGCACTTTTCAGCGCTTTTTCTGCGACTTGCACTGAAAACAGGTCAGAACCTGCGACCTGCCAATTTTTCTGCTGTTTTTATGAAATTTTTCTGGGTTTTTTTGAAGTTTCTGTCAGGGTTTTCCAGCCTCTGTCTTAGCCCGTTTTGACCTGTTTCTGATCTGCTTTGCTCATCTAAGTGGGAACTTAGCCCCCTAGGGCTTCAGTACCCTCCACTTTTGGTGGAAGAGTTTTAGCTGTTTCAGCTGTCTGTTTTTTCAGAGTTTTAGCCTTCCCTTTTTCAGATCTGATCCCTCATTCTCAGATCTCTTTAAATAAGCTCTTCTTCCTTTCAAACCACCTCTTGTAGCTTTGTTTGGACCTCCTTTTAGGGCCTCCTCCTTGCCCCTTCTGCTTTTTGCTGATTTCCTCTTTATTTCCAGCCACCTTGCCTCTGCCTCTTGGCTGTGATCTGCACCTCTTTTCAGCAGCTCTTCCCTTTAGATCCCTGTCCCTTTTGACCCTAGATCTATTGGCCTCCTTTTAGTGTGTTTTGACTATATTTTTTCCCAATTTTAGATTGGTTTTGAGGGACCCGCCTTGTTGGGTTGAATCGATGCACTAGTAGCTATTAATTTTCTGTTATTTCAGCATTATATACTGTTTTTGCAGCATTATTTTCAGTTACGCAGCACACTTTTTCTCTTGCTCTCAAAACGAAAAGGGTTTAAAAATTAAAATTAACGCATGCCACACACTCACCCTAAGCGAAAAAGAGCCTGGTTTACACCGCCAGGCAAAGACCTTAAAATCAATTGACACTGCACCTATCTTCCCTTGTTTCGACATTGTAATCACTTGATTCTGCACCTCCTTGCCCTTGTGGTCGTTCTTCTTCCCCTTGCGCCGTGTTTGTGTTGTCATCATTGCGCCCCCAAGGCGCACTTCTCGGAGACTTCTTGGCCTTCACCCTCAGTGTCCGGTCGATCGACCTGCTCCGTCCCGCCGTCGTTGAGCCAGTCCTCCTTCGAGTCCGCACTTCGACTCCTCTTCTGATTCCTTGGGTTCTCCCCCTGTCACCTTCACTATGTTTGGTCCAGGGCCTAACGCTAGCGGAGCCCCCGGCTCTAATGCCGGAACTACTACTAGCGGAACCGCCACAGGAACTACCTCGGCCACACCCTTGCTGCCGTACATCGTAGGCCTCAGCCTCCCCAATTTCAATCAGTTGATTAATGACCCTATCCGCCACGATGTTGGTTGGCCTGCTATGCCAACCAAGCTCCCTTCCGACATCCCTAAGTTCGAAGGCCTTGCTAGAGAAGACCCAACCAACCATGTACGATCTTTCCACATGTGGTGTTCCTCCAATTCCATCACCGATGATTCCATCCGTCTTCGGTTGTTCCAACGCACGCTTACCGGCGAAGCTTCTAAATGGTATGTTGACCAAGCCACCTCTTCCCATACCACCTTTGCGACCATTGCCTAAGCCTTTTTATATTACTTCCAGCTCCCTCTCCGATACGATACTGGTACGGATCTTTTGACCTCTTTCAAGCAAACCTCTTCAACCCGCCTTTCCACTCATGTCCAGGAATGGCGACGAAGACGAAGCTTATGTCGAGCTCCCCCTTTCGAAGATCGGGTCTATATGGACTGGTTCCTTCGCTCTCTCTTAGCTCCCATTGGCAAAGATGTCGCCTCCCATTTCCCTCAAACCGAAGAAGCCGCCCTCCAAATAGCCTTGAAATATGACCTGATCTATGCTTAGTCTGGTTATGTTTATACCATCCTCCCTCACCTCCCCAAGCCCGGTAGCGCTAACGCCCCGGGGGCATCTCATTCCGCCGACGGTATCGTTGGAGCCCTTTCTCATTCGTATGCTCAACCTCCTATGGGCTATGGTCTCCCTCAGGGAGGGGCCAACACCTCTAGCACTCTTCCCCCTCCCGGTAGCATGTATCCAGGATACGGCATGCCTCCTTCTTTTGCCCAACCTCATGCTTACCTCAATGTTGCCCAACCTAACCATTACCCTTATCCACAGCCTGGCGCGCCAACTCCTCCAGCGTATGCGCTTCCATCTCCCTTGCCTCCTTCAACCCCGCAACAACACCTACAGCCCCCTCCAAGGCAAGTATTTGCATAGCAGGGCGCGACTAATCCCCCTTCTTCTCAAAGAAGGCGGAGAGGCAATCCAAACCAATCTGCCCCTGGTACTCGTGGGCCCAATCCTCAAGGTATTGACCCTAACACCGCTAACCAGCAACAGGGCACTCAGCCCAAGCCGGACAGGCCTCTTCGCACAAATAAGCCTTGTTCGTGTTGCAGTGTTTATGGTCATTACACCCACGATTGTCCCCTCTTACCCCAGATGCGGCAGATGTGGGAGTCTCAAGCCACATTGCGCGGACAACATGCCTCCCCTAATGCTCCCCCTAATGTGGCCACTACTCAACCAGCTGTGTTTACTGATCCTTTCCCTCAGCAAGGATTCGTGGCTACCCAACCACCTGACGGACAGGTCGCCACTCCACCTTCCATTTCTGGTTCTTCCGATTACCAGATCCTCATGATGAACTCTGATCCATCCCCTCCCGTCGACTTCCACCTTCAAACTCGGTCTCGCCAGTACCCCAAGCCTCCCGCTCAGTCTGCCCGCGAGTCCCCTTCTTCAGGTTCTACAGAGCCTCTTTCGACATCCAATGGCCCCTTACATATCCCTCAACCCAAAGTTGAGGTTGACACCAAGATTTCTAAGGGACCATTACGTCGAAATGTTGCTTCTGGTCGAGCTGCTCATTTGTATAGCATAGTAGATGATTTGGCGCAATCTCCTGCTACCATTTCCACATTGGAACTCCTCCAATCGTGCCCTTCCCAAAAGAAGGCTCTGCTATCTGCCGTGGGCGCTGGAGATCCTGCTGATGACCAGATGATTGTTTTCGACGCTCATCAATCAGAACATCCTCCTCTTCCTGCTTCCGTCGCCTTCCAAATCCCAGTCAAAATCCGGAATGCCAACGTTTCTCGATGTATAATTGATGAGGGGGCATCCACCTGTGTGCTGTCCGCTTCGGTTTGAAAGCAACTCGGATCTCCTGACTTGGCCCCTTCCACGATCACCCTTCGAGCGTGGGACGACCACGCCTCTCAACCCATTGGCCTTTTTCGTAATTTTCCTATCACCCTTGCCGGTAAGACTGTTTTCGTTTACGTCGAAGTCATCGACGCCCCTTTAGACTACAACATTCTATTGGGGCGAAGCTACACCTATGCCATGTCTGCTGTCCCATCCGCAGTTTTTCGAAAGATGTCTTTTCCTCACAATGGGAAGATAGTCACCATCGACCAGTTGACCTATCATGAGCCAAAGTCTCAGACCTCCCCTGAGACGACCATCTCTTCTATAGCCAATAAGAAAACCGTCAATTCTTTGACCAGTGTCTCCCTCGGCGTCTACAAAGATTCCTCCCTGCTTGGAACTTTTCCTGGTCTCCCCCCTCCTCCTGTCTCTGATCCGAGCTTGTCGAATGTTTGCATGATGCAATCGTCTCGGGATGCCCTTAAGCGACCCACTTCGGCTAGTCAGCAACCTCAGACTCAACCTCGCCCACCACAACCCACTCCTAGCCCTTCATCTCCGCCAGCCGGACCTCCTCCTTCTGGCCCTTCTCCTACGACTGGTATCCCTGAACCCCTTTATCCCCCTGGATCGGTTCCCCCAGGCCTTAACCATCTCGGAGCCATTCCTCCTGGTCATTATCCCGCTGGTCAGATACCGTTCTTGGCTCCCCCGCCCGGAGTCTATTCGGTCCCCGTCATGGCCACCCTCTCTCTCCCTAACCTGACCCTAGGTATACCGAAGTATCGACCCTTGACCCTCTAGCGCTACCAAACACCAGATGCCCCAAACCACCATCTTGCTTGTGCCAGGGTTCCTTGGGGTCCCCTCGCTTCCTCGTCGCTGCGTGCCCTAGCCTCCCGGGATCCTACCTGACGGTGACGGTCACCGGAAAGAAAGGCAAAGCTCGCAAGGGGGAATCAAAAGACAAGGCCACTCCGACCGACCCTGCTCCTCCTCCGCCCGCCAAGCCTTGTGCCTTGTGTGATGTCGTCGGTCACGCCACCCATACTTGTCCTGAGTTGCCCCGCATTCAACCCATGGTTAAAGTCGCGTTCCCTGAGTCTACGGTCTTCGACCCTTCTCTTTCGTCCTCGTCCGTAACCAAGAACCCAAAAGCTATTCGCACTATCAAACCTTGTGCTTTGTGCAGTGTCCATGGCCATTACTCCCACCATTGTCCTCACTTGACGCATTACCGCACCTCTTTAGAAGTAGTCCAAGAGTATGAGGTTGAACAAAATCAATCCGCCTCTCCCATACTCGCGCAGTATGCTTCGGGCAGCTTGAGGATCCCCCCGCTCTCATCGACATTCCCCCCCTGATGTTCAGATGACGGAGTCTACTACGACCATTCTTTACCTATCATCCTCTGTGAGACCCTTGGAGCACAATCCCTTTGTATCCTCCCTTGTTGTTTCACCTGACCCCCCTTCAGCGACCACCCTTGACCCCCTCTTTTCTGCCCATACACGAGATCACTCCACCCGTATCTCTGTTGACCTCCGCAGCCCGAGTCCCCGCCATGCCTCTTACAGCCCTCATATATCACCCTCTAGTTTGTATATGAGTCATAGCCATCCTGCTCATCGCACTCCCTCCCATAGTTGCCGCTCGATGTCTTCTGTACACTCACGCTGCCGTCATTGCATCTCCTCCCCCCATTTGTTGTCTTGTAACACCATTCCGCAGGACCTCCCGTCCCCACCCTATATCGGTTACGCCGATGGTGCAAGTCGTTACTCCCGGAATCTAGCCTCGACAGGTTGGGCCATTTTCACCCCCTTGCGTGCCCTTGTTCTCTCAAACGGGGTCTGCATTGGTACTGCCATCAACAATCAGGCCGAAGATGATGCAGTGCGTGGTCTCTTAGTCGATGCCCTCTTTCATCGCATCCTCCATCTGCATGTTCGTTTGGATTCCCTACTTCTTGTCATGCAACTAAATGGTGTTTATCGTGTGCATAACCCTGTGTTGTTTAGACGATATTTACGAGTGAAACTCTTGATACGTGAATTTGAAACCATAACTTTCAACCATGTACCTTGAGAACAGAATCATTATGTAGATAGTATTGCAAACCATGTTCTAGATTGGCATTTATCACACACATTTCATACAAGACAATAACATTCATAATCATTAACAAAGATGCATATCCATAATATGTGTCGCAAAACATGTGTTTAGAGTCCATCTACTCTGATACATATGACATGTCCATCGCATGTTAACACAAACTCAAAACTGGGGGCACCACCTGCCCCTACATACACACTAGGGGGCACCACATGCCCCCCACCTACTCACTATCTGGTGGATCCCGAGCCAATGGCTCTGCTCCTGCAGCTCGTAGAAAACGTATGCCTTGACCGGCCATCGCCATGCGCCGCATGACACCTCGCTATTCGGAGGGTAGACCAATACATGGCTCCACGTACTGGTCGTCTAAGTCTTGCCACCCGCGCTTTGAAACTCCGGTCAGCAACCTCTCGCATCTACGACGGATGTCCTCCAGAAGGGCGGCGGCCGCATCCTCATTGCGCGCTGCTCTCGACCCACTCGGCCCTGCAGCTCTCGATGCTGCCAGTCGTCCCATATATCCGGCCGGTTTTACTGGAGCTATATCTACATACCAAAAGTACATGAATCAGTACCATATCTACTATTCACTAACTTTAACATGCCCAGAAAAGAGTAGTTACTTGCCACTTACCATCAGGTCTCCATACTCGACCAGGCGGAAGTGGTAGGTTCGGATCCCCATAATAACTCATCCCACTATAGGGATAGTCGTCTATGTATAACGGCATCTGATCCCAATGGGCAAAGAACTCAGGTCAAAACACTCGCCCGACCGCCCCTCCTCCGCCTCTGCACAGTAGCCGCCCCCACCGGTGCATCCTGGGCTCTCTCGAGCCCCCATCTGGAAGCTGTATACGAGGTTGTAAGGTCGGGATTTTCTCAAAGAAGAAGGCGCACAATAAAGTCCCGTATGAGCAATCGTGGTTCACTTGCCGCTTGCAAAGCGAGAGCTGTCGTTTTAACGACATCAGCATCATTTGGGCCCACCCATAGTAGGTCCCATTCAACACACTCTGCACAATCATCATCTGCCCCTCAGTGATGTGATGGAGCGCCTGGTTCCCAGGATACGCAGCACCATTGCGGCCACTGCACGGGTCTCCAATCTCTCTAGATCCTCGATCGGTATCTGAGTCCCCTTGACTTGGAGACCCGGTCGACAATGTCGCTCCACAAACTCCATGATATGCTGCCCCCGCTGTAATACTGGCTGCGTGTTTCCCACCATCCCCAGTGGCGGGAGACCCGTCAGGAAATACACATCCTGGACTGTCAGTTCGATCCTGTGCCCCTGCACTACAAAGACCTCATGCTCTGGATCCCAATCACTGATAATCCGGGCCAACAAGGGCTCTCCAGCTCTCATCAACGGGTTTTCCAAAAACTTTAGAACCCCAAACCTGACCAACACACGACGGACACCTTGATCTGCCTGGATCTCTGCCCGTAATGTACTCAAGTCTCTCTCTCTCCAGTTAACCCGTATATCTGCCATGTCTGCACAAAAACATCACCTTTGTCAGTAAACATATAGGGAATACTGTAACCAAACACAAAAACCCAACTTTCAGCCATAAAACAACACTAAAACCCCCTCATCTTCCAGGTCGCACTTTTCTGCCTAATTCTGGGACAGGTCGCAATTTTTGCCCTAAACCTGCTTCCCAGGTCGCATTTTTTGGCCCAAAAAGTGCGACCCGGCCGTAGAGATGAAGGAGGGTCTTTTACTGAGATTTTGGGCCCTAAACTGAACTTTCAATACATCAAAATGAAAGAGTAAGGTTAGGCCTCTTCCTGACACTGACAGATCTCGATTCCAACGGTCGGTTTATCCGCTACGCTCGCCGCAAGATTTAGGGCCTTCTCTCCTCTCTACATTCACCACAGCAACGCTAGCAAATGAGTGAATTTGGAGGGAAAACTGGCTTATTAAAAGATAACCCTTGTTTCTTCTTTCGCCTGCTGCGACCATATCGTAGCCCCGTTTGACAAACCGTCTGCATCGTTGGAAAGCTCTTACCGAGCCCTCAAATGTGTATCTGTTAGTTTTTTGTGATTTGATACTTCACCAGGACACATTTTTTCCAAGAAGGGTCACTTCACCTCTCCTTAAAATCGCATTTCTTCACTTACGACACTTGTACTTGGGGCACCATTTTGCCTCCTTACTTGTCTTTGTTCATGTCGATTTTCGTCATGAGTTACCATCTTGTACTCATGTTTTCATGGTCTCCCCATTGGGCCTTTACTGTGTGGCAGCACCATCGAGTCGTCCTTGTTTAGAGCATCCAAGTTGAGTCATCATTGCATTCATGGAGTGTATCCCGAGTTCCTTTGTACCCCGCTATAGCCCTCCATCCTTCATTGCTTGGTCTCTCTCTTGTGTCGCACATTATGGCCTTTAGTCCCACTGTCCCCTATCCCTTATGATATTATGTCAGTCGCTGCCATGTCATTCATGCCCTTTATGCTCTAACAAGGGAAGTCGTCCATTCGCTACTCAGTCCCTTCCATTCCACCATCATCATTGGTATCAGTCTGTCCGTCGCTCTACTATTTTCTTTCGTGCCTTAGTTGAGGATCTCTCATTGCCTCACCTATGGCGGACCTCCTTCTGTCGACATCAGCTCCTTCATTCCAGACGACAAGTCTAGAGGGCGGTGTACCTTGGTTCCAGCTTCCACTCTTGTTCGGTGCCTCGGATCAGGCAAAAGGGATCTCTCATTTCCCTTTGACTTGATTGTTTTTCCACTCCAGCTCCTTTCAGCATGATCGAGATCCGTATACTTGATGGTTCAGTGATGCAGCAGCAGCTCTTGGCGATTCCCGGGTGTGTGTGAGATGTCTCAGCCCTCATGAGGGGGTGGCCCTACAGGCAGCCCCCCACATGCCCGGATGACCTCTTCATTGCATCCCTCGATGCAGCTCCATATATTTGATGATGTTGGCCTTAGCCGCTTGCAGCGCCTCTTTGATTTACATGTATCAGTCAGATTTTGTGAGCCCTTCCCCACTTATAGGGGGCATTTGGGTTGTATTGGTATCTCATGTACTCAGATATTATTTTATAAGTCCTCGCTGTTATCCCAGGCACAACATGTATGTGGGATCCGTCATTGTATTTTTATCTTGGCTCATATTTATGCCGGTTGTACTTTATGGTTCGGTCCCTTGTTTACTGGACACACTATTCTTTTGTACTTTGTCTTGGCGGGCATAGGTATGCCTCCCCCGCCGCCTTTAGCACAGGTACCCTCTCATAAAAAGAGACTTGTTGCACCTGCAAGTCTCGTCTCCTCAGGGTCTAGTTCTTCAACACATTAGTCTACCTTACATCTCTCTCTCTGGCTTCCCTTTTGATGTCTGGTGATTGAGTTCTTACAACATACTTCGGTCATACGATTTGCTCCTAACACTCGCACGCTAGGGGGCAATCTGTTACACCATTTTTTGGTCATCTAACCTACTATCATTAGATGGACCCAAGTACACCATGTAAGATCAATTTTACCCTAAGTAAAATTGCTTTCACTATGTTAAATAACTTAATAAACCACATTTATTAGGTTGTTTATGGTCTAAACAGAAAACCCCAAAAGGAAATATTAAACAAACCTATATTTGTTTGATTTTCCTCATGGAATAATTAATTAAACCATAATTTAATTATTATTCCTAGTCATGTTTAACCCAAAAACAAAGAAATTAATTAGATAAACCTTTATTTATCTTATTATTTTTTAGGAATAATTATTTAAATCTTATTTAGATATTATTCCTTGTTAAATATGACCAAATCATCCACAAATAATTAATTAAATAATTATTTATTTGATTATCCTTCAACCACTTCCTTAAAAAGATAAATAAATCATCTATTTATTTATTATTGACAAATAAAGGGATTTGACCCAAGCCAAATGCTTTTTCCCTCCAACAAATATAATAAAATATTCCATAAAAGGTGGATCTAGATTTGGTTAACATTATTTTAATTGTGCACCAAGATCTAGAATGACCCAATATTTTGTTATAAATAGGAGGGTTTTTCCTACCATTCTTCACCTTTTGTTGCCTATTAGATCACTTTGGATCTATACACTTGGTCACATTTTTCTACATTATTTGCTGTGTGAGCTCCCTTTGAGTTCTATCTTTGTCTGGGTTTTCTACACCAACAAGAGAGAGAGATTCTAGATCTGAAGTGCTGAGGACTTCCAAGAACCCATCCCATTGAGGAGAATTGGAAACATCTTCTTGTTTTCCTCCCAGGTGCCCTTAATACAAAAAATTCTTTCAAAAATTGTTTTTGTCTTGTCTATTGGATATATGGCGCAAACCCTTCTTTTTACTGCTTAATGTCTTTCTATGCATAGATTTGGTTTTTTGCAGCTCTTGTCTTGATCAACTAACTGCAGATCTGAAGATATTGACATCCATCTTTGATGTTAGGGCTATTAGTTATGCGTAGTTAAAGTGGTCTTTTTTCGTACACTTCGACAAAGGATTCATACTAACACTTACATTGTATAAAAAGTCTATCCATCTATTATATTTGAAAGAGGGAAGCTCCAAAATATACTAGCATCAATCCAAACATCAAAATTCATCGAAGAATCTCCAATTTCTCCTCAATAGCTAGTGCAAAATTCTCAAGAACAGATACTAATGCAAATCCAAGCAATGATCAAATGAAATGATCATCACATCAATACATATTATCCCTAAGTAGTTCTATTTACCTAACAAAGCCCAATAATGCCCCAAATAATATTAAATAATGTTCCAAAACAACATTGCTTGGTGACATGCCAGCGAAGATATGTCCATAATAGAGAAATAAGCCTCCAAAGAGGGAAAATTAGTAGATAAAATAGGTTGAAGGCCCATTGAGGAGGCCTAGTGGAGTACAATATGTGCCAAGATGAGTAAATGAGCTCCAAACGTAGTGTGTTGTGAAACATGCTCCAAAATAGAAGAAAAGAGAGATCAACGCCTTAGAAATCAGCCATTTTGAGGGGGATACCTCCCATACATTACATAAATGATCAATTCATGGATGATAGAAGTGACCAAAACCTCCTTCTATATATAGGAATCCAAGGGGCCATAATAAAATCCTAGCCGACCTAACAAGAATAATGTAAGGGCACAATAATAACAATATTGGGGTTACAGGGTACAACTAAAACAATAAGGGGGCTACACTAATAACAATAAGGGACTAAACTAGTAATATAGGAACTTAACATGCCCCTCTCCTTCAAAAAAGTGTTGTCCTCAACGCTTGTGTAGATTTGGGTGCTTCTGTATAAAATTCTCATCCTCCCATGTTGAATCTTCAGTGGGTAAGTTCTTCCACTTGATGAGATACTCTGAAATTGATTTATTTCGTAGTTGTCGAGTTCTTGTTTCCGTGACTCTTCAGGTTCCAATATGATTTTTTCTTCCTCATCAAGTTCTGACAATGTTGTTTGAACTGGAAGATTTTCACCTATAACCTTCTTTAAGCATGAAACATGGAAAACTGGATGCACTTGCGAAGAAGAAAGAAGCTCCAATTTGTATGTCATAGTACCAATCTTTTGCAACACCTTGTAAGGACCATAGTACTTTGGAGATAATTTATTATCCTTCTTAACTTGCTTGAGGGACATTTGTTTGTATGGTTGTAGCTCTAAAAATGCCCAGTCTCCTAGATCAAAACTTCTCTCGCAACGATGTTGATTTGTCTATTGTTTCATTCAATTTCGTGCCAAATTTAGCTTATCCTTTAAGAGTTGGAGAACTTCTTTTTGATACTCTATGTGATCTTCCATTGCTTGAACCTTGGAATTTTCTATTAAAGATGATGTGATGGACGGTGGATGATATCCATAAAGTGCCATAAATGGGGTCATTTTTGCTGTAGCTTTTGAATCGTGTCAATAAATGTAGTAGCCAGTATACTTGCTTTAAATGGATGAGATAATGCACATAGGTGTGCATACTTGGTAATTCTATCAACTACCACCATGATGACACTCTTTTCTTCAGACTTACGTAAACCTGTGATAAAATCTATTGAAATCTCCTCCCAATGTTGACTTGGAATGGATAAAGGTTGTAGAAGACCTGGGGTCTTAATTGTCTCAACTTTATCTTGCTGGCAAACCAAATGTTCTGCCACAAACTTTTAAATATCAGATTTAAGGCCATCCTAAAAAAATTCTTTTTTCACCCAGTGGTAAGTTTTTAAAAATTCTGAGTGTCCTCCTAAAGGAGAAGTGTGCAATTCCAAAATAATCTTTTGTTTTAGTTGAGAATTCTTACAAAGATATAAGCGATCTTTGTACCATAAGGAATTCATTTTTCCAACTAAATGTATCAGATGTACTAGGATCTTGCTGCAACTTTTGAATGAGTGTCCACACTTCTTCGTCCTTCTTCCATTCATCCCTTGCTTCAGTTATCCAATCTGGTTGGATAATAGAAATGGCACAAAGCAATGCTTCCACCTCTTCATTATTTCTTGAGAGTGCATCTGCAAAACCAATTAGCTTCCCTCTTTTGTAGATTATTTCAAAGTCATAACCCAACATCTTTGTGATCCATTTTTGCTGCTCTTCTGAAGATAGTCTTTGTTCCAAAAAGTGTTTAAGACTATCATAATCAGTTTTTACCTTGAAGTGTCTTCCCATTATGTAAGGTCACCATTTATTTAGTGCATGTAGTATTGCTAACGTTTCCTTCTCATAAATAGCTTTATGTAAATACTTTCCTTTGATTGGACGACTTTCAAAAGCATTGGGTCTTCCTTCTTGGATTAAAACAACACCAATTCCATTTCCCGAGGCATCACATTCCACAATGAAGGTTTTTGTGAAGTCTGGTGTAGCTAAGACCGGTGCTAGGCACATTTCCTCTTTAAGATGTTCAAAGGCATTAGTTGCTTTAGGAGTCCATGAAAATGCATCTTTTTTCAATAATGTTTTTAGAGGTGCTTCCATTCTCCCATAATTCTTAACAAACTTGCGATAATACCCTGTTAACCCGAGAAATCCTCGCAACTGCTTTATGGTTGTGGGGACTTTCCATTCCTTAATGCTTTAATTTTGTTAGGGTCTACCTTAACACCCTCGTGAGATACAATATGACCCAGATATTCCACCTCTTCTACTCCAAAGGAACTTTTGGATGTTTTTGCATATAATTGTTTCTCCTGCAATAGTTTGTGCACCCTTTCAACATGTTGAACATGATCCTTCCAAGACCTGCTGTATATTAGTATATCATAAAAAAATGCTAGCACAAATTTTCTAAGGAAGGGTTTGAAAATGGAATTCATCAACCCTTGAAATGTAGAAGGTGCATTGGTAAGGCCAAAAGGCATGACCAAAAATTCATAATGACCCTCATGAGTTCGAAATGTTGTTTTCGGAATATCTTCAGTCTTCATTGTAATTTGATGATATCCTGAACGAAGATCCAACTTCATAAAATAAATTGCTCCATGTAATTCATCCAATAATTCATCAATCACAGGAATGAGAAATTTATCTTTAATGGTGCGCTTATTGAGCTCCCTATAATCATGGACACATGCGCCATGATCCATCCTTCTTGTACACCGATATTACTGGAGCGGAGAAAGAAATTTGACTAGGTTGAATTATACCATCCTCTAACATTTCTGCAATCATACGTTCAATTTCGCTCTTTTGGACGTAAGGATATCTATAAGGCCTGATGTTTGGAGGAACACTTCCTGGAATCAAATGAATAGCATGATCATGATCACGAATAGGTGGGAGTCCTTTGGGAGTTTCAAACACCTTGGAATGGGTGTTCAAGACTTTTTGGAGATCTGGGGAAATAGATGATTTTGATGTTGGAACTTCTAGTGAGCATAATTGAGCAATTATGCCTTGTTGTTTTTTCTTCAGAAGCTTTTTCATGACATTAGAGCTTATTATCTTTCCCGGCTTCCCTGTGATACCTTGTAATTCGAGTTCCTTTCCTTCGAAAAAAATTTCAAGAAACGTTCTTGAAAATTAAAAGCTACCGTCCCCAAAGATTGTAACCATTGTACTCCTATTACAACATCAGCACCTCCCGTTGGAATGGAAAGCATTGGACTATTCAATACATATTCCCCCATGGTTAGCTTGATATTATGGCATTTTCAAGAGCAATTTATAGTTCCTCCATTTGCAACCATCACTTCACATTCTGGTCCTGGGTATAGGAAACAATTCAATTCGTTGGCTACCTTACAATGAATAAAATTATGGATACTACCCGAATCAATGAGGACTATTGGGCGGATATGTGAAGGTGGGTTACAATTTTGTGAGAATTGGGGGCAGAAAATTTTTTTCAGCAATAGTTCGGCCGAACTTTCTTAGAAAGTTCGGACGAACTCGTGATTCCGTTTAGATTGATAGCACACTGATGGCGTGGGCAAACATAATTTTTGTCGGATATGGGAAAACCGGCAACAAAATTTCGGCCGAACTTTTACTTTTAAAATAGTTCGGCCGAACTAGTTGCTATAAATAAATCGTCTGCGAAGTTGATTTGTTTACCGGTTTGTTTGTTCGCGCGTTTTTTTGTCTGTGCTGCTACTGGTCTGTTTGTTTGCGTGTTTTCGTCTGTGTTTCTCCTCCCGTCCGCGTTGTTGGTCTGCGGCGACTTCAAGCGACTGCAATACCAAGTATGGGCATTCCTTTTGTTTCTGTTACCGCAATCTCTATATAGCTTTGGTTTCAAATATTATAAGAAGGTTTTTGGTATGGTTGAGAGAATGTGATACTCGCTCAACTCTAGTAGAGTCTCACCGTAGAAATAAGAGGCCACCCAAAGATCTTTTAGGTGTTGTCTCCTTTTCTTTGTTTATGTTATATTTAGTTACTGAAGCAAATGATATGAGCTTGCTTCCAAGGGAAGGTGTATCCAATTGAGGAGAGTGCTTTTAAATAAGTCTGGGTAAAATGGCAGGGTATAGTATATACACAAAGATCTGAAGGAGTTATTCTCTTTATTTTAGTTACTGGAATTTTTGAGCTTGTGGTGTATCCCATTGAGTAGTCCCTTACAAAGAGTGCATTTATGCACTCATTCAATGTGAAATTCATAATCTGTTAGGAGTTTGAGGGAAAAATTATAAAGAATAGATTTAGAGTCTACATAAAGATGCTTGTTGTATTACTTTAATGTATTGACTTGTATCATGATTGAGAAGGAAAAATAACAGAAATTTCCATTAATCAGATCTCAAATATGGTTGTACATCCACCGTTACCTACGATAGAATTCTTAAGATCTGATGAAGGTGTACCTCCAACAGACTTCTTCATATCTGCAACGGAAATCCACTTGATAGCATTGCTATACGTCCATTGTTACCTACCGCAGAGTCCTTTAGACTAGAGGATCACCTTGAAAACATGGCCATCCCTCCACTGGTAGGTCACCCATACGGCTTCACAAATGGTAATTATCTTGTAGACAATGATGTACCTCCATAGTTACCTCCATAAAATTTATTCAGATTTGGTGATTGTTATCACCTAGAAAATGAGGCTATATGTCAACCACAGTTATTTGAACATGACAACGGTGATTTACAAGCTCAGGAAGATCCAAGTCATGATGAACAAGTACCAGAAGCTGGATACACAATTGGTATTCCTGTGTTAAGTAGATATGTCTATATATAGACCGATAATTTATGTAGCCTATTTTTACATCCATAGTAATATGATCCAGTTGTCAAGAAAATTTTATTATTAGAAATAAAATAAATAAACCTAAACACTTACATAAATTATGTTATAAAAAATAAATGCCATTTTAATATATCTATACCATATAAACTAAAACTCTTTATGCTGTCTTCCCATTTCCTAACAATTTGGTGGTATCATAGCAATATGCACTCCCATATGAGCACCACTCTATTCATAATCCTGTACACATTTGCTGAACCTAGGCATGCCAGAAAACCATACTAATCTTGGTTTTCAATTGTACCCAAGCTAAGAATAGGAAACTATCTTGACTTGTGACTGCTTTAGGAATTGGTTCTTAATAACCATTGCAAATTAGCCAATCCGGGGATAAGTGATGGTTTACTTGAGCATTTTTCTGCCTCCAAAGATTATGCTTCTTTGGATGGTTGATCTAACAATATGCATGATGGTCATCTATTCTAGTTTGGAAAAATTCCATGTTAGTTAGGTGGGAAAGGCCCATGTTTGGAAGTTTGTGTACCTATAGTTTCTATTTTCTAGTCTTCTGGCTTCATTTTTTGAGTAATTATTCTTTAGTAATACAAATTATAAAATTACATATGTGATTCTTTCTTCTCAGGCAGAAAAAATTATTCATACTATTATATCAAATTTCTACAAATGTCAGGGCTTTGTGATGCACCAGCTTGCTAATTCTGCTTTATATAAAAGATACCTGAGTTTTTGGGTTACCTGAAATAGGGAAATGGGTTCAGTTTTCAAAACAGCGGGAAAGAGACTTTAAAAGTTCTAGTGATTGGGGAAACAGTGGTGTGTCGTGTGTGTGAGTGAGTGATTAAGTATGGAAAAGTTCTAAACATTTTAATAATGTTCACATAGTTCACATAGTTGACATTCATTTCGTTTCTGTTAGCGCAATCTGTATATAGCTTTCAATGATAATCGAAAATTATGAAAACATATTACAGATCATATTTATTATAAAGTATCAGATATTTTTTTATATATATTACATAGTGTTTTTTATTCTGAAATATATAAAATACAATTCTTTTAATTAGGAACAGGTTAACAACGATTCTTATTATTTCTTACACTCCCTTCGTATACAATCCTTTTTAGTGGGAAACGAATTATTGATTTATCCCTTGCACTCTGTCGTTGAGCGCTGGAATATGTTAAAAGTGTTTCACTGATAGTTATTTATTTTTTATTTATTTATTTATAATTTTAAATTATAAAACTGATTTTTTAAATTATAAAACATATATTTTAATTATTTTTAAAAATATATAAATATTTTATATTATTAGTATTTCTTGAAAAATATTAATGTATTTTTTAATATTTATAAATGTTTATGAAAATCATATCAACACATTGTTCACTTTAATGAATTTAAATATATAACGGTTTTTTTTATATTAATATATATCTAAATGTATCTAAAAGTTATATGTATTTTTTTTAGGTTGGAGAAGTGTAGATGTTTATCAATACAAAATTTTGTTATTTAATAGTTATTATAATGAAATAGTTTCTCACAACAAATTTGATAAAATAAGTGAAATCTATATAATGAAGATTAATTTGTATTTAAGTTTTAGATCTTTTAATAACTAAATTTCTATTTAAATGAATAAAACAATCAAATGTAAGAAATATAAAACATAATGAAACACAATGTAAGAAATAGAGAACATAATGAAACACACACATATATATCTACAATCAACACAATTATTTTCCTAGGAAATCCTTATGGGAGACAAGCAACCCTAAAAAGTAATGATGCTCTACTCCTTTTTCCCTAGGAAATCCTTATGGGAGAAAAACAACACTAAAATGTAAACATGCTCTAAACTCTCTTTTCTGGTATGGAAAATATGTAAGTACAAAGAAAGAGGTAATATCTCTAGAGTTAGCTAAGACTTTTGGCATGTAAGGTTGCTATAAAAACTTAACTTCATACATTTTTCTCTCTAACTTCACACTCCTAGTTGTATTTTCAACTATGGAACAAAATACATTAACACAAAATGGAACTCTTATTCCTCCTAGTGGCCAAGTATTTAACATAGCGTGATAGCCAACTAGGTGTAAGGTTTGAGTCCGTCAACCATTAACGAGGTTTGTGATTTTAGACCTTTTAGAGTCTTGTTAAAATTACACATGTAGCTAGCTTGCTATGCATGAGTAATGGGGCTAAAATGACATTCTCTCGTACCATGGTGGTCAACATGATAGGTCAACTTACTAAAGGCATAAATTTTGAATGAACTTCATTTGATGTTTTTCTTGCACCATTGGATATGTCTTTAAGTGTAGAACAATGGTCAAGGTGTCGGCACAAGGGATAATCGTTTGACCCCAAGAAATTTCATTTAATACCTCAAAATGACTCCAAAAGGTTTTATACCCCAATTCTCCACCCACCATTAAAATGACCCTACAAGTTGATTCTTTCAGTTTTTTCACTCTATAAGCATCAAAATATATGACAAATAATATAATTATCCAATCTAGATCATTATTTAATAATTTGTTAAAATTATGAGTAAGAAATATACATCATGGAATTTAAATATAACGTTAATTCATTGAACACCCTTGTACATTCCTTGTTGATACTTTGAAAGTAATACGTTTTGAAAAATAATTTGTTTATGGATTCTATTTTCCACATTCTCTCAGCCATATCAAAAACCTTCTTATAATATTTGAAACCATCTATACAACTTTTCATTTGTTTCAATAGGAATTAACATATTGAAATATTAATTGTATTTATGTCTTGTGTGCTAAGGAAGGGAGGTCGTGAACCTTATTGGTAGAGATAGTATTTGTTAAGTTAGGAGGGATACTTCTTATGAGATAGAATTAATTTAAAATGCTTCTTAAGATTATGTTTTCGAGCCATAATTACAAATTTATTTATTTTTTTACTTATCATTTAGTTGCTAAAAGTTGAAGAATTTATGGTGGTAAATAATTAATTACCTATTTAAATCATTTACCACTTTTTGGTTTTTCGTTTTCGTGGTTTCATTCATAATTTCACTTTTTTGCACTGTCAATTTCAAATTTTCACACCACATGTGCACTGTCAAAGGACCTAAGGTCTTTCCCATACCAAAGTATGTTCTTAAACATGTTTTCTTGGTGATATGGGTGATTTAGAAATGATTGGGAGAGCGAAATTCCTCATTTAATACACAATATGTTTGGTTCATGCCACTAAGCCAAGAATTTTAAATTTAACTGACTTTTAATATAACCAACTAAATCTTGCAAAAAAAGAATAAAACAATTTATGTTAGGGTTGTGGATTTAGGCATTGAAACAACACACCATGATATTTCAAATTTAAAAATAATGGTTTGAGTCCTAGGTAGCTTAGAATCCTATCTATAGGTTTGTTTTCAAAATAAGGATGCACTCCCATTTGATTCTCATGATTAGGTTGTAATCATGAGGCTCTCGCTCAAGAGTGGACCTTCCCAAAATCTTGTGACGTCTTGTCACAAACAAAACCATCAAACTGAAAAACACATCATGCAAGAAACATAGCTTGCTGACATATCATTTTCTCCTTCAAAGAAAAAAAATTCACATCATGTGAATATCTCCATGTACTCTTACATATTGGTGTACAAAACCATCAACCAAACACAAGTCGACAAAACATGCCTCTTCAAACAACTGACTCTCAAGTCAAATAATAGCATGTACAAATTTTCATATTTGTTGCATCTAAGTGTGTCAACATAACTCTACTTTCAACATCTTTCTTCATGCAACATGCACCATACTTTGAATTTGCAAATAAATTCATGAAACATCAAAATACATGCAAGGCCTTAATTGGATAAGAAATCTAACCATCCCTTACCAAACCATTTCAATGGCGCTTCTTTCAGCTACACTTCATCATGTGAATCATCCTGACCCTCATCGATTATGGAATCCTCTTTTCCATTATTGTCAATATTTCTTTCCACCTTCTTCAAATGTCGTGGATGACTTGTTGGATACAAAGTCCAACACTTGTCTACAAGGTGACCTTTCTTATGGCAACGAGTGTAAAACAATTGCATCTTATTTTCAACATCATTTTCCTTGTCCAATGGGCCTTTGACTTTTTGCCTCATTTATTTAGAAAGTTTCATGTGCATGGATATCTTCTTCCAACATCTATAAACATTATGATTATTCAAACCACAAAAGAAACATGCAAAATTTTCCAAATATTATGTGAATATTTACCATGTTTATCATAATCAAAAGCAATTTGATTAAAGACAGATTTATACCTTGAACATTCACCTTTGTCGCCTTCTTGAGGAGGTGAATTTGATGAGGTAGTGGCTCTCCTCGAAATACTAGCAATGAATTCAATGACTTAAGAGCTTTCAACATCCTCTTCTTTTACATTCTCATTAGTTGCATGATTATTAACATCTTCTTTCAAAGTGGGTGTCAAACTTTTCCATTCATCATGAACACAAACTTCACAAGTTTGAGGTAATGAACATGAAATGAAATTCCTTCTTGGAACAGCTTCATGTGCCTCCTTGGCTTTGGAGCATTCTCCATCATGTTTTCCATAACCAAGACCCAAATAATTAGGCCTTTCCTCAACAACATTTGGCTCAACTATGCCTTGTACATGTTTTCCTTTAACCCTTTACTTTCATAGCCCATTTTCATCAAAAATTTGGACCTTATTCTTCTAGTGTGTCTCTCAAAAGCACGTACACATTCTCTTTGAGAGGAAATTGAAGACAAACTTGAATTGCATACCACTTTTTCATTCACATACTTGGCTAAGGCTTCCTTTGCATCATAGAGTTGAATCTCCATGTCATGCATCCTTGCTTGGTTTTCATTTTCAATTTGGAGTTGAGTCTCCATCTCATGCATATTTTCAAGAATTTCTTGCTTCTCCTCATTCTTGGAAATCAACTTCTCTTGAAGGATAATGTTCTCTCTATTATCTTCATACATCTCTTGCACCATATCATTCATGATGTAGAGCTTCTGCAACATCTCTTTATCAAAGATTTTTGTTAAGGAAGACTGATTAAAAGAGATACTCGATGAAGCTTACATCACACTTGTAATGCATAAAAATCTTCTTTGTCGTGATTTTAGTACTGAGCTCTCAATATTGACTTTCTCTTCACACACATAAACTTGCACACAACTAAACTCTCCTTGCATAAATACAAAAACCAATAGCTAATTCTTCTAGCTAACCTTGACTAAAATGAGCTAAATTGTACTTTGATACCAACTTGATTTGAATATGGACAAACTAGTTTTGTCGTGATATCTCCCTCATCATTTAAATAAAAACGTGTTTAGGATCGTCTAAAGTTACCCAATTGGGAAGGGGTTTATGTGTCAAGCTTTAAGTGTATTTTGTGAGAAATTTATGAGTTAATTAGCTTTTAAAAACTCATGTGTACAACAAATAAAATGCAAAATTTTTATTTTGGAAATTTTTTTCCCTCAATCCAGATTTCGATCATTGGACATGTAAGAGGAAGAAAGAGGGAATTCACTTTTCAAATTCTAGACGTTGTCTAAACCAAAATAAACTAGAGGTTCGGTTTTCAAATACATTCACTCATTTGGAAAAGTCCATATGCCAATCTACCTCCCAAGAAATCCATTTATTACACCACTGGTTAGTGTTTTGTCTTCCTATATTCTTTATCAACCTCTTCGAGTGATTCTTGAAATGTGGATACTTAAATCCTTCCTAAAAATTTGAGCTCTAAAACGAGAAGACATACAAGGTCATTTTAAGTCATTCCTCCACCCAATTATAAAAACCAAGTGAATATTTCTACATATTGATTTTTGTCCCATAAACTGTACAATATAGGTCAATGTTTTCCTTTAACTTATTTAAATATTGTTAGCGCACAATTGTTCAATGGTCTGATGAAATTTCACTGATAAAGGCATGATTATGCCAATCCATGTTGCATATTTCCATTAACAATGTTTACTTGTGTAAAACAATGTTGTCTCTTCTTTTATGTTATTTTGAGTTTGCTTTTAGTGTTGAAATTGGAATATATGATATTAATTTATGACTTGCAATTATAGATGCTGAGATACTATTCTTTTTCTCTACTATATTGTTATTTCTAGTCCTCTGGGTGCTTTTTTCATATTTTTTTTTTTACTAATTGAAGGGATTCGTAATTCTATATTTTACCATATTACTTGCTGGTTCCATGTAGATTTAATTGAAATATAATAGGTGGTTTCTATTTTTGGGATGTCTGTAAAGTTTTTGGTACATCATATTGAATTTCTATAATGTGTAGCTCCCTAACATTCAGATAGAACCTTCATTGAAAAATGTGAGGGGGGTTTCAAATTCACATTGGATAACACCCTCCTCTGGGATAAAAAAGTTTAACAAACACAATAGAGGAGAAACAATTAGTGACGTCACCAAAAGATGTAGCCTCTTCAAGGTATCATATCCTCTCATCAAGGTCAAGAATCTATTCACCAAAAATGTCCTGGAAATGATGGTTTAAGAAACAAAACCAGACAAAAACCTTTAGTGAGAACAACAAAATCTAAAACTTCTTCAAGGTCTTCAATTTGCTCGTAAAGTTAAGTTGTCTTGATCAAGTCCAACAACAAAGAAACATTCAGTGACAACACCAAAATCTACAACTTCTTCAACGTCTTCTAAACCATCTTCAAAGTCAATATTGTGTGCATCAAATTCCTCACCAAGGTCATCAATGGAGTCATCAAAACTACTATTTCAAACTTCAATGCCAAAAATAAGTCAAAAGAATTCAATTCCTCTTCCAAAACCTTCTTCTCTGAGCAAAGCTAGCATCATGTCATCGAGAAATTCAGTAATTCCACAAGGAAATTCTATCAAAGTTAAAACAAATCCTTTTCATCCATACTTAATGCCTACTTTTTCAGGTGGAACACCTCCAAATTTAAGGACCACAATGCCATAAAATACAACTTTACCTAATAGGTGTAGAGTGACATGTACAACTGAAGATCCTATGGTAAGCAGTGTGAGAAGAGAGTCATGGTCACTGAGTTGAGCAAGAGAGATAGTTTGGTATGACAAACTTACTTTTGATAGGTCTAGCTAGCAGACTACCAAACTACATGGTAATGGCATTCAAAATGTGAAAATTACCATTTCACTTGGAAATAAGATGGTAGAGAAAGGTATAGATGAAAGGAGATATCTATCTCAAATTTGTAGAAAATTTGAATAACCGATACATTATTCACCGAGATTCTCCTGATCACACACTATTTTATCTTCATGCACAATACATAATATCTTCTACAATTGATCATTACATGCGAAAATAAAATCAATTGCATGTGCACATTAAAACCATAAAAATTCACACATATGAACACAATATTTCATGGGAAAGCTTAAAGCTGAAAACCCCAACTATCTGTATATTATATGTCATAGAGATCATGTAACAATCATTGTATAAAGCTCTTCACAAGCTCTCAGCACAACCTCCAATTGCTACACACTAATCAAGCTAGATCTAGCAAAACACATGCTCCAATCTCTGCCACCTGATAGCTAGCCTCTATTGTGTAATCAATGCTGTAGGATGGCTCATTAAATAACATAAACCACCTGGCTTGTACTGCGGAATCCTCATGGGCTCCTCCAATCACTGGTAGTTGCAAATATGCAACAGTATAGTCACAATTGATAGTTAACCTGCTCTTTCACCTATCTCTGCACTGGTCTCCATTGAAACTGTCCATGCACTGAAGTTAACTGATGTATTCTTTAGTTGATTAATGAGTTTATAATTAGTGAATTAATTAATAATTAATTAACACCACTCTTCACTAATTGTATCAGTCAGTTAAACTAGATACAAATAGCTCAATTATGTTTAGATTAGTTAAACTGAACACAACTCCAGTAACTCCTCAATCAACTCCACCAAACTCTGTCACATGAGTTCTAACTGAAGTATCCATGTAATACCACCCACGATCGTTCTGTTCCTCTGCTCAGCAACCCTGTTTTGCTGTGGGTTATGAGGTGCTATGAGCTCTCTTCGAATTCCTTTTACACTGCAAAAGTCCTTGAATTCGCCATAGATGAATTCAACACCATTGTCACTCCTAAGAGCCTTCACCTGCTTCCCCGATTCTTTCTCAACCAGTGCCTTGAACTCACAGAACTTTGAGTATGTCTCGCTCTTCTTCTGCATGAAGAAGATCTAGCACTTCCGAGAAAAATCATCAACAAATATCACATAATGCCTGTGCTTTGCTGTCGAAGCAACTGAGAAAGGTCCACACACGTCTGTGTGTGAATTCTCTCAAGGATCGTCGTGCCGTGACTATTCTTCTCGTGAAAGGTGGTGTTGAGCCCCAAAGATGTCCTTTCCCTTCACCAAATTTCACTTCATTTCCTTTGTCCCTTATCAATTACAGGCTTAAATGGTCAATAGGATTGATTAAAGTCACTTTGGGAATGTATACAATGACTGACTTGCTATATTTTCATGGTTTTGTTGTTGTAGTAATTTTTGACTAGACTTAGCTACATAATGCAAAACAGATTCGTATCCCACGCTATTCCGCAACTATCTTCATGTTCTCATACAAAGCGGTGTCATCAAGGAAAAATGCATATGAATAATTCCACAACACTCTCCACATCATTATTTCTCTTCAGCGAAGTCCCGAGAAAATAAGCTACAGAACAGCACTGCGGGAAGAAATCAAAGCCAAGACGAGACCTTACCAGGAGCACAGTGGACTATGTATGTCTCCATGCTAACAGCTCACAAGAGTACCAATTTGATTTTTGATTAGACACTTGTTCTTGTTTCTTCTCAAGGGCAGTTATGTATTTCTTTACAAGAATGATCAAAGACCTAGAGACAGGAGTCAGATTGATGTTTTTGCTCATTGCTAGATCTCAAAAGACCATAATACCTGGCCTTTGAAACACTTTTTCCTGAAATGAAGGAAGTACCGCTTTATTGGCAAAATCGAGGCATACTTTGAAAGAGATTTGTATGCTAATTCGTGCAGTAGGGCCCTCACCGCCGAGAAGCTCTGCACATTGTTTAGATAAGTAACTTTAGCCTTGCTGTATCCTTAGCTTGGACACAATTTTCCTAACTTTGTGTTTTATACTCACTTGTATTAGATACAACAAGGTTATTCCTACGAATTGTTCCAAATATCAACATTGAATGCGATATAACCGTATTATTTTAGAATTGTGTCGATTTTTTTCTCGAATCTCATGCTTTAAAGCTCAATTACATCAATTTGTTAAATAGTCTTGTTCTTACGAATCATCTGCAAAATATCGTTCAACACCGAATGAGACTTCCACGTGGTGTTTTAGAGCTGAACAGTTTTTTTAACTTTTTATGTTTTTATAGTTCATTTACATCACACATGTTAAAATGCATTTTGTTCTAAGAATGTCTCCAAAAATACCACGAACATCAATGAGTAGTGATGGTATTTTCGTTGATTAGTTGCATTTTAGCTTAGTTGTGGTAACCGGAGGTTAGTGTACAATTTCTAGTTCAATTTTGTCAGCCGTATTTCAAAGTTTGAATGATCGCATTCTAGTTCAGTTTTATCCATTGTAGCTTGTTTATTATCACTGTATTCTAGTTACAATAGACTTTATGTGGCTTTCATTATTTACAAACCACTCGTTTGCACTTAATAATACATCACTTACAGAACAAGAACTGTAACAATATTTTTTGAAGTCTTGGACTATTCCGCAATCCTTTTGGCACTTCGTCAAATCGCCTTTTCCAAAGCTATTCCAAGTGATTTCTAATTTTTGGAATGAGGTTTTAACATATTTTTTGAGTTGTGGAATGCATCAATTTTTGTCATAGGTTAATTTAGGATAAAATTTCACTAGGGTTACAAGAATGCAACACTTAGTTCTTCTCAGAATAAACACAAAAACTCAAAAACATTGGAAAACACTAAACACAACGTAGTGAGAAACAGACATTTGAAAGGTACATGTACTCACTTCAATAGTTTACTAGCCCTCGTTGACAATTTATGACATCAATTTCTCTAGGGAACACTCAAGGAATGCGTACATTTCTGGCGCCGTTGTCGCGGTAACTAGGTACTGGAGCTCACTCTCTCAAAAACAAACATACATGCGTAGAGACAGACTCGTGTAGACCACAAGAAGTGGGTAAGCTTGATTTTAGAACACCACTGTTTTACCGAAGACCAAGAGCCAAAGACATCTCCGGTTCCAAACCCACATTCCATCCTTTACCGATCGAGACTTCAAGAGAACTTAGATCGTATATTCCAATAGAAAGACCTTCCACTTTATCCACCGAACTTGTCTTAGAAGAAGATCTTGAGACCCCCGTCAGACATAAACTTTTCAACTTCCACAAGAACTGGGAATATGGCAGCACAGAGTGTTTTTTAATGGAGAACACACACTATTTGGAGGGGGTAGAGGTAGGAGGTAGATAGTAATATAGAGGTGCAGAAGTAGCGATGGTAGAGGAAGAGGTAATAGAACAGTTTTTGGGTTTTCACAGTAGATGAAGAAACCAATGCAATTAAGGAAAAATTCTACCCTCTCGTCCTTCCAAACTTTTATGACTCCGAAACCCTAAGATCTTGAAACCTCTCCTATTTAACTCTGAAGTCCTATGCAGAACTTAAGTGACTACTTACAAGATGCTCAAAAACTTAAACTATTCCCGTCAACACGATAAAGGACATGAAAATGGTTTATGAGTTTTTTATCATCAGCTCTATTAGACACAAGACACAGTGAAGAATTTCTCAGAGAGGTATTTGGATTAGCTCGTATGCCGTTGAACCGTAAGGAGGAAGTGTTTAAAATGTTAAAAGAAGGAAAATTTAAAAGATTTGTTGGAGAGGTTTAACAAGGCTATCAAGAGGATGAAAACTTAGATCAAGACACTTTGAAAGCTTCTCAATAAAGACAATTAGGACACCAAGGATATCTTAATATGATTGGAAAATGGGGATATATCTCACCTCACATTACCGAAATAGTCGAATTATGTATTAACCTTTCAAGAGGGAAATCTAAAATCGTAAAAGGACCAACAGACCTTGTTTGCAAGGGCAAGTAACCGTCAGACAGGTAGGGCATAAATAGGACATATGCTCGATGAATTCAAATATGATATTTTGGGGCCCTTTAGTGAACAAATAAGACACCCTTAAGTTACAAAACAATCAGAAAACCTAATCTAATGCTTTAGCAATATTTTGTCCCAATTGTAGAAAGAAGCAGCTGAGAAAGTGCTCTTTGGATGCAAAAGTAGTAGAGACCGTAATTAATGCAGAGAAAGAAGGAGATCAAGAGTTGTCTTCACTTGGTATTAAAGCCTGCTTTTCAAGAAGAAACTTCACAAATTCCACAGACCCCAATTTTGTCTCTAGAAGGTCATAGCAAGGACCTCAAACACAAGGATTCCATGATCGATGTATAATCAACCTCACCAAATTGGCCTCACAGCAACTCGTCCCAATTTCAAAATCAATATCAACTTGGGCACAAGACAAAGTCCCCATGGGAAGATACCTCACAGACTGCCGTATCCACCATCCTATCCACCACATCTGTTACTTCTCTCAACAAAATTTTCAACAAAAATCTCACCATCATCAAAATCTGCAACATCAAAATTAAGTTCACTTCAATACCATTTCCTCGTAAACAAATCAGCTTGCTGTCCCAATCCCATACCAAACTCTAAACAACAAAAATCTTCAACAACACATGTTGTGTAACCACTTCCAAAAATGTCAGAAGAAAAGATACCAACGCTTTAGAAATAAGCCTCGACTTTAGGTAACCTTCCAATACATTGCGTTAAATGAACAATTCTTGGATGAGAATGAACAAAACCTTCTCTACATAGGAGTCCATGGGGCCACAATATATCCCTAGTGGGGCCGGCATTGTAATCCAGCCACCCATAACACACATGTAAGGTACAAATAACAATATGACACAGGTACACACAAGTAACAAGGCGGCCACACTAACGTGTATTGGTGTATTAGCATCATTACATAGGATTGAACATGCCTTCTCCTTCAAAATTAGTGTTATCCCCCTGCATCATTGATTATTTCTTGGATGCTTTTGTATAAAATTCTCATCCTCCCATTGTGAAATATCTAAAAGTTCTTCCACTCGTTGAGATACCTAAATTGATTGTACTTGTTGAGTTCTTGTTTCTATGACTGCCTACAACTTCTTTCATGTCATTTTGATCTTCTCGTCGTTTTGCCAGATTCTGTGACTAAGGTGCCACATTCTTTGAGAGTTGGAGAAACTTGTTTTTGATGGCTCACGGTGATATTCCATTAATTTATTATGCATATTTGCTATTATTTGACCTTCAAAAATCATTCAAATTAGCTCTCCATTTCTCATATTTCTAAACCATCTATTTCTTAATTCTACACCTATTTTTCGTAAGATTTAAATCAGTTAAATTGGGTACCGTAATTTCATATCTCACACCGCAACTCTTCCTCTTCATGCGTCATAGCATAGCGCTTTTCGAGGATTAATGGGTATGGAATTATTTTTAGAGGCATTTCGTAATCAACATCGAAATATATTTCAATAGGCCCTTGGAATCACTTCAAACTGATTTTTCAAACAAGATTTACAATTCGGACACATACCTTTTACTGCTTTATGAGCTCGATATTGAAATTGAATTTCGTAATTGAAAAATATTCAACATCTCAAATTAGCGCTATAGTAGCCCCTCCAAGCCTTTAAAATGCTACAGTCTGATTCAATTTTGATTCCTCAAGACAAAGTTGTGTCCAATCTCCCACAATGACCCGAATTTCGGACCGGTTCGAAGAGCAAACTTAGGATTTCCACACGTACAACGTTTTCCGTCCTTGTTCTGAAATTGATATTCAAGAAACGAAACCGTGCCTTGCGACCACTTTTACCCGCACTCAAATCCACTTCTCCTTGAGAGAGTTATTGGAACTTTTCCTACGATCAATTATTTGAGATGAAATTCAGAGCTCGAAAAGTACCATATCTCCACAAATCATATCTCCTGGGCATATTACAATCAAGCTCTGAAATTTTTCATGACATTTCCTTGATTTTCAGTTTTGTGACTACATGAATGTCGATTCTGAACCTTTCTTAGAAAAAAATTTATAGCAAAATGCCACAATGACCGTTTGTGGAGCTTGAAAAAGGACGAATTTGAAGGCATTATATCTCCGAAGACAGAACCAAGCTCTGAAAATTTTTAGACAATCTTCCTCAGGATCAGATTTTTACCTCTAAAAATTTCAGCTTCGAAACTCGTAGAATAACCTGCAGCGAAATGCCACGATGACCGTCGAAGTGTCGAAAACCCTAGAATCCCAAGCTCGACACGAAATGTTGTGTAGCCAAAATTTCCAAAAAATAGAAGAAAAAGGATATCACCAACGCCTTAGAACAAGCTACTTCGAGGGGGCAAACTCAATGCATTACACAATGAAGAATTCTTGGATGATACAAATGAACAAAACTCCTTCTATATATAGAAGTCCATGGAGCCACAATACAATCTCAGGAAGCGTAATGTAACCCTAGCCATCCCAATAACAATAACAAGGGCACAACAATAACAATACAATGCATAGGTACAAATAATAAGAATAAGGGGGGCTACACTAACAATAAGGCTGCTACACTATTAATATAGGGACTAGCGAATACATGATAGAAGGTCAGCTCTAACCTATTTGATCACTCTTTAGACCTTAGTGATGTTCAACTTAGGTCTGAAGAATACTTGAAAAGATGAAACCTTCTCACATTACAGTACAAGAGCAAAACAAATCAGGAAGATTCTTCTTACTTAGAAATAAAAGTCTTTAAAGAATAGCACCTTTTTCAAGACCTAAATATTGAAAAATCAAAACAAAAATAACCACAGACTTAACTCCTATATTAGAAATGTTTATCAACATCCACTTCATACCTTCCTTCTTAAATATTACAAATTTAGAGAGGTAGAAAAACAAATTATGGTGCCTAATTATGATTTTAGATGGTTTCAGAAATGTTTGTATTTACAGATCCATTATTGCAAGCCACCAAGGAAATTCCACCTTAGCAAAGACAATAAAGGAGTTGAAAGAAGAAAATAAAGAAAAAGAATAAGAGAGACAAAGAAAAATTGCTCCAAGGTGAAAGGGAACAAATATTATGTAAGATTAAGTGTCTAAAAGTATCTAGACCCGTGAAATCTAGTTGTCACACACATACATCAATGGAATTGAGATCCAGAAACACACTTATTGATTTAGGAGCAACAATCAATATCATGAGCAGACAAATCATGGATAAACTAAACTTCCTAACTTTCTTTACAATTTCCACATTATTGCTAAACACAAGACAGACCGTGATTGCTTAAACCCGATGGGGTAATAGAAGGCATTCAAAGGTTCCCAGATTCCTGAGTATCCTCTGTGGATTTTATGATCTCAACTCCTAAGAGCACACCCAGAGGCATCCTATTATATTACACCTTGGTTAGCTGTGCGTTCTGCGGCCATTAGTTGTGTAGATCCGTGATATGTACATCTCCTCGATGGTAGTTCAACCAAAAACGTACTCTTGTAGTCCTCCAAAGAAGAACAATGCCCGTACCTGATGATACCAAATGGACAGAGGATGAAGAAGACTTTACAACTTCTCTTCACAATTTCAAAATTAGCATAGCTGTGTTTTTTTGAACACCAGAAAAATTTGAATCCTCTTCAATACACATGAACAATTTCAAGAAGAATCAAATATTGAGTTTTTGGTCATCAAGATGATGTCTCTCTATTCCATAGACAGACCTTAAGGGGCCTCTACAATTGAGATATTTCAGAAAACATTAAACGTAAATAAGAACCTAGAGAAATATCAACAAATAGAGCTAGTCAAGATATTACAAAGACACATTTTTCCGCATATGCATGGGAGTACATTTAGATATGAAAGGATAAGCTTCCCAAGACTTGCACTCATCACATCTACATAGAGGAAAATTGCAACTAACCGTACAACATCAAAGACGAATAGAATCAACCAAACTAGGGAAATTGTTAAAATAAGCAACGTTATAAACAAATTGTTAAATGCCAACTTTATCTATTCTATTTAGATAGCTGGGTTTCTCCTTTGCAATTGTGCCAAAGAAAAACTATAAATTGAGGGCAGCAATGATCAAACAAGAATTAAACAAAGCTACTTCTCAAAGATCATTTTCCCCTACCTTTCAAGGGATCAAAAAGCATGGATACATTAGCCTACAAAAGTACTTCTCATTTTTAGATGTGTCTGGGCACACCAAATTCAACAGCACTTGAAGACTCCAGACACAAACCACATTTACCCCTATCTTCAAATGGTGCTAATTCAGCATTGTCATTGGATTATGCAATGCATCTCAACATTTCTGCCCTAAGCATACTAGGAATTTTTTTCGTATCTAACACATGATTGTGTAGAGTATATATGATGATTTCACAAAATACAAAGCACATTTTAAAGGAAGTTTAGCAAACTTGGAAAAAGTTTTAAAGAGGTAAAGAAGAAAATATTTCTACCAAGCTTTTCACAGAGAAGTGTTTTATGATGTTTAATGATGAATTGTTTGGGACATCGTACTTGTAAGATGGATTAGAGCTGATGAGTCAAAGTTAACTATCTCTATTTATCTATTCCGTTGTCAAAAAGATGTTAGGAGTTTTCTTGATTATTAGTATTGTGTATCTAAGGTTTATAAAAACTTCAACAAGATAGCATCTCAACCTTTAAATTACTTAATGTATGAACTTGAATTCAAGTGTGAATCACATTTTGGAAGCATTTTTGAGATCCTAAAAACAAAAATCTTGAAGCACCTATTTTAAGAGTGGATTCAATCGGAAGTTACCTTTTTATATTTCAACAAGAGGCCCTGACATGCCTTTAGGTGCGTATTGGGACAAAAAGCCTCTTATCTTTATGCTATCTACTATACAAGAAACTTGATTCCTTCGTAGTTAAATTATACCGTAACCAAAAAGAGTTTTTAGTATCGTTGTTCATGCCAGCAAACAAATTGAGACACTATATACTGTGCCATGAAACTTTTGTTCACATAGATCACTCGCAATTAGATATCTAATGAACAAACTGACCATTATTGGTAGAGTCACAAGACAGTTATTGCTTTTTACAAGAATTAAACATTACCATTCTAGACAGGGTTCTGGAAAACAAACCACAGTAGCCCATTTCCCCCATTCAGACCTTCCAAAAAAACACAGTATATCCAATAATGATATCAATTCTCATGAATATTTTTTATACTTTTTATCAGACTCTGTTTACTGGCAGAATAATAATTATTTAGTTTAATGGAAATTTCTTCAATAATGAGTGTGCAAGAGACAAAAGAAAGATCATTTATGACAAATGAAAAAATATTCATGAGCTGTGGTTCCGTCATCCTAGTGTTCAAATTGAGGTTTGCATTGTCAATCTGTGTGTTAGTAAACTTCAATGTGAAGTGCATTATATGTGCTTCAGGTAATTTGTTTCTCACTAGGTTGTGTTTAGTGTTTTTCCAATGTTTTTGGTTTTGTGTTTTTATTCTAAGAGGGAAAAGAACTAAGTTTTGGCAAGGAGAATTTGTTGGTCACACTAAAATAGAGCAAAACCTATTCTAAATTATGTATGGCTCTTGAGAACAAAAAATGCAATACTTTAACAAGAAAAATAACTTAGAGCAAGAACTCAATAACTCACAACATGAACTCAATAACTCATAACATGAACTCAATCCCATTCATTCATTAGAAATATGTTGGAATAGCTTGAGAAAAGGATAAGTTAGTGCCATGAGGTTCTTCTAAGTAAACAACCACCTACAAGATCACAGAGAAAATATTATCCATGGCTAGAAATTTGTTGGAACATATTTGGAAAAGATAATATGCAACACAATGAGGAATTCTACTCTAAATTAACCTATGACACTGAAATTAATCCATTTTGGAACTTAAATTGTCACTACTAAGCCTTATTCGGAAATTAGAAGTCTTTTGGAATAGTTTTGGGAAAAATGCTATTTGCACAATTATAAGAGATTGCAGAATAGTCAAGGCCTTGAACTGATATCACTACTTCCTATCCATATGATGATGTATTGGAAGAGATTAATAACAAGAGTATTTTGTAAATAATGAAGGCCGTGAATTCTAATTCAACTAGCTAATCAAACTTGAAATACAGTGACTATAACTGAACTAGAATGCAATTAAACTAACTTGAAACACAATGAATAGAAACTAAACTAGGGTGCTATTAACCTCCAGAGTATTACAACTAGACTAAAAATGAAACTAATCACTGAAATGTTTCAGCTCTATCTCATTCGGGGTTAGTGGTATTTTGGAATAATTCATAGAATAGGACTGGTTGTAACATGTGATGTAAATGAGCATAAAAACATAAAGTTCAAAAAAATGCAGTAAGCTCTGAAACACCACAACTATGTCTCATCCAGAGTTAGTGATATTTTGGAAGAGATTAATAAGAACAAGACTAACTGTAACAACTGATGTAATTGAGCACAAAAACATAAAGTTCAAATAAATGCAACTAACTCCTAAAATACTGCAGTTATATCTCATTCAATATTAGTGATATTTTGGAATAATTCGTAAGAACAAGACTAAATTGTAGCATCCAATGCAAGTGAATATAAAACACAAAATTCAAAAAATTGCTTAAACTAGGAATGCAACAAGGCTAAAGTTACTTATCTAAAAAATGTGCACAAAGCTTCTCGGGCAGTAGGGGCCCTCTACCACCGGATTAGCATACAAGTCCCCTCAAGGTTGACTCAGATCTTACAATAAAGCGGTGCTTCTTTCATTAAAGGAAAAGTATTTCAAAAACAGAGTATTACGATTTTCTGAGATCTAGCAACAAAACATAAATCTAGCTAGTTGTTTCTCGGTCTCCCGAGTCATTCTTATAAGAAAATTACATAACTGACCTTGAGATAAAATAGGCATAAATGTCTTTCCCAACTAAAATCAAATTAGAACTCTAGTGGTGGTCTCGTACTATGATTAAAGACATTTGTACAGTCCTTGTCCTATTAGAAGTCCATCTCCTAGTTTTGGTTTCCCACATGCATAACCACCTGTAGAATTCTGCTCAGACTTCGTAGGGAGCAAGGAATGATGTGGATGAAGTATGGAATTCACCCATATGCGTTTTTATTTTAGGTGACACCTGGAACCTGTGAAAACATGAAGACAGCTGCGGAGCAACTATCTACAGAATGGCTGCATTCTATAGCTAAATCTAGTCAAAAATTACTACAACAACATAATCATGAAAGTGTAGCAAGTTAGTCATTATATACATTCTTAAAGAAAATTTAATTAATCCTATTGATCATTTAAGCCTGTAATTGATAATGAACAAAGGAAATGAAGTGAAATGTGGTGGAAGAAAAGGACATCTTTGGGGTTCAACATACCCCCACTGCAAAGTTTTTGCATGTCCTCATGCAATCAACCCATATATTCTGAGACTTCTGATAGGACATCTAGGCTCCTTCTTCTACTTTTCCTGATAGTTAATGGCCTCCTAAGCTTCTTTATGACCAACTTGAATCTCAAATTTATAAGTGCCCTGCTCAACTTTTTGTTTTTCTTCTTCAATTTCTCACTAGCCTTGTACAACTTTTCCATTTGCAGAGAGAGAGTTGTATTCATATCACTTTTCAGCTTAACCTGCTCCCTTAAAATGTCATTCTCATTCTTGATATGCGTATTAAGTACTTCTAACTCATATTTGTCTCTTCTTAGTACATCAATTGCAGATTTTGGTGGGCTAGGAGTTCTGTCTCTACTTTCTGAGGCTCTCTTCTCTAATGTCTTAATATAATTATAAATTTGTTGTTGAGCTGGGTCTATCTCTGGAGTTTCTTCATCAAGATTTTGTTCATATTGGTGCTCAGGTGATCTAGCAGTTGGTGTCTCTTCATCCTCAATGTTTATGATTCCCGTTTGTCTAATCCCCGTTTTCTTCAATATACCTCTAAGTCTGTGGCTTCGTCTTGGTTGAGATGGTCCTTCACCTCTCTCCTTGGCATACCTTCTTATCATCTTCTCTTTTTTAAGATGTTTCCTAATTTCAGTCAATTTCTCAGAAATGATCTCTTCACTGTCCTCTTGTATATACTTACCAGTTTTAGTTTCAACAGCTTCGGAAATTTTCCTTCTCCTGCTTCTTCTTGTAGGCTTGCCTTCAGATGGAGGTTCCTTGGGTTCTTCAAAGTGATTCCTTAATAGAAACTCATCCCAATTGTCTCCCACTTTGCTCAAATGATGTTCAATTAGGATTTTAACTAAGCTGTGGTGGTACAAAGTGGTTTCCAGGAATTAAACCCTCTTTTGTACATTAGAGGCCATTCTCTTCAGACTATGAAGTAGGAAAAACGGTAAATTAATTTCTTCATCTAAGAAATGCATCATTAACCGAATATGATAAACATAGAGGGTACCAAACCTTCCCTCACAAGTTATAAATTTATGCAAAATGAGCAACATATTCCGCCATTTATTCTTCAGTGCTGAGCTAGGAATACCTTTCTTAAAAATGGAAACATCCATACCTAGTGTTTTAAGCATTTGCCTCCATGCCTCATTGTGAAATTCCCTATTTTTGAACCACTGTTCTCCTTGCCTGGGTAATTTCGTTGCTTCTACAATGAAAGCCTTTGTAATAGTGAATTTAATATCTCCTATTTTGACCTCTGCTCCATTGAAGGACCGTGCAAATGTTTTAGTTACCTCCTTTCGAAAACCGTTAAATTTTTCCAAGAATTGTAACCACCCAGTCTGCTGTAGCATTTCTCTGATTTGTGGATAACCCTCCAAGTACTTGGTTCCAACTGGTTCGGATATTACTATGAGACCCATAGCTTCTCTTTTCAACCTTCAATTTAATGCCCTTCTATCCACTGTGGAAATGGCTGTTAAAGAGTTGCTTTTGCCCCAAAGATGTTGTTCTCTGTTTATGCAGTAGGAATTAGCTGTGGAAGGATGATATGAAGAGATTATAGAACGAGTGAAATTTAGTGAGGGTGATTTACATGAATTAATGATTTTGAGAACCATCATGGGAGAAAATACCGCGGAAACATTTCGTAAGCAATTCAAAATCATCACTGAATACTTCGGCTGGTGACGTGACTGATTAGGTCACTTCAGTACTTAACCGTTAAGTTTTAAATGATGATTTGAAATGGCGGAGTGGAAGGGATTTTGTCCAAAGTTTTTATGATAGGTTTAATAGGCATGATCAACACGAATAATTAAAATAAATTTTTGAATCATACATGACCTAACTATAATATAACTTTCATATTCTGTTATCATAATAATTTTACAACTTTACCTTTGCCTTTCCTTTAACTTTTGTGATTTTGATATGCTTTGTGCTCCTTTGAAAATCATTAATTCTTCAGTCTTCATAATTCCTTTGATTTTTTTCTTGTTGACATAGGTGTGCAGGGTCGATTTGCTGCTGGATAATTGTCTTCAGGATGTCTGGCTGCAGAATGTCTAGCTGGCTACAGAATGTCTGACTAGCTGCAGAATGTACCTGTAGGAACTTTGAAACATGGAATGGAGTGTTGTATGAAATGGATCATGAAATATAGTGAAATGGATCAGAAGTGAGGTGAAATGTAATGGAATGAAATGAATCACAATTTTGAAGTGGAATGAAACATAAAAGTGGTCTGCAATTTATGATTTGTAACACTTAATCTGCAGAAAGAGATCAAATTTAGAAATCTGAGATGGAAATGAAATGGACCATGGAATGGAGTGAATGAAGTATGGATGGATGGAATGAATGAAATATGAATGAATGGAGTGAATGAAATATGAATGAAATGAGACATGGTGGAGTGAAACTTATAATTTTGTAATGATTGCTTGCAGAAAAAAAAAAAAAAAAAAAAAAAAAAATCTGAAAAGCTAAAGTGTCAGAAGGATTCTGATTTTCACTTTATCTTTTCCGTATAAACATGCTAATCAGTTATTATTTTTCATGTTTATACTTTATTATTATTATTATTATTTTTATTTATTTATTTTTTATTATTATTATTATTATTTATTTATTTATTTATTTTTATTTTTTTTGTGTTTTTGAATTTAGAAAATTCAACTAAGTTGATGAAGAAGAAAAAAATTTCTTCATTAACTTCACATCACTATTTTCCTGGAATCTCTTGACAAATTCTTCTCTTGAAAGTGGCTTATGATACAGCTTCAATCTATGACCATTTACAAGAAAAGTGACCTTTTCTTCATCTATTGTCCTGATTTTGATTGCTCCATTGTAAAAAATTATTATAATTTCATATGGCCCAAGCCAATGTGTTTGGAATTTACCTTGAAAATCCTTGAACTTTGAATCAAACAAGAGAGCCCAGTCACCTTCTTTGAACTTATTTTCCTTGATGTACTTATCATGCCATCTAGTCCTTTGCTGTTGGACTATATTTGTTTTCTGAACTGCATCTTGTATGATCTCATCCAATTCATTAATCTTCTCCAATCTGTGCTTTTGTACCTCTGTTAGATCAAGTCCTAGCTGAATTTCCATTTTAAAAGTTTGAATCTGAAACTCTATGGGAAACAAAACTTGTTTTCCATAAACAAGTTCATAGGGAGTATGACCTGTTGTGCTTCTCCATGTAGTTCTATAGGCCCACAAAGCTTCAGGAAGCCTGTCTACACAATCTCTTCTATGTAAATGGGCAGTCTTTGTTAGGATCCCTTCAATGACTTTATTGGTAGATTCCACTTGGCCATTTGCTTGTGGATGATAAGGAGTAGATTTTCTGTGTCTGATTTTGTACCTCTCCATCATTTGTTCCACTAGCTTTGATGTAAATTGAGCTCCTTGATCTGTAAAAATTTCCCTTGGGACACCAAAATGAGTGAAAATATCCTCAAAAATAAAATTAACTACAGATGATTCAGTAGCAGAAAGTAATGGCTTGGCTTCTACCCATTTGGTAACATAATCAGTGCAAACTAAAATATATTTCTTTTGCTTTGATGGAGGACTAATAGGTCCTACAAAATCTAAAGCCCATTTTTCAAAAGGTTCAATATGTACCTGAGGCTGCAATGGCATCTCACCTGAAGGAGAAGGTTTCCCTACCCTTTGGAAACTATCACACCTTTTGAAATACTCTTTAGCATCTTTAAAAAGGGATGGCAAATAATATCCTAAATGAAGGATCTTATAAGCTGTTCTTTTATCAGCAAAGTGTCCGCCACAAGGTTCATCATGACATGCCTTGAGGATCTCAAGCATCTCATCTTCCCGAACACATCTCCTAATGATAAAATCTGGACCTGTTTTGTATAACTCATTAGCAACCCATGAATATTTTGCACTGTCATAAATGATCTTTCTTTTGTCTATTGCATTCATTATTGAAGGAAATTTCCCTGAAACTAAATAATTAGCAATGTCAGCAAACCAAGGAGTTTGAGTAGAAATTGCAAAAAGATATTCATCGGGGAATTGATCTTGAACTGGGGTATTGTCTTTGATGTTTTGGAGTTTAGATAGGAAATAAACTACTGTGTTTTGTTTTCCAGGCCTATCTAGAATGGTAATGTTGAATTCTTGTAAAAGCAATAACCATCTTATGACTCTGCCATTAGTAATTGATTTATTCATTAGATATCTAATTGGAGAGTGATCTGTGTGAACAAAAGTTTCATAGCCTGTTATATAGTGTCTGAATTTTTTTATGGCATGAACAACAGCTAAAAACTCTTTTTCAGTTACAGTATAATTTAACTCTCAAGGAGTCAAATTTTTACTTGTATAATAGATGGCATAAGGAATCAGGTCTTTTTGTCCCAATACTGCTCCTAGAGCTGTATCTGAGGCATCTGTTGAAATATGAAAATGTAACTTCCAGTTAGGTCCCCTTAAAATAGGTGCTTCAGAAATTTTTGTTTTCAGGGTCTCAAAGGCTAATTGGCAATCACGATTCCACTTGAATTCAGAGTCCTTGGTAAGCAATTTGAAAAGTGGAGATGCTATCTTGGTGAAGTTTTCTATAAACTTTCGATAATATCCTATAAATCCTAGAAAAATCCTAACATCTTTTTGACAACTTTGAATAGATAAGTTAGAGATGACCTCAACTTTTGACTCATCAACTCTAATCCCATCCCCTGAAATGTGATGTCCTAAAACAATTCCTTCAGTAAACATCATAAAACACTTCTCATGACTAAGTGAAAGATTTGCTTCTTTACATCTCTTTAAAACTTTTTCCAATTTTGTTAAGGCTTCTTCAAATGTGTTTCCATAAACTGTGAAATTATCCATATATACCTTTACACAATCATTTATTAGATCTGAAACAATTCCTAGTACTACCCTTTGAAATGTTGTAGGTGCATTGCATAATCCAAATGGCAATACTCGGTAAGCATTGGTACCCCAAGGACATGTAAATGTGGTTTTGTCTTGATCTTCAAGTGCTACTTGGATTTGATTATAACCACTAAACCCATCTAAAAATGAGAAGTACTTTTTGCCAGCTAATGTATCTAATACCTTATCTATGAAAGGTAGGGGAAAATGATCTTCAAGAGTAGCTTTGTTTAATTCTCGGTAGTCAATACATACCCTCCATTTACCATTTTTATTTGGCACGATTACCAAAGGAGAAACCCACTGAATATCTGAAATGGGATAGATAAAGTTAACATTTAACAATTTCTGCAACTCTTCTTTAACAATTTCCCTAAGATTTGGATTCATCCATCTTTGAGGTTGTCTGATTGGTTTACAATTTTCCTCTTTATAGATGTGATGAGTGCAAGTCTTGGGGATTATCCCTTTCATATCAGTGTACTCCCATGCATATGTAGAAGAATGTCTCTGTAAGATCTTGACTAGCTCTTCTTGTTGAGATTTCTCTAGGTTCTTGTTTATGTTTAAGGTTTTGCTTGGAAATATCTCAATTGTAGAGCTGCCAAATTTATCCATGGAATAGAGAGACATCTGTCTTGATGATAAAAACTCAATGTTGGATTCTTCTTGAAATTTTTCATTTTTGTACTCTGAAGAGGATTCAAAGTTTTCTAAGGTATTCAGAATCTGGCTATCTTCACTAATTTCTGAAATTGTGAAGAGAGGTTGTAAGTCTTCTTCATCCTCTATCCATTGAGTATCATCTAATTCTGTAATTGTTCTTGCTGGAGGATACAAGGTAAATTTCTTGGTTTAACTACCATCAGAGATGTACATATCACCGGATCTACAACTAATGAAAGCATCAGTTGTAGCTAACCAAGGTCTTCCTAATATAATAGGATGTCCTCCTAGATTATTCTTAGGAGTTAGGATCATAAAATCCATAGGATACTCCCAGGAATCTAGGGACACTGGAATGTCTTCTATTACCCCATCAGGTTTGATCACAGATCTGTCTGCTAATTGTAATAATGTGGGTGTAAAAAGAAGATTAGGAAGTTTTAGTCTATCCATGATTTGTCTACTCATGATATTGATTGTTGCTCCTAAATCAATAAGTGTGTTTTGGATCTCAATTCCATTGATGTGTATTTTAACAACTGGATTTCCTGGGTCTAGATACTTTGGAATAACAATCTTACCCATCATTATATCTGCTATTTTTCCTACCAGTTGAATTTTCTTTATCTCTCTTATTATTTTTCCTGTTTTCTTCATGCTCAACTCCTTTATTGTCTTTGCTAAGATTGGAATTTCCTTGATAGCTTGCAATAATGGGATCTTAATACAAACATTTCTCATCTCATCCAGGAAATCATAATTAGGCACCATAATTTGTTTTTCTACACCCCTATCAATTTGTAATCTTTCTGGAAAGGGAGGTGTAGAAGTGGATGTTGATGGCTGCTCTAATATAAAAGTTGAAATTATTGGTTTTTTTTTGTTTTGATTTTTCAATGTTTGGGTCTTGGAAATTTGTGTTCTCTTCAAGACTTTTATTTACCCGTAGAGAATCTTCCTCAGAATTGTCTTGCTCTTGTATGATTACAGAAGGTTTTCTTTTTTCAAGTATTCTTCCAGACCTAAGTTAAACATCACTAAGGTCTAAAGGAGTGATCAAATAAGTTGGAAATTGTTGGCCTTCTATCATGTATGTGTTCTGAGGATTTTTATTGTTGGTGTTTGGTATATTTTGGGCAGGCAACTGATTTGTTTTTTGAGGAAATGGTAATGGAAGTGGTTGATTGTTATGTTGTGGATTTTGAGGATTTTGTTGAGGATTTTGTTGAAATTTTTGTTGAGGGGGGAAATGTGAATATGGTGGATAGGGTGGTGGATACTGATAGTACTGAGAGTATCTTCCATAGGGATTTTGTGCTCCTTGTGCCCAAGTTTGTGATTGATTTTGAAATTGGGGCCAAGGTTGCTGCCAAGAATTTCAATTTGGTGGGGGTTGATTATACAACTGATCATGAAATCCTTGTGTTTGAGGTCCTTTCCAAGGCCTCCTAGAGACAAAATTGAGAGATTCTGTGGAACTTGTAGGAGTTTCTTCTTGAAAGACAGCTTTAAGACCAGGAATTGAAGGACAACTCTTGGTCTCATGTTTTTCTGAACAAATTACACAAGTCTCCACAACTTTTGCATCTAAAGGGCACTCTCTCAAGGCATGTTTCTTTCTACATTTGGGACAAAAGATTGCTAAGGCATCAAATTCAGTTTTCTGCTTGTTTTGTAACTTAAGGGTGTCTATTTGTTCACTAAGACTCCCCAAGATATCAGATTTGAATTCATCAAGCATATGTCCTATTTCTTCCCTACTTACTGTCCCAGAAGCAGACTTACTTGCCCTTGCAAGAGCAGGGTCTCTTGGTCCTTTTACAGTTTTAGATTTCCCCCTTGAAAGGTTGATACATAATTCAGTTATTTCAGGTAATGTGAGCTGAGCTATATCCCCTTTTCCCATCATGTTAAGGATATCTAACCATTCATCCCTAATTTTCTTCAACAAGAGAGGTTTCAAGGTGTCTTGGTCTAAGTTTTCCATTTTTGCCCTCTTGATGTTATAGTTAAACCTCTCCAACAAATCTTCCAAATTTTCATCCTCTTTTTATAGCATTTTAAACACTTACTCCTTATGGTTTACTAGCATACAATAATCCAAATACCTCTCTATAAATGCTTGTTTCATGTCTTCCCATGTCCTAATAGAACTGTTGATCAAACTCATAAACCATTTTAATGTCGCTCCTTTCAATGTTGAAGGAAAAAATTTAAGTTTTTGGGCATCTTGTAAGTAGTCATAGGTTCTACATAGGACTTCAAATTCAAATAGGAAGGTTTCAGGATCTTCATTTTTAAGTCCATAGAAGTTTGGAAGGACAGAGGGTGAAATGTTTTTCATAGTTGCATTGGTTTCTTCATCTACTATAGGAAACCCAAAAGAGCTTCCCATTTCCCTTCTACCTCTTCCTCTACCTCCTTCTCATTATTCACCTCTAAATCCTTCTCCTCTACCTCTACCTCTACCCCCTCCAAATAGTCTGTGTTCTCCATTAGAAACTCCTACTCCCCCTTCTTCTGCCATAGTTGATTCTTCTGTGGAAGTTGAAAAGTTTAATTCCCTAGCAGGGGTTCCTGAATCTTCTTCTAAGACAGGTTCAGTGGGTAAAGTGGAAGGTCTTTCTAATGGAATATCTGATCTTAAGTCCTCTGGAAGTCTAGGATCAGTAAAGGATGGAATGTGGGTTTGAGTTGGAGGTGTGTTGGCTCTTGGTCTTGGTGAAACAAGTGGTGTTCTAGGAATCAAGCTTCTGCTTCTTATGAATCTACCCCTTGAGTCTCTTTCTCTACGCATATCATTGTTTTTGGGAGGTAAGAAACAAGGCTACCTAGTTACACTTCCCCGGCAACAGCGCCAAAATGTCTGCTCAACTTAGTGTTCCTAAATTGAGGTCATAAATTGTCAACCAGGGTTAGTAAACTGTTGAAGTGAAGTGCACTATATGTGCCTAGGTATTTTTTTCTCACTACGTTGTGTTTAGTGTTTTTCCAATGTTTTTGGGTTTTATGTTTTTATTCTAAGAGGAAAAAGAACTAAGTTTTGGCAAAGAGAAGTTGTTGGTCACACTAAAACAGAGCAAAACCTATTCTAAATTATGTATGGCTCTTGAGAATAGAAAATGCAATACTTTAACAAGAAAAATAACTCATAGCAAGAACTCAATAACTCACAACATGAACTCAATCCCATTCATTCATTAGAAATATGTTGGAATAGCTTGAGAAAAGGATAAGTTAGTGCCATGAGGTTCTTCTAAGTAAACAACCACCTACAAGATCACAGAGAAAGTCTTATCCATGGATAGAAATTTGTTGGAACATATTTGGAAAAGGTAGTCTGCAACACAGTGAGGAACTCTACTCTAAATTAACCTATGACACTGAAATTAATCCATTCTGCAACTTAAATTGTCATTACTAAGTCTTATTCAGAAATTAGAAGTCTTTTGAAATAGTTTTGGGAAAAAAGACTATTTGCACAATTATAAGAGATTGCAGAATAGTCAAGGCCTTGAACTGATATCACTACTTCCTATTGGAAGGGATTAATAACAAGAGTATTTTGTAAATAATGAAGGCCGTGAAGTCTAATTCAACTAGCTAATCAAACTTGAAATACAATGACTATAACTGAACTAGAATGCAATTAAACTAACTTGAAACACAGTGAACAGAAACTGAACTAGGGTGCTATTAACCTCCGGAGTATTACAACTAGACTAAAAATGCAACTAATCACTGAAATGTTTCAGCTCTGTCTCATTCGGGGTTAGTGGTATTTTGGAATAATTCATAGAATAGGACTGGCTGTAACATGTGATGTAAATGAGCATAAAAACATAAAGTTCAACAAAACACAGTAAGCTCTGAAACACCACAGCTATGTCTCATCCAGAGTTAGTGATATTTTGGAAGAGATTAATAAGAACAAGACTAGTTGTAACAACTGATGTAATTGAGCACAAAAACATAAAGTTCAAAGAAATGCAACTAACTCCTAAAATACTACAGTTATATCTCATTCAATATTAGTGATATTTTGGAATAATTCGTAAGAACAAGACTAAACTGTAGCATCCAATGCAAGTGAATATAAAACACAAAATTCAGAAAATTGCTTAAACTAGGAATGCAACAAGGCTAAAGTTACTTATCTAAACAATGTGCACAAAGCTTCTCGGGTAGTAGGGGCCCTCTACCACCGGATTAGTGTACAAGTCTCCTCGAGGTTGCCTCAGATCTTGCAATAAAGCGGTGCTTCTTTCATTAAAGGAAAAGTATTTCAAAAACAAAGTATTACGGTTTTTTGAGATCTAGCAACAAAACATAAATCTAGCTAGTTGTTTCTCGGTCTCCCGAGTCATTCTTATAAGAAAATTACATAACTTCCCTTGAGATAAAATAGGAATAAATTTATTTCCCAACTAAAATCAAATTAGAACTCTGGTGATGGTCTCATACTATGATTAAAGACATCTGTACAGTCCTTGTCCTATTAGAAGTCCATCTCCTAGTTTTGGTTTCCCACGTGCATAACCACCTGTAGAATTCTGCTCAGACTTCGTAGGGAGCAAGGAATGATGTGGATGAAGTCTGGAATTCACCCATATGCGTTTTTCTTTGAGGTGACACCTGGAACCTGTGAAAACATGAAGATAGCTGCGGAATCGGCAACTAGTTACAGAATGGCTGCATTTTGTAGCTAAATCTAGTCAAAAATTACTACAACAACAAAACCATGAAAGTGTAGCAAGTTAGTCATTATATACATTCTTAAAACAACTTTAATTAATCCTATTGATCATTTAAGGCTGTAATTGATAAGGAAAAAAGGAAATGAAGTGAAATGTGGTGGAAAAAAATGACATTTTTGAGGCTCAACAGGTTGCTAATGAGTTATACAAAACAGGTTCAGATTTTATCATTAGGAGATGTGTTCGCGAAGATGAGATGCCTGAGATCCTCAAGGCATGTCATGATGAACCTTGTGGCGGACACTTTGCTGATAAGATGACATCTTATAAGGTCCTTCATTTAGGATACTATTGGCCATCCCTTTTTAAAGATGTTAAAGAGTATGTCAAAAGGTGTGACAGTGGCTAAAGGGTAGGGAAACCTTCTCCTTCAGGTGAGATGCCATTGCAGCCTCAGGTACATATTGAACCTTTTGAAAAATGGGCTTTAGATTTTGTAGGACCTATTAGTCCTCCATCAAGACAAAAGAAATATATATTAGTTTGCACTGATTATGTTACCAAATGGGTAGAAGCTAAGCCATTACTTTCTGCTACTGAAGCATCTGTAGTTAATTTTCTTTTTGAGGATATTTTTACTCGTTTTGGTGTCCCAAGAGAAATTGTTATAGATCAAGGAGCTCAATTTACATCAAGGCTAGTGGAACAAATGATGGAGAGGTACAAAATCAAGCATAGAAAATCTACTCCTTATCATCCACAAGAAAATGGTCAAGTGGAATCTACTAATAAGGTCATTGAAGGAATCCTAACAAATACTGTTCATTTACATAGAAGAGATTGGGTAGATAGGCTTCCTGAAGCCTTGTGGGCCTATAGAACTACATGGAGAAACACAACAGGTCATACTCCTTATGAACTTGTTTATGGAAAGCAAGTTTTGCTTCCCATAGAGTTCCAGATTCAAACTTTCAAAATGGCAGTTCAGCTAGGACTTGATCTAACAGAGGCACAAAAGCATAGATTGGAGCAGATTAATGAATTGGATGAGATCAGACAAGATGCAGTTCAGAAAACAAGTATAGTCCAACAGAAAAGGACTAGATGGCATGATAAGTACATCAAGGAAAAGAAGTTCAAAGAAGGTGACTGGGCTCTCTTGTTTGATTCAAAGTTCAAGGATTTTCAAGGTAAATTCCAAACACATTGGCTTGGGCCATATGAAATTATGAGAATTTTTGACAATGGAGCAATAAAAATCAGGACAATAGATGAAGAGAAGGTCACTTTTCTTGTAAATGGTCATAGATTGAAGTTGTATCATAAGCCACTTTCAAGAGAAGAATTTGTCAAGAGATTCCAAGAAAACAATAATGTGAAGTTAATTAAGAAGAATCTTTCTTCTTCATCAACTTAGTTGAATTTTCTGAATTCAAATGAATGAAAAAAAGAAAAGTATAAACATGAAAACTAATCACTGATTAGCATGTTTATACATAAAAGATAAAGTGAAAATCAGAATCCTTCTGACACTTTAGCTTTTCAAATTTGTTCTTTTTCTGCAATTAGCTATCACAAAATCATAAGTATCACTCCATCATTCATATTTCATTCACTCCATTCATCCATACTTCATTCAATCCATTCATCCATACTTTATTCACTCCATTTCATGATCCATTTCATACAACATTCCATTCCATGTTTCAAAGTTCCTACAGGTACATTCTGCAGCCAATCAGACATTCTGCAGCCAGCTAGACATTTTGCAGCCAGATATCCTGAAGGCAATTATCCAGCAACACTTGTTCAGCAACAAATTGACCCTGCACACCTATGTCAACAAGAAAAATCAAAGGAATTATGAAGACTGAAGAATCAATGATTTTCAAAGGAGGACAAAGCATATCAAAACCACAAAAATTAAAGGAAAGGCAAAGGTAAAGTTGTAAAATTATTATGATGACAGAACATGAAAGTTATAGTATAGTTAAGTCATGTATGATTCAAAAAGTTGTTTTAATTATTCGTGTTGATCATGCCTATTAAACCTATCATAAAAAATTTGGACAAAATCCCCTCCACTTCGCCATATCAAATCATCATTTAAAACTTAACGGTTAAGTACTGAGGTGACCTAATTAGTCACGTCACTAGGCCGAAGTATTAAGTGATGATTTTGAATTTCTCATGAAATATTTCCGCGGTCTTTTCTCCCATGATGGCTCTCAAACTCATTAATTCGTGTAAATCACCCTCACTACATTTCACTCATTCTAGAACCTCTTCATATCATCCTTCCGTAGCTAATTCCTACTGCATAAACAGAGAAATCACCTTTGGGGTAAAAACAACTCTTTAACAGCGATTTTCACCGTGGATAGAAGAGCAGTAAATTGAAGTTTGAGAAGAGAAGCCATGGGTCTCATAGTGAGGTCCGAACCAGTCGGAACCAAATACTTGGAGGGTTACCCACAAATTAGAGAAATGCTACAGCAAGCTGGGTGGCTACAATTTTTGGAAAAATTCAATGGTTTTCATAAAGAGGTAACTAAAACATTTGCACGGTCTTTCAATGGAGCAGAAGTCGAAATAGGAGATGTTAAATTCACTATTACAGAAGCTTTCATTACAGAAGTAGCGAAATTACCCAGGCAAGGAGAACGATGGTTCAAAAATATGGAATCTCATAATGAGGCATGGAGGCAAATGCTTAAAACACCAGGTATGGATGTTTCCATTTTTAAGAAGGGCATTCCTAGCTCAGTACTGAAGAATAAATGGCAGAATATGTTTCTCATTTTGCAAAAGTTTATAACTTGTGAGGGAAGGTTTGGTACCTTATATATTTATCATATTCGGCTAATGATGCATTTCTTAGATGAAGAAATCAATTTATCATTTTTCCTACTTCATAGTCTGAAGAGAATGGCCTCTAATGTTCAAAAGAGGGTCAATTCCTGGAAACCACTTTGTACCACCACGGCTTAGTTAAAATCCTGATTGAACATCATTTGAGAAAGGTGGGAGACAATTGGGATGAGTTTCTAGTGAGGAATCACTTTGAAGAACCCAAGGAATCTCCATCTGAAGGCAAACTTACAAGAAGAAGCAGAAGAAGGAAAATTTCCAAAGCTGTTGAAACTAAAACTGGTAAGTCCATACAAGAGGACAGTGAGGAGATAATTTCTAAGAAATTGACTGAAATTAAGAAACAACTTAAAAATGAGAAGATGATAAAAAGGTATGCCAAGGAGAGAGGTGAAGGACCATCTCAACCTAGACAAAGCCATAGGCTTAGAGGTATATTGAAGAAAACAGGGGTTAGACAAACGAGAATTATAAACATTGAGGATGAAGAGACACCAACTGCTAGATCCCCCGAGTACCAGTACGAGGAGGACCTTGATGAAGGAGCTCCGAAGATAGACCCAGCACAACAACAAATTTATAATTATGTTGAGACATTAGAGAAGAGAGCCTCAGAAAGTAGAGACAGAACTCCTAGCCCACCAGAATCTGCAATTGATATGCTAAGAAGACATAAATATGAGTTAGAAGTACTCAATAGGCATATCAAGAATGAAAATGACATTTTAAAGGAGCAGGTTAAGCTGAAAGTGATATGAATACAACTCTCTCTCTACAAATGGAAAAATTGTACAAGGATAGTGAGAAATTGAAGAAGAAAAACAAAAAGCTGAGCATGACACTTATAAATTTGAGATTCAAGTTGGTCATAAAGAAGCCTAGGAGGCCATTAACTATCAGGCAAAGCAGAAGAAGGAGCCTAGATGTCCTAGCAGAATATATGAGTTGATTGCATGAGGACATGAAAAAACTTTGCAGTGGGGATATGTTGAGCCCCAAAGATGTCCTTTCCCTTCACCAAATTTCACTTCATTTCCTTTGTCCCTTATCAATTACAGGCTTAAATGGTCAATAGGATTGATTAAAGTCACTTTGAGAATGTATACAATGACTGACTTGCTATATTTTCATGGTTTTGTTGTCGTAGTAATTTTTGACTAGACTCAGCTACAGAATGCAGCGATTCTGTAGTCAGTCGCCTATTCCGCAGCTATCTTCATGTTCTCACAGGTTACAGGTGTCACTTCAAGGAAAAACGCATATGGTTGAATTCCACAACACTCCCACATCATTTATTGCTCTCTACGAAGTCTGAGAAAGAAGCTACAGGTGGTTATGCACGTGAAAGAGATCAAAGCCAAGAAGCAGATTCTTACCAGGACAGGGACTCTACAGATGTCTCCAACAAAGTACGAGGCTTCCATAAGAGTTCTAATTTGATTTTGATTGAAAAATACACTTGTTCATGTTTCTTCTCAAGGGTAGTTATGTATTTCTTTTATAAGAATGACTTGGAAGACCGAGAGATAGGAGCTAGATTGATATTTTGTTGTTAGATCTCAAAAGACCGTAATACTCTGTTTTTGAAATACTTTTCCTTTAATGAAAGAAGTACCGCTTTATTGCAAGATCTGAGGCAATATTGAGGAGATTTGTATGCTAATCCAGTGGTAGAGGGCCCCTACTGCCCGAGAAGCTCTGTGCACATTGTTTAGATAAGTAACTTTAGCTTTGTTGCATTTCTAGCTTAAGCAATTTTCGGAACTTTGTATTTTATACTCACTTGTATTGGATCCTACAGTCAGGCTTATTCTTACGAATTGTTCCAAAATATCACTAACATTGAATGAGATATAACTACATAGTATTTTAGGAATTAGTTGCATTTTTCTGAACTTTACGTTTTTGTGCTCAGTTACATCAATTGTTACAGCTAGTCTTGTTCTTACGAATTATTCCAAAATATCACTAACACTGAATGAGACTTAGCTATGGTGTTTTAGAGCTTAGTTGTATTTTTTTTGAACTTTATGTTTTTATGCTCATTTACATCACATGTTACAGCCAGTATTGTTCTATGAATTGTTCCAAAATACCACTAACACCGAATGAGACAGAGCTGTAGTATTTCAGTGATTAGTTGCATTTTAGTTTAGTTGTAAAACTCTAGAGGTTAATGACACTCTAGTTCAATTCTGTTCACTGTATTTCAAAGTTTGAATGATTGCATTCTAGTTCAGTTTTATCCATTGTATTTTTAGTTTTATTAGTCAGTTGTATTCTAGTTGTTAAGTTAGATTTGATGGCCTTCATTATTTACAAACCATTCCTGTTATTAATTTCTACTAATACATCATCATCATAAGAACAAGAATTGTTAATGTCATTTTGAAGTCTTGACTGTTATGCAACCTCTCATAATTTCACAAACTGCCTCTTTTCCAAAGCTATTCCAAAATATTTCTAATTCTTGAATGAGGTTTAACAGTGATATTTTGAGTTGTGGAATGGATTAATTTCGGTGTTATAGGTTAATTTAGAGTAGAATTCTTCACTAGGTTGCAGAGCAACACTTAGTTCTTTTTCTCTTAGAATAAAAACACAAAATAAAAAACATTGGAAAAACACTAAACACAACGTAGTGAGAAACAGATACCTAGTTACATATAGTACACTTCACTTCAACAATTTACTAGCCCTGGTTGACAATTTATGACATCAATTTAGGAACACGAAGTTGGGCAGACAGGTGGCTTTCACAAATTTTCCCAAGGTACATCCTTTGCACTGATCTGGCTGCGCAAGAGTACCCTTAGGAAGCCCAGTATAAATCTGCTGCAGTATCTTCAAAGCTCCATGGTGAAGGTGGCCCAATCTCCGGTGCCACAACTCGCCATCATCCCGGCTCACCACTCCTTCTTCCTTGCCTGCCATTGCTGCGCAGCCATCTACCTGCAATTGATAAAGGTTCTTTACTTGAACCCCTATCCTCCGGATCTCACCAGTTGCCTTACTGCGCAGGAAAGCCTTTCCCTCGTTAAAGACAACATCATATCCCTTGTCTTCTAACATAGCCACATAGATCAGATTCTTCTTCAATCCTGGAACATGCATCACTTCCTTCAATACGAAGGGTTTACCAGACTCCCTCTCAAAGGAAATGGTACCGATACCGGTCGCACTGTATCTACCGTCATCGCGCATCTCGATGTGCACTCCAAGATCTTTCTCATCCAGATCAGTAAACAAATCTCGATCTCCTGTCATGTGAAAAGATGCACCACTGTCAAGAAACCCCACTAAACCCATCACACTTGAGACCAAGCATGCGATCAATGAAAAATCCATCTCAAACTGCGAGGCTAAGGCCTCTCCAGCTGCAGTTCCAGCAGCCTGCTTATTTTTCTTCTTCTGTGGACAACTAGTGGCGTAATGTCCGTGTTGGTGACAGTGAAAGTACTTCACCTTGGACATGTCCTGCTTCTTGCCTTTTGCACAAGATTGAGAAGCTTTCTTGCTCTTCCCCTTCTTTGCTTTGGCAGCCAAAATGAAATTCACTTCATCAGAGTTCTTTGATGAAGATCCGTCTCTGGTACTTCGCCTTATCTCCTCTTGCACAAGATCCGACCAAAGTTGGTCCTATCCTGGCAATTTCTCCCAACCATTGACAGAGTCCTGATAGGAATGCCAACTCTTCGGAAGCCCAAGGAGAGCCAAGCTCACCAAGTCCTCGTCATCAACAGTAACCCCCACGCTTCCCAACTCATCCCTGCATTGGATGAACTTCGTGAGGTACTTGGGCATACTGTCGCCTTTCTCCATTTTTATGTTTCTGAGTTTATCCTTGTGCGCCAACTTCTTCTGGTCGCTCTTGCTTTGGAATAAATCTGTCAAAGCTTTCCACATCAAGAATGGAGAAGCCTTACCATGAAGGCTCGACACTATGTGATCCTTCAAACCTTCCTATAGAATCCTTCGACACTTTGCTGTCTTCTTTTTCCATGCGTCAAGTGCGGCAACATCGCCAGAAGCAGGTTTTGGAATTTCTGCATCTATGAACTCCTTCAACCCATTGTCAACTAAAACTGCCTCCATCCTGTCCTTCCATGCAATATAATTCAAGCTTCCCTCAAGGGCATACTCCAGTCGCAATCCGTTGAAAGACATCTCAACTTCGACACCAAGAAAACACTGCTGCAAATTCGAATTCCACCAGCACAAAACTCAACCGCTTCAATGTTTTGCAATTGCTCCAATGATCAATATCGCTCTGATACCACGTGGAAAATTTGAATAACTGATATATTATTCACCAAGATTCTCCTTATCACACACTATTTTATCTTCATGCACAATACAAAATCTCTTCTACCATTGATCATTACATGCAGAAATAAAATCAATTGCATGCGCACATTAAAACAATAAAAATTCACACATATGAACACAATATTTAATGGAAAAGCTTAAAGCTGAAAACTCCAACTATCTGTATATTATATGTCATATAAATCATGTAAAAATCATTGCACAAAGCTCCTCACAAGCTCTCAGCACAACCTCCAATTGCTACACACTAATCAAGCTAGATCTAGCAAAACACATGCTCCAATCTCTGCCACCTGATAGCCAGCCTCTATTGTATAATCAATGCTGTAGGATGGTTCATTAAATAACATAAACCACCTGGCTTGTACTGCGCAATCCTCATGGGCTCCTCCAATCACTGGTAGTTGCAAATATGCAACAGTATAGTCACAACTGATAGTTAACCAGCTCTTTCACCTATCTCTACACTGGTCTCCACTGCAATTGTCCATGCACTGAAGTTAACTGATGTATTCTTTAGTTGATTAATGAGTTTATAATTAGTGAATTAATTAATAATTAATTCACACCACTCTTCACTAATTGTATCAATCAGTTAAACTAGATACAAATAGCTCAATTATGTTTAGATTAGTTAAACTGAACACAACTCCAGTAACTCCTCAATCAACTCCACCAAACTCTGTCACATGAGTTCGAACTGAAGTATCCATGCAATAGCTCCACTTAACCCTTAAGAATAGTGTAATTCCTTCTATCAGCTCTTGTGCCACATCTGTGCACTTAACTAAAGTGCTCCAAGATAATAAGATAATGTTTATAGTCCAAATATTATTAAGAGTTAATAATATTCGACATATCTATTTTTAGACTGACAATCTAAAAAATAGATTCTGCCCAGTATGTCTAAAAATAGAAGTCCATCTATGTTTTCCAACTTGACCAACCATCCACAAATAGCATCCTGCAACTCATAGAATATGATCCATATGTCTAAAACTAGACACAGTCTAAAAATATACTTTGCACCAAAAATAGCCTGCGGGCCCACTTAGTGAAGACGACTTTTTTCACTAAGCTCATCATCTTGTTGCAATCTCAACAAAAGTATGGTAAAGAAATCAAATAGTTCTATCAATTCCACCTTGCAACTCTAAGAGACATTAAATTGAATTTCATCTCAAGACAGGGCTTTGGGAGGGCACTCTCAAAGCCAACATTCGTTATGGCTTTGAAACACATGGTAAGTATTGACTCAGCAACCTTATTTGCATAATTTTTTCTAGCATGGACCTTAATGTCATAGCCTTCTTTTGCCTAAAATGAATGCAAATTTCCTTGCAACATTCATAATTCATGCTCATGGAACATGATTGTGTTGCAATTGTGATAACATCTGGTGTATGCAGAAGCTTTAATAAAAGATGATCGAAAATGACATTTTTGCTTTTTTTTTTCAAGATTTAAGGAAAATTACACCAAGCAGCTTCCAGCCTCATATGACCATCATGTCAAACTCATCTCAGGATATTGTCCAAGTAAGAGCCACCAAAAGCAAGCAATCTAGTATACATGACTCTCCAATTTAAATTAGCAGCAATGACAGTTCTAAGTATGGTGCAAACATTGCTCCAGTTCCTCAATGGGGCATGTTTGATGACAATAATTTGGGGAGTGATAGAGGGAGATGGTAGGGGAAAAAATTGGTTGAACAACCCATAATATGGAGAGAATAAATATGGTCGGACTCCCTTTTCTGACGAAGGAGTTGAAATATTATCTGATCCAATATATAATGCCACAAAAGCATACATTGGTAGTAAATATTATAAGAATAAAGATTTAAATGTGTATTAATGACAATTGTATCAATGAAGAAAAGAAAATATATCATCAAAAACCATTTGATTGGCCACAGTTGCACCATCCTGCTATGTTTGTCATGAACTTGTGTATTGCACTGAGTTGTTTTATGGACACATCTGCAACCTCCCACTTCTAATGTAGTGCTTGAATTTTGGGTGTTTCCTTCAATGATAGAATTGCAACACAAGTCTTATTAGTCTTTTGGATCACTATTTTTAAAGCCAAAAGAAAAATTGTGATTTAGCAGTTTCATGCACCTCTAGATGTAATTGAGTAGGTTCATATACGAAATGTTCCACTAAATCGCATAATTTTGGGAGGGTTCACCCTCGTTTACCACTATAAATAGATGCTTGCAGATTTAGATGGAATTCAAATTGGTAATATTATCCCATAGGAAATCAATACAGTCACATATCCACACCAAACATTTGGTCAGAATGATAGTATTCACTCTGAATTTATTTTTGTGGAACAAATGTGTAGTTTTCTGCAAAATCAATCACTGACAAAATGGTCCATGGTAGAAAAAATTCATGAGACTTTTTGAACTGCAAGTCTTGCCATCGAGCTCTATGGGAATGCTTGGTGTATTTGTAAATTTCTGTCTCAAACTTTCTCAAAAAGTCTATCAGAAAAATTTCATCTTCTAGTAATTCAATTCTTTTAACACTATTTGCACCTTGAATCGATGTATCGATATATTCATATCTCTTCCATTTCACCTTTATGTTGGACAATGATTGATCATTTATATCAATACAATATTTGTTTCGAAATTTAGTCAAATTTTCACAATAATCGCATTTTTTACCACCAACACATTTCCTTTTGTAAAATAGTTCATCGCTTTCTCTTTCACATAGAATTTGAGATATGAAATCACAGATAGTGGAAGAAGGAGGTGAATCTTTCCATAATGTTCTATCGAAATCAGGGAATGTGTCATAATATAACTCAAATTCCACATGATAACGGCAACAACAAGTGTTGCGTACGGTGATAGGTTTTACATACCATGGTTTTTGTTGAACAAAAGCACTGAGTGAAACATGAATTTGACGATTCTCTTCTTTGTACTTGTTGAATAACTCTATCTGAGTGATTTCCAAGAAATACTTTTCATGTTCTTTGTATTGATTTCGTGCTATTCTTCTTCGCATCACATGCCTCGCGATTGGCGAAACACGCAAATTGTTCTTCCAATATTCATATATTATTTTTTTAACATTTTCTCCAAGTCTATCTTTGTATGGTTGCCTACAAATAGCTCTCCAACAAGAGAGTTCATTATTTACATCTATTTGCAGTCGAAATTTTTGATGTTTGTGCAAAGTTTTTCGCGAGGTTCCCAGTGCTCGTGCAAAAGATGTTACCAAACGATTCTCTTTAGTACTTGATGAAACCATTGCCATCTGTATTCCTCTACGTACAATTGAAACATTTTTCTCTCTAGATCTCTTAATTGAATTTATAGAACTACTCATATTTTTTATCACATCTTTCTTCATTTTTTTTAATCTTTGGTTGATTTTCGAATACCCAATAGTGTCGTAGCTTTTTTTAATTTCCTTAATGAGAGGAGACCTTTCAACATTTGAGCATGAATTGTCACCCACTCATTTAAGAAATACTTTTCAAAAATGCAGTTAACACGATATCGTATAGCATGGTCAGGTTTTTTATCTCCATGTGTGAGTGTCAACATTTTCTAACATCTCATCATCGACAGTGATTTCATCTGTACATATTCGAAAAAATAGTACATATTCAATAAATAACTAAATTAATAAATATATCTATAATTTCAATAATACGTGCATGTGTTTAATATATATATATATATATATATATATATATATCTTGTGATTCAATTTATTTATTCGGATTTCTTTCAATATTTTCACCATCTTCAATCATTGGTTCAATATCTCTTTCACTTTCTCTTTAAAAATTTTCTATCTCATCATCAATGTTTTGAGGAATATCTTTGTCTATTTACATTAAACAAAATATTTTTCAAATTAGTTCATCAAATAAAAATTAAGCTTCACATTTTACACTAGGAAAATTTTAATTATATCAATAGATCATAATATTTACATTTACATACCTGCTTCAATCTCTGCTTGAGGTTGATTTTCATCTTCAATATTTAAGAGAGCTTCTAAATTCCTTTTGCGAGATTGTCTCGTCTCTTCTCTACGTTCCTCAGGGTCTCTTTTTCGATCATATTTTCTCGCACAAGTCTTTCGATTTCCCATGATAATAGTGTATGAAGTTCAAAAAATTTCCTTCAAAAAATTAGACAAGAACTCAATTAGAAAAAAACATCACAAAAGATTTAATTTAAAAAAAAATCATTTTAAATTTTTTGCAAAAAATACATACTCCAATCCAAAACACTTACTTTAAAAAATTCGAGAAAAAAATGTCTTATAAAAATGAAATGAAGCTCAAAAGATTTACTTCAACTCAAAACACGTACTCTAAAAAAATGTCACTTCAAAAAATGCCTCCAACTTTTAAAAAAAAACATCACTTTAAAAAATACTTCCAGAAAATGTCTTTTCGAGATTAAGCCCAACTCCATATTTTCAAAAAAAATGAAGTACAAAAAACATCCAAAAAATGTATCACATACCTCCAAGAAATTTCCTTTGAATGTACGTTCAAGAGAATTTCTTAAGCCCAAAACAATTTTTTGCAAAATTAGGCCCCCTCCAAGAAATGTCCTCCAAAAAAAGTCTTTAAACTCAAAACAATTCTTTGCAAAATCAAAGCGTCTCCAAGAATACGAAATTAAGCACAAATGCATACTTTAAAAAAAAAATGAACAAAAAAATCCAAAAAAATGTATCACATACCTCCAAGAAATGTCCTTTGAATGTACGTCTAAGAAATTCTTTAAACCCAAAACAATTCTTTGCAAAATCAGTCTGCTTCCAAGAAATGCCCTTAAATCCAAACCTCCAATAAAAGTCTTTAAACCCAAACCAAGACCTTTGTAAAATCAGATGAAATGTGCGAAATGTGCGAAAATTATGAATGATTTCACGGAAATTTATATTGCCGCAAAATGTGTTTTAGGAGGGGTCCATGAAAATTTTCAGCTGACGGAAAATTATACAAAAGTTCGGTCGAACTTTGATTAAAAGTTCGGCCGAACTATTAAGTTGTTAGACTTAATGAGCCGTCGGTGCAAAAAATAGTTCGGCCGAACTAACGCGTCACCAGTTACGCAGAAGCAGGCTCTGAATAAGTTTCTACGACTTTGGACTGATTAAACTCCATGAAACATTCTGATTTAACTGTCGGAACCAAGACAAGCATTTTCATAATTGAATCTACTTTCAGGAAATATACTTTCAGGAATTGAATCCTGAGAAAACTCTCGAATTCCTCAAAGAGAAAACCCCTTCCTCGATTCTTGACATTCTGGTGTTGGGTATAGGAAACAATTCAATTCCTTGGCTACCTTACAATGAGTAAAATTATAGGTACTACCTGAATCAATCAACACTATTACCTTTTTCTTCTTGATATGTCCTTCTATCTCGAGAGTTTGAGTGGTAATATCGGCCAATGCATTACACGATATGGTCAAACTCATTTTTCCTCTTCTAAGGTTGGTTCCTGGTGTATATCCTCTTCTTTTGAATATTCTTGTTCATTTTCTTCTTCCTCTTCACAATCTAAGTAAAATAATTTCTTCTCAGCACACTTATGACCTGTAGTGTATTCGTTATCACAACTGTAGCAAAGCCCTTTTGCTCTTTTTCTCTCCAATTATTGTGGTGTCAACCTTGTAGGTTGTGGAAGTCTAGGAGTAGCAACACTTTCATCTTTATATATGTGAGTGGTAGGCTTCTTTGTCGCTATAATTTTACATTCAAATTTTTTTTCCAACCTCAATGCCTTTTTGAATGAATCAGGTTCCCAAACTCGAACTTCATGTTGGATGTTATCCTTTAAAGTCTTTATGAAGACATCAATCCTATGTTCCCCTCTAATATCTGTTACCCTTATATTCAATTTTTGGAAGTCCTCAATGTGCTCCACCACCGAACCCTTTTGTTTGAGATTTATCAATTGGCTAAAAAAGGTGTTTTTTTTTGTATCCTCATAATATGCTATCATTTCCTCCGTAAAAATTGACCAAGTGACAATTTTTTTTACGGGAGCAAAGCCATCGATACCATACAAATGTATTTTGTTCTAAATGTAAAGTTGCAATGCGTACCTTTTGTGTGTTTTGCACATTATTGAGATCAAAATATTACTCCATCTGTAGTATCCATGTTACGGGATCCTTGCCATCAAACTTCCTCATATCCATATTTGGAATATGGTGGTTCTTCCATCCAACATTAGAGTTTATGAAATCACGATTAACATTTGTTTTGTTCTCATCATGAGTTTCCTCTACTATCTTTTCGCCATTAGGAAACATTTCTTGTATCAACTTTGCCAAACCTTCGATGTCTACTTTTAGATCATTCTCCCTTGCCTTCCATATTTTCATGATCTTAGCTTCTGTCATCATCTTAAACTTCTTTTGTTTCATGTACCATCCATATGCTTCAAATCATTCATCTTAGCTTCCATGCCTTTCTTCAAACCATCCATCTTAGTTTCCACGCATTTATTCAAAAATTCCATTACATTTTTTGTTTCTCTTTGCGATAGGTGCACTTGCTCTTGTAATTTTGATATCTCATATTACATTTTTTCGTCTTCATGAGTCATAGTAGAGCCTTTTGAAGGCTTAATGGGTGTTGAATTCTTTTTAGGGGGCATTTTAGAACCCAATAATGAAATATATGTTCAATAGGCCCTTGGAATCACTTCAAACTAATTTTTTACACAAGACTTATGCAATTCATAAAAAAAATACACCATTTTCTTGCTTTTGAGAAGCTCGATATTGAAACTGAATTATCTCTGTGATTTTAGATCTTCAATATCTGAACTCTGGCCCTGATGTAGCCCTATGAATCCTCTTTCGAATGCCATAGGTCTAACCTGATTTGGATTCTTGAAGATAAAGTTATATCCAATCTCCCACAATGACCTAATTATGGACTAGTTCAGTAGAGCGAACTTGTATGAATTGCCACATGTCAGTGTTTCCTCCTTCGGCTTTGAAATTGATAGACGGGAAACTACATTCTGTTTCCTTGCGTCCACTCTTTACAAAATTCCAATCTGATTCTTAGAGAGATAGTTATGAATATTTTCCCATGATCACGTCTTTGAGATGAAATTCGGAAGCCTGAAAAAGCCCTAACATCCACAGATCCTACCTCACAAAATAATGTGAATCAATCTCTGAATGTTTTCCACGACATTCCTTAGGATTTCGTCCTCTTTGTGAAAATTTCAACTTCTCAAACCTCGTAGAAAAAATGTTATAGAGAAAATTCCGCGATGACCTATTTAGGTTAAATTCAGGAGCGTGCAAAAAGCCCTAAATTCCACAGATCATATCTCCAAAAATATTGCGAACCAAGCTTTGAAATTTTGCGACAACGTTCCTCCGGATTTTTTCTTCACGGTCTAAACTTTTAGGTTCTGAACCTTCATAGAAAAAATGTTATAGCGAAAATGTCACGATGACTTTTTTGGAGGAGCGAATCCCTAGAATCCAAAGCTCTGATACCAAATGTTGTGAAACCAGCTCCAAAATAGAAGAAACGAGAGATCAACGCCTTAGAAATCGACCACTTCGAGGGGGAAACCTCCAATACATTATATAAATGAACAATTCTTGGATGATACAAATGACCAAAACCTCCTTCTATATATAGGATTCCATGGGGCCACAATATAATCTTAGCCGACCTAACAATAATAATGTAAGGGCACAATAATAACAATATTGGGGTTACAGGGGTACAACAGTAACAGTAAGGGGGCTACATTAATAACAATAAGGGACTAAACTAGTAATATAGGAACCTAAAATAGTGATAAGGGGGTTGGCCTCATTGATGTCCAAGCAAACAACTTGTGGTGTCCCCAAGTGAATATGGGGGCAGAAATTGTCATGATGGATCTCTAAATGGATTGAACAAGCCTATATCCAACCTAAAAGTGTTGGAAGAATGATTCAATCGCTCACATTGTCTCTCATGATGAGACAAATACTCATATGGTCCTTAGATCAACTGCCAAGTGTGGGGTGTAGAAGTAGAGGTAGCGGGGAAAGGTGGTCCAGGTGCATCATCATCATCCAATAGGTGGAACAGGAGAAATTCATGAGTGAACCGAAGGATCCCATGGTGTCGCATTATGTTCTCTGTTATGGTAGAGACTCATGGCTCTCAATGCTCACCCTACAAACTCCAATATGACCCTTTGAAGGGCTTGGACCTAATATAGGGAGACTAAATACCAGATGAAGACCCACCTATAATCCTAGATAAGATCCAATGTGTCCCCTCACCCTCCAATAAAACTAAACATGGAACCAAGTGGAGATAGGTTCGTGGAACAAATGCTGATAATACTCCTCTCTTAACTAAAGAAGAATAGACAGGAAACTTGGACTGGTTTAGAATGACATGCTGATAAAACAGAGTATTTTCAATTGAAAAAACAATGTCTGCAATGTCGCTTCTAGTATCCATAAGGGGAATATGGGTGGAAGACCCAACCAAAACACTTTTCTTTGCCATTTTTGAAACATTCAAGTGGAATTATGTGAAATAATTGGCTCTGACTAGGAGAATGGTGTCTGGAACGTTGGTACAGGCCTTAAAAACTTCGACTGCTCGGGAGAGGACGTGGATAGAAAATGAGGACAAACACTTTTATAGACGGAGCAAATAAAAACAGGAAAGGACGTTGTGCGGAGATGAAATGAATGAAAAGATGGAAGAAAAGACAGGTGGAATTACAAGCGAGATGATTATGTGGAATTGTGACGTGGCTAGTTCGCTTACTAACGTCGCGAGCTCTCTTGCTTTTTTCATTACGGGGGGACTTCGCTATATCGGAAACCTTTCGAGGTTGTGCCCCCATAGTTAATTTGAACCGTTCATCTTGAGTCAACGGGTTGAGGTCAATGATCTTGCGAAGGAACCCCTCACTGTAACGCTTGTGCTGATTGTGGTGCAGGTTTGCAGCATCGTGGAAATAGTGACATATTAAAGGGCCCAGTGGTATAACTTGCTTACTTTATAACTGGCGATTTAGAGGAGGGTCCCACTTTGTCTACATCCAACTACTTTGACACCAAATGCTACCAAATCCCGTCGCTTTAGGGTTGCCTTTCATAGCTCCATAATAGTTCAATTTAAGGATATATTTGTCGGGAGGACACCAATTATAAAGAGCATCATTTTTTGTCATCATTGGAGTCCTATTGTTTGGAGGAGGAGAATGCAACTCGAGGAGTTTGCAGAATTATCAGATCAACAATATGAGGGTGGGTACTGAGGTTCAAAATTTTGGAGACGACAATCGATTCCTGGATCACTTGTTTAATTGAGATAAGGATGCCTTCTTTCAGTTTTTCCCCCTCTCAACATTCTAGCATTTATTTCTTTCCAAACCACCCAACATATGGTACCAGGGGAAAAGTTCCATGCTCTATCTACCATAGGGTGTGGGGAAATTGAAGTTCTACAATTATAAATAGTGTTGAGGATGGAATCCATGCTTCTTTTCGAAGTTTTGAAAACCAGATCAGCACACTCCCTTAGTTTGTTGGTGTAATCACAAACATTCAGAACATGGTTAATAGTTTCCTCAATCTATTCACAGAAAGGGAACCTTGATGGACCCTTGAAAGCGTCCCAAGTGAGTATCTTCCCCTGCATTTTTAGCCATAAAAAAAGGGCAATTTTTGACCATAATTGTGTATTCCATATAATTTTCCATTTCCACTAATGCTGAATTTGGTCATGGTTTTCCATGTAGCCATATGCTTCTATGAGATTGAAATTCCCTACTGAGTTTTTACCCCATTTGATCTTGTCCTCCCTTTTATCAAATGGAATTTATCTTTCTTAAATGGTGCTTGCGAAGGCTTTCTAGTTAGAGCCATCGGGCAGGGGTGCCCACTCTTTGGCCTCCAAACAGTATCTCCATCTATCATTTTGAATGTTGGGTTTCCAGTAATGAGCCACCTTCTACTTACCTTTTCCTTGCATGGAAGTATGTAGCAAGTCGAAATGGTCCCTTTTTAGGTTTGGTAATTGCTGTGAGGCATCCTCCTAGAAGAGGGCCTTGTCACAATTACCAATATCCTAGAATATGTGCTTGTGAATGATGTATTTGTTCTCACAAGCTTGATTCCAGATAGTTGATCCCTTAATATTTCTTCTAAGCCTGATAAGGTCATAATTTGAGTGGTTAGGTGCATACTTTGTTCTCCAAATGTAATTCCCCATGGTTTGTGTGGGTTTTCTAGACAGGGCCACCATGTTTTAGCTCCTAGGGTTTTCCCTGGAATATTTGGGTCCCTCATACCTAGCCTTCGAACAAATTTTGGCTTGCAAACATTCTCCTAGGCTACTAAAGCCCATATTTTCTTAATATCCTCCATAAAACGTTCCTTTGAATGCTTCTGATGGCATTTATTATGGACTTGGGGGTTGCTAAAGAATAAAAGAGATACATAGGCGTAGGCTGCAACACAGATTTTACCAAGACCAATATTCGTGCCAAATGTAGAGATCTAAAGGTACAATTGGAGAGCATTTTGCGAATTTTGCTGAGGAGGTCCTCCGAATTGGTTTTCTTGAAGGATTTATCTATGAGAAGGACACCCAAATACGTGGAGGAGAGACATAATTCTTGGAAACCAAGGGTTCTAGTGATTTTTATCTTGATGGCCAAGGGAGTGTTAAAGAAGAATATTTTGGATTTTTCAAGGTTGATGGAAGTTCCGGAGGCTTCTGAAAAAGAGTTGAGAATTTCTTTGAATTTAGCATCTTGCTTGATTGTGGGGATGCCCATTAAGAGAGTATCATCCACAAATTCTTGGTGGGTCGCGTAAGTGGCAATTTTATAAAGCTTGAGGCTAACAAGAGTGTTGTTAAGGTTAGTTGTCCTGAGGATTCTGCGTAGGCCTTTTGCCATACTGACGAAGAGCAAGGGAGACATGGGGTATCCTTGTCTTATACCTCTAGAGGTATAGAAAGGCTTGGAGGGAGAGCTATTGATTACGATGGAGACGAAGGATCCAAAAACCATGGGCATGATCCAATTTATATAGTACTAATTGAAACCAAAGGCTTTTAGGACCTCCTTCATGTAATCCAAACTTTTTTTAGCAAAGGATTTCTACATGTCTAGTTGCATCATCATGCGAGGCTTCTTTTGAGTTTTGAGAGAGTGAAGTAATTAATGGGATATGATAATGTTTCCCATGATTTGTCGACCCTCCACATAACCAAATTGGTTCGAAGATATGAGGAGGTCTAGGACTGTTTTAATTTTTTTGGCTAGAACCTTAGAGATGATTTGGTAGATTACATTGCAGAGGGAAATGGGTCTAAAGCGATCCGTAGAGTCAAAACCTTATTCTATGGGAATGAACTTGAGGAAGGTGGAATTGAGATATTTTAAGAATGTTTTGTTTATTATGGAATCCTCAACCAGAGCATGAACTTCCTCTTTCATGAAAGGTCAGCAGGCTTCAAAAAAATCAACAATCCATGCTAGGGGATTTCCCATTGGGCATGGGCATAATGACCTCCTCCACCTCCTACATTGATACTTCCCTTAAGTGAATTTTTTGTGGTCTTGATTGAGGATGACGAGGTTTTTTCCAATAATTTCCTTGATTTCCTTGAGTCTATCAAACCTGGGATCCTCTAGGAGTTTACTGTAGTATTCATTTAGCTTTGTCACTATGTCCTCATGGGTATGGATCATATTTTCATCTTTGGATTTGAGGCCAAGGATTTTGTTATGTTTCTTGTGCTGAATCATTTAGCGATGAAAGAAGGAAGAGGTGCGTTCACCAAATTTGAGCCATCAGATTCAAGAGTTTTGCTACCAAATTTTCACCTCCTATGAGACATTGTTTCCCCATAACTTTTGGAGGCTCATTTTCTTCTATTTTGTTTGGTCAGTGATGCCATTACAGATGATTATTTGTTGGATTTCTTCCATTTTTTTTTCTAGATATTTTTTGTCTTTGAGATTTTTTCGAAAAATCTCTTTATTCCATAAGTTGACTTTGTTTTTACTGTGCCTTAGCTTTTGTTGTAATTGGTACATTCTCGTGCTTGACTAGGATGGAGAGGCTTTCCACCAATCTTTCAGATTTAAAATGAAGTCCGGGTCCTCAATCTTAAAAGTCTCAAAATAGAAGGGTCAATTTTTGGGGTAGGAATTGATGTGCACTCTAAGGGCAATGGACTAGTGATCCAAGCCCATTTAGGGAAGGATGCGAGCTTCAGTCTCCCAAGAGGTCATGTAGATAGCTTCTGAGAGCAGAAAGGGGTCTAGGCTTGAGGCAATATGTCTTACTGCCCCTCTTATGTTGTTCCATGTGAAAGTTTCATTAATAGTTGGAATATCAATCAGTCTGAGCTTATCAATGGTGTCTTGAAAGAATTTTGAGTCCCTGTCAAGCTTCTGAATATCTCTTTTCTTTTCATCCAAATTTAGGACCATATTGAAATCCCCTGTAATGATTTTATAAGGCAGATGTATAGCTTCAATGATTCTCATGACCCTATTTAGCATTTTGATTCTATCAGCAGCGTTGTGTGGGGCGTATATATTTGTGACACCAATATTATCATTTGAACCAATTATGCTTAGAATTATAGTGATGGACCTTCTTGTTGCCATAGATGAGGTTAAATCGTACAATGAACTCTTCCAAAGAATTTGTTTCCCTCTCGTGGTACCAGAAGCCGAGTTGGTTATGTAGTTGTAGTTTTTGAAGCAGTCTTTTTAGAGAGTATTAAGGTCTCCCTTAGAAAGCTTGGTCTCTTGAATGAGAAAAATGTTTGTTTTTTCTATGGCGAGTCTTGACTTTAGGATTATTCTTTTCCCTAGACCATTTAGGCCTCTTATATTCTAAGTGATGCAATTCATTGATAAAGGTGGGGGTTCGAGTGAGAGATCTTACCTTGCATTCAAAGAGAAGTATTGCTCCAATTTCTTGGAGGCGTTGGCTAGTGGTTTTCCTTCCTCTTTTTCTGTCGGGTCCGTTGGTGTGTTACTTCTTGACTATCATGTTTTCTAGGATTCCTTTATGTGCCAGGTAATATGGAAGCTTCCTAAACATACCTTGTTATAATTCTTCCTGTAGCAGTTATTCTCCCTCTATTTTTTGTATGTGCTCCTCAGGTATGGACACCAAGCCACTTTTTTCCCATTCTTTTGCTGTGGAATTGAGATCAACTCCTTCAAGGGCTTCTTTATTACGTGGTCTTCAAGTGAGGTTTCTATCATTGCTGGTTCCATGTGAGTATCCTATGGAATGCAATGTTATCCTTCTTGAAGGTGCTCAGACTCATCCATTTGTCATAGAGTTTGACTTATTGAGTTTTGGATTATCTTTTTTTTTTTCTCCCTAATTCTTGTCCCTTGAGGTTAGTTATTCTTGCTCTTCTTGTAGGGCTTAAAGTTTTTTTTTTTTTTTTGGATTCTTGATAATGACCTTATTTTCCTTGTGTTTATTTTTGGGTCCAACCCTGGTGGACCCTTGTTCCTTTAACTTCTTTTTGGTTTGCGTGTTGCTTTTTTGTGCCTTGTTCAGGGGGCACTCTCTAAATAGGTGCCCTTGTTCATGGAATTTTCTACAACGAAATGGTATCTGCTCGTAGTCTATATTTTGGAGCTAAAATTCGTCCTTGAAGACAAGCTTGATTGCTTGTGGTAGAGTGGCTAAAAAATCCATGAATACGCATATTATAGCATAGAATACATAATAACAGTTCCTGGTTCCCTCTAGCATTTTTATGTATTCTCCTACCTCACATCATATTCCTTTTAGCAATGATGGAGACCGATAATCTGTGGGTAGTGATTAAATCTTGAACAAAACCAGGGCCCTAGTGAAATTCTCCTTTTCAGGAGTGAAATTATCCCTCCAATAGCATATGTAGAGTCCTGATGTGTTGAAGAAGTATGGGCCTCCTTCGAATATATGATCTCTCTATTCAAGGAGGTCAAATATGACTATGAAGAATCCTTTCGATTGGAGTTTCAGTCGAATCTCTACTTTAGGGAGCCATTTGGTCTAAATCCATCCATTCAAGGCTTTTTCTATGAGCCATATTACCATAAATTTGCAGATGAATTTGTGTTATTGCATTAATTCCCTATAGGCTGCGACATTTGGGTCCTATATTTCCAACACTAATATATTCTTTGCCTTGGGTTTTTAGTTATTATTAGGCTTTTGTTTGGTCCCTTGGGAGCTTTCCAAGAGGGAGTGGTTGGAACTCTGTTTTGAACCAACCGGTGAAGTCGAGGCTTCTTTTGCAGAAGCTCCAGATGCATGTTTGTTATCTTTTGAGATTCCATTCTCTCGACTGCTTGCTTTTGCAGATTTAATTAATCTAGAAGAGTTAAAGCAATTATAGGTAGTGTGCCTCGTGAAGAAGGAAATATCGGGCTCTTTATTCTTGCTCGTGACAATTTCTGGAAAAGAGGGAGCATGCATGGCCCCTCTAGCCTCTGCCATTGTCTGGACCTTGCAGGACGATGGACACCGTAGCAGGAAATTTCAGAAACTCTAACAGAATGCTCCCCTCTCATGTCAACTTTGGCTCGTCACTCGTGGAATGATAAGTTAATTTCATAATGTTTTAGTGCTATGTAGCTATATTGGAAGTACAATCGTACAACGAGATGACATGACAATGTGTTTAGCTAGTGGAATGAGAACTTAGTTGGTATTAAGATCATTTCATAATTTCTTTGTGCTAGTTAGATTCTTTCGTACTAAATTCATATAGTGAGATAACATTCAAAAATACTCCGAACAACATTGTCTTCGAATTAACAAAAAAAAAAATAGAATTATGGGAAAAATGGTATGAGAAGCCAAATATGAGAAGGGTTAGTTTAAATTGGTCTCTTTTTTAGTTGAAGTGAGAGAAATATTACCACTAAGGTCAAATTCAAAAATTTATTAAATACTACTATACTTTTTTATTACTATTTTTCCTAACTTCACATGAGCATGCAAAGTGGCTTACAAAGCTCAATTTATGTTTAAATTGAAAATAAACTCAGTAATTTTTTAATTTTTTTTGATACATAATACCTCTAAAATCACATTCCAAAATATATCAAATACATCTATGCTTTATTTATTTTTATAAATAATTAATATTTTTAAAGTTGAAAAAATGGTTGGCCTCAACATAGTTTGTAAAATGGAACAAAATGATCCATGAACCTGATAACTTTGCCATGATTTTTCTCATATACTAAGGAATATTTTATTTTATTAATTATCGCTACTCATAAATATCTTTTATGCACACAAAATCTCATGATTCTTTAATATATTTAGTTGTAGCTTGGGATTTATATTTTTGGATTTCATATTGTATTTTTTTTCTTCTAACTTAGTAGACACAAATTTATTCTCTGTTTATGAATTACTCTATTTATTTTTTGGTGTGATTTAATGGACAGACAAATTACCATATTAATTTCTTGTAGATCAATTAGGAAAATTGTGTAATTGGATGAGTAACACATATGGGCATATGGCCATCATGGGTAACACCCCTGGACCAAATTTGGCTCTAATCATGTGAAATCCAGTGTGATTATGACAGTATCCTTCTTTGATATATGTCTTATTTAAGGAAACACCAAATATGATTCTATGTCATTTATTATTATTAATCATGATTTCTATTAGTCATAGTATGTAAGTGAATTGTTCCATATGTGCCAAAAAAAACTCACATGTAAGAAAGTATATATATATATATATATATATATATATATATATATTATGGGGGATTTTGTTGAATATTTGGTGACGACTGAACCAAATTACTTCAATGTTTCAATTAAATTGGTGAACATTAATCATTGTTTCATTCCTTTTCAGAAAGGACATCTTCCCCCTGTAATGGAACTTCTGTTAAAATTTATGCTTTACATTAGAGTTGGTTGGGGTTTACAGGATATTATTGAAATATATTCCCAACCTTTATCTCCGACCTTGAATAAGTTGGATCCAACAAGAAATATATCTACTCAAGAACAATTGGAAAATAAATTGCTACTTGTCCGGAATTTTTACAATTTTCTATGTATGTAGGTATACAATTAAATAAATTCAAGGTTAAAAATCTTCAAAATCCATAATTTCATTATCAAAACTGATTACATTTCAATCATCCCCCAAAGCTATCATTGCACCACTCGAAATTTGCTTGGAACTATGACATATTCCTTAAATCTAAGGTCCATCACCCAATATTTTAATTTTTTATAAATGTGATTTGATATTTTATGCGTAATTTATATTTCCATTTGTGTCAGAAATGATTTCCCTTATCACATTATGTTGATGTTTCATGGCAGTCTTGTAAGAATTTCCACACTTATTCTATTTATATATTTTGAATGTAGACTATTCTAAAACATTTAAAGTTACTGGAACTTCATATTACAAATAAATTTGGTGTAATGGAGCTCCTTTACAAAAATTAAGATATATGAAATGCATTTCTACCTGTCAATCATGTGAAAATTACGTTTTCAATCAATGAGCAATGAAAAAAAATCGAGGGAGATTCTGAAGTTAATCAAGTAGAATAATTATGGGCTTACGTCTCTTTCATTATTTTAAAGTTAAAATGTATTATGATAAACTAATAAGTTTGTGACCCATGTATTATTTTCACATGTTTCTTTATGTAACACCCTAATGTTTTTCTTTTTTCAGACATTAGATATTTTATATATTAAACTATTATTGAAATTAATTGCTATGGAAGCTAGGATGGAAACTATGTGATGATGCAATTATGTTTTATTTATTAAATTAATAACTTAGGTTTTTGGAAATTCTCAAGAAAGAGCGCTATGGTATTAAATATTTCTTGCCAACATTTTAAAATTTGTTAGTGGTTAAAGTCTAATTGGTACATCTTCCTAAAAAGTCTCTTGGAAGTCGGTAGGATAAAGTTGTTAAAATCATTAACATAATGGAAGAGAAATATTATGTTAATCACTTAGCTATATAGAAATGTTAAGTTGGGTGAAAATTGGAATAAATAACAACACCAGAGAATGTGTGGTTTAATGAAATAGAAAATATATTTTTTTTAAAGTTGAAACAAAAATTCCTAGGAAAAAGGCTAGCTAACCTTGAAGCAAGACGATTGATCCAAATGGAAAGTGGAATACACCCATGGTATTCATCCAACCATGGTATTTATCCACCCATGATATTTTAGGTGGAATCTATCCATGGTATTTATCCACCCATGCTATTCATCCAAACATGGAATTTACCAATGGTGTTGTAAATGACATCCAAGATCTGTATCACTAGTATCAGATTCAGGTTATGGCTCCATGGGAATGAGGGTTTGAAGCATATTTCACTTTAAAAAATTTTCAACAATCATCAATAAACTTCATGCAAGTGATACGATCTCCATAGCTGATTTTAGAAAGTGAAAAATAGGTCATTTTAAATTATTTTATGTTAGCGCAAATGTTTTTTTTTATGGAATGTTATTTCATTTCCCGGTTTGAGAGATATGAGCAATTGAAGTTAAACATGTTTGGAATGTTGGGTGACCGCGTGTAGCATGAGTTTTTGGAATCATTTTATCACTACATAGATCATTTAATCTTATTTTAATGGAAATATCTCTTTAATACCTAAAATGGGTCTTTGATGACATTTGATTTCATTAACTCTATCAAAATTTATCAAAAAAGTTGCACCAAGGGGTCTATAATGTGAAAGAATCCTTTACAACATCTAATTGGATAGGAGAATATACTAGACAAGCCACCATGCTTTTACCAACCTGACTGACAAGCATCACAGTTATGGGTCACCCACAAACCTAAGGTTATGGTCAACCATGTTATGTGGATAAATCCCTCTTGTGGACAAGAGCGATCTCTCTAGTATCCTATGGATATCTAGAAACAAACATCCATTTGTAAATCGTTTTATCTAGATCATGTGCACTTCAAAATTATTATAAACAAAGAAAGAAGACATGCTCCTACCTTGAAATTCGATGTTCAGTGCAGCCTTTTATCCAGGCGCTCCAGAGAGGCTTCTTCAGTAATGAAAACCTGTAATCAAAGATAGAATAAAGAATTAAAAGCACCTACAACATATAATAATTGAGAACAGTGAATCTAACTCAATGATCAAGGAATTCAAGTATTGAATTATTCAAATAGACACAAGAACAATTCAATGAGAAAATGAGATCCATATGTATTATCTTGTATGAAAAGAGTAAATTTACAACCTGTCGCCTTGATGTTGTACAAGTTCCTCCCGAGGTCCTATACAATCGTTCCTCCTTCAGATTGAAAAGACTTCCTCTCTCTGAACTAGCATGAATTTATGGACATGATTGTGTGATCATTCTCATATCAATAATGACTAGTATAGAGAGTATGCACTCTTTGATAAATTCTTCAACAACTAATATGTATGTATCTACCCTTGAGTCTGAAACGTGAGCTCAATTTATAGGGAAATGGAGATAGTTTCAGTTCCATGAAGAGGGAGATGGATTCCTCTCATGAAGGGATTTGAGCTCCATATACCAAGGGATAAATTCCATGAGTGAAGGGATTGAGCTCCATGAGTGGAGGGATAAAGCTCGAATTGGTTGCGCCTCTAAAAGCTTCCAGTTGGGAGAAAATTCGTCTAACTTGGCATTTAGAACTTACTTTTCCCTTTATTTGACTGTTTACGGGGGTTTGCTGGTTTTATAAGCAGAACACGTGGGATGTGTCACAGGCTATAGAGCAAATATCTGCGGATCCGCAGGAAAGAGCTAAGAAAATTGCGGAGTTAGACTTTTAAGGGTTTCAATGAGCTTTTTTCCAATTTCAAGACTTGGTTTAGGAACATTAGGGTTATCGACCTCTAAGGGAGCACAATGTAAGTAGTGATGAACCTATATAGATAGTAAATTGTCGTGGTGACAAACTAACGTGTAACAAACCACACAAAAACCTTGTCATTGAAGTCCATTTCCTAGGCCGCACCTTGTTAGTATCCGAATTGGTCACAAGCATTACATGGTATCTCTATCCTGAAATCTTCATTTTCATGGTTATCGGTTATCCACAAAGCCACACTTCATCAAAATCCATTTTCAAGGCCACACACTGTCAGTATCATAGTTGTTCAGAACCATTACCAAGTATCTGTATCCTCATATCTTCATTCATTACAGTTATGAGTTAACCACATGAAACCTTTCTCTTTAGTGGCTCTTCATATTCATTAAAGGTTTCTTAGTAGGGAATTTCACATAATGGGGACCATTGCTTCTTAAGGGGGCAGGAATGATCCTAATGGAAAGTGGCATCCATCCATGGTATTTGTTCGCCCACGGTATTTTAATTGGCATCTATCCATGTTAATCATTCACGCATGGTATTTATACACCCATGGTATGCATCCACACATGAAATTTACCTATGGGTGGAATACACTCATGGTATTCATCCACCCGCGGTATTTATCCACCCATGGTAATTACCCATGTTATTGTGAGTGACATCTACCCATGATATTCATTCATCCATAGTAAATAACCACCCATGGAATTTACCCATGTTATTGTGCGTAACATCTACCCATGATATTCATTCATCCATAGTAAATAACCACCCATGGAATTTACCTGTGGTATTGTAACTAAAAAATGCTATAAGTAACAAGTCACATTTTGTAAAATGACATATTGTCCACCATCGCTTTTACAATTATTCTGTTTTAATAAAAAAAGTTTCTTTGTGGTTTCTTACGATGTTTTCTCCTATTTTCTTTTGCATTTCAATTTTTTAGATCTTGTTGGCCTTCCCCCAAGATCTAGATCAATTCTAATAGCTACCACTTGCAAAGCAAATAGGTTATTGATTCCGAAGAGTAAGAAGGTCTTAGCTCAATGGGAAATATTAGATATATTTTAGTTCATGATTCTATAAATAATGAACAAATATTATACCAGACATATGCTGATTATAGCAATGTTGTAGATGGATACATAATGATCATTGAATCATTACTAATAAATCTTTAAATAAGATTCAAATTTGGATCTTATGTGCAAGCTCTAGATATTATGATGAGATATCACTACATAGTTTTTCTTGCACTCCACACAACCTTTAATCTATTAGTCACTGTGGCGAGAGCTTGCTAAAGAGATTTCTGTGGAGATATGCCATAGATAATGAATGAATATTCTTCCATACATATTAATTTTTACACATCGCTTTACCAATACTACACAGAGTGCTAAAGCTATGCAAAATTACCTCTTCTCCATATCCAGATTTCCATTTCACTGTACTGAAAATTTCCTTTGTTAATGTTTCATGCAACAAGATGGCATCCACTACATCAATTCCACATGCTCATCTGTCCACTAGAGTTGAATTGCTGGACTTGTGTCGATATTTTCTATTGTAGAGTGGGAACATACCAGCAAACACCATGTCTACACCTACTATTCTGATTATAGCAATTACGCATTAAAAATTAATGAAACACTACTAAATTACTCATGATGTACTATTATTTTATATTAAGTTACAAATTCCAGTTTCATAATTGAGTGGATGCATCTTGATCATGAATCATTAATAAAAAAAAATTGTTAAACATGATGCAAAATTCGCTCTCCTATGTATTCCTTGGAAAATATTTATATTGCAAAGCATTTTATTACCATCTTTTAGCAAATTTGAGATGGGATATTGTGGTTGGATCCAGCTTTAGCTAAGTGCCCAAAATTGGTTATTTACATTTCTTTAATGAGTGGCAATAAGTTTCTCTCATTGTGTAAAGAGATTCCATAAACAATGAAACGAAGATTTTTCCATGATATTGCAATTAAAGCAATGCTGTATATGGATGAAGCTTGAAGATTGAACCATTACTGAGAAATATTTAAACCTCATGCGGAATAGTTGAAAATAATTATTATTATATTGTATTAATGGAGAAATGGTTACATGGTTGTAACGTAACTTGTAGCGTAACTCCTTAAATTAGGATTAGTTCCTAGGCTGTAGGAGTTTGTTCCCAACTCCATATTTTTTTTTGATGTATTTATTGTTGTATCATTGATTTATTTAATGTAGAGTGTATGCTCCAGTTTGTGCAGTCTCCATGTGCAGTACTCACCTATGAGTTGCTTGGTTATTCAATTCATTTCTTTTTTTTTCCAGTTTTTTTCATGGTATCAGAGCTCAGACCGGGTGAGCCTAATTTACCTATAGATCCTTTGCGGCTACAGAGCCTTTGTGGCTACAATACACATAGGAGCCTCAGTGCTCACAAAGAAGTAGGTGGTGTGCAAAAACACCTCATCCACAAGAGAAACTCAGTTTCTCACAAGTCTCAGTTTACTCAGAACAAGTGGATCAACACGATTTTCGGAGCAGCAACTGCGCTGATGAGTACAATTTTCAGAGCCACAAGAGCGTTGATCAATACGGGTCAGCGAATCCTTCGGTATCATTCCAGCGCTCGTGTCGATTGCCTTAATGAAACTTTTATCAGCGCGGATTTTTAGCGGATATGAGTGATGAATTTTTTATGGTTCTGCTCGTGATATTTCTCCCGATTGGTGGAAGATCTAATTAGAAGACACAATTTTTTTTCAAATCGGTCGCGGATCTGAGTTGTGGACACAAAGATCGTGTTAGATTGATGGCAGATTTGTGATAAGGTTCTGGTATGTGTTGGATTTTTTTTTTTTTGGTAGCTTGTAATTGTTCACTTGGTTAGAATCGACTGAAGACCGAAGGATTTGAAATCCAATCAGTCCAAAATGAACAATTTTATAGAAACGTATCTCAACAAGACTAGTAAACTCGATGGGACCAATTATACCAACTAGAAATTCAAGCTATAGACGCTGCTTGAGGGAGCGAGTGCATGGTAAATTATGAGTGGTGATGAGCTGAAGTCAAATAATGCAACAACGCTGGCTGCACTCATACAAGATTGGGAGAAAAGGGAGAATAATGTGAAAGTTTTATTGAAGGTGTTTGTCAAAGACAATATTATCCCACACATGAGAGTCGGTGAATCGTCCTCTAAGATCTCGACGACGCTGAAGAATATATGACAGACATAGAACACAAATCACATCATATGATATATCACTCAAAGGAAAGTTGTTTTTGATAAGGATGGAGGAGAATGAATCTGTTGCTGGATTAATTGCAAGGGTCAAGGACTTGAAGGACAGATTGGGTGACATCAGGGAGAAGGTGTCTTATTCCGATCTCGTCAAAATTATTTTGAACAAGATGATAGATGAATACCATATGTTCATCACAAGCTTGTATGCATGAAATAAATCCCCCGCATTCGAAGATCTGACAGGAATTTTGTTACAGGAAGAAGAGTGGTGGCATAATTTGAGACCACAGAGTATCAATCTTGCTCTGAGGGAAAATAAAAAGGCATACAAAGGGAAAAAACCACAGGGATAGAAATGCGGTGGTGGATTTCAGAAGAGACCATTTAGAGGTATGTCTGCAAGTAACATTAGTAACTTTTCTGGCATTAAATGTTTCTAATGTCGGAAAACTGTTCATCAAGCTAAGTTTTGTTTTAAGAGACACGCAGATGAGGCTAGAAATAAACAGAGAAAGCACACATGTCACTTTGTTGATGAAGGACATAGTCATGATTTTCGACTGTTTGTAGCTGATTGTGCTCTTTTAGCTTCTGAGGAGGATGAGGCCAAAATTTGGTATGTTGATTCAAGTGCATATTCACATATGACAGGTTATAGAAGTTGGTTTGAGTTTTTTAAAGAAACTACTTGCGGAGCTAAAATTTATCTACATGATGACATAGGCTATGATATTAAGCGGTACGATGATATTCTAGCGATTTTTCCTTGCGGTGATATCCGACATATTAAAAATGTAATGTATGTACCCGAGATCGAGAAGAACTTAATCTCCATGTCAATGATAATAGACCAGGACCTGCAAGTTGAATTCGTGCAAACGTACTGTGTCATAAAGGACAGAAAGAAGGAACCAATTTCATGAGGAGCTTTCGTGGGAAGCTTGTATAGATTGAATTTCAAGAGCATGCCACACCAAGCTTTGGTTTCAACAGGATTGACAATCGAGAATCTTTGGCATTAGAGATTCGGTCATCTTAACTTACAAGTTTTGATGTTGCTTCGAAGGAAAGGTATGGTTGATGGACTTCATGCTTTTCATAATGTTCATTTAGATTGTGATGGATGTGCATTACGGAAAATGCATAGGGAAGAGTTTCCTCTGAATGTTGATTGGAAGAAAAGAGATATTCTTAAGCTTGTGCATACATATATATATATATATATATGCAGACCTATGTAGACTAGGTCACTAGATGGTGCATATTATTTTTTACTTTTTACTCATGATTGCACTTGTTTCTCTTGGATATACTTTATTAGCAAGAAGAGACAAACATTTCAATGATTTAAAGAATTTAAGAATATGGTGGAGAAGGGGAAAGGGAAATTCATAAAGATTCTCCTTTCATATCAAGGGGGAGAATACAAGTTGGGAGAGTTCATAAAATTTTGCAGAGGTCATGGGATTATTTAACAGTTCACAGTGCCTCACACTCTGCAACCAAATGGAGTTGTAGAACAGAAGAACAAAACCTTAGTGGAGTGAGCACAAGGGTCTATCAAATGTTTTTTGGGTTGAAGCAATCAACACTGCTGTTTATTTAAAAAATAGGAGTTCAACTAAATGTCCTAATTTTAAAACTCGTTTGAAGAACTTTATGGATATAAGCGAGTGTTGTAAATTTTTTGGGTCAAAATCCTTTTCCCATATACCCAATGAAGATAGAAATAAGTTAGATCCTGAGGCCATGAAATGCATCTTCGTATGATACTGCAGTGAGTTTAAGCAAGTTCTAGATAAATTAATTCAATATCTGATCTCTGGAATGATATGCAAATCATGTGTTTCCATTTATGATGATATGATATTTTGTGGCATTTTTCATGCAATCCACACAATCTTTAATCAATTAGTTCATTGTGCCAAGAACATGTGATATATCTTTGTGAAGAGAGCTTTGATTGTGCGGAGAGATTCCATAAACAATAAATAAAGGTTATGCCCCACATTGTTTTCCGCACACCCCTTTACCAATACTACACTAAGTGCAAAATCTATGCAAAATTAGATCTCCTCCACATCCGCATTTCAAATTTACAGCAGGTAAAATGCCTTCTGTCAAAGTTCCATGGAGCAAGATAACATCCACTCCAACTTTGTGAAAAGAACTTTCATTATGCAGAGAGATTCCATAAACAATGAATGGAGATTCTTCCCCACATTTTTGCACACATCCCTTTACTAGTACTACATGGAGTGCAAAAGCTATGTGAAATGCTCTCTCCAATGCATCCACATTTCCATTTCATAGTAAGGAAAACACATTATATCAAAGTTCAGTACCATGAGATACCATTCCACTAGAGTTGAGCTGTTAAACTTGTGTGGAGATTTGCTTGTGCAGAGTGAAAACATACCAACAAGCACCACATCCACATATGCTATTCTTATTTAGCATTTCCACATTCAACATTTATGAAACACTAGCAAGTTACACATGATGTAATATTATTTTATATTAAGTTACGACATCTAGTGTCATGATTAAGATGGTACAAATATGTAAATTTGTTCAAGTAATGGGAAATTATTGTTTAGAAATCATTAATATTGTAGTGGCACGTATGATATTGTAGATCGATCATTAAATCATTAATAAAATATTGTTAAATAAGATGTGGAATTGGTTCTAGTGCACAAGCTCTCCTCCACATTCATGGTCAACTATTTAGAGTTTAGAGGGATGTATTACTATCATTTAGAAAATTTTCTGTGGAATATTTTGGATGGATCTAGCTGGCACAAAATTGATTATTGAAATTACTTCAATCATTCTGTGTTTTTTTTATTATTTTTCCATTAAAAAATGAGTGAAGATTTTGTCTAATGTATTAAACAAGATGCATAATTGGCTCTTTTGTGCAAGCTCCATATAAATTTTTTGGTGTCTTTAATCGCTTGAAATACATGCCAAATCATACACTACAATTTGTGATGAGATTTCATTATGTGAAGTTTTTCCTAGAATCCATACAATACAATATATAACGAATTAATTCATTATGCAAAGAGCTCAAAGTAAAGCTCTGTACATAGAGCTTTCATTGTGGGGTGAGATTCCATAAACAATGAATGAAGATTCTGCCAAACATAATGCTTTCCTCACGTCCCTTTACCAATAGTACACACATTGTGCGAAAGTTATGCAAAATTAGCTCTCCTCCGCATTCACATTACCATTTCACAACGGGAAAAACACCTTTTGTCGAAGTTCCTTATAGCAAGATAACATCCAGTGCCCCAATTCCACATGTTCATTGTTCTGCTAGAGTTGAACTGCTAAACTTGCGTGAAGCTTTGCTTATGCAAAGTGGGAACTTGCCGACAAGCACCAAGTTTGCACCTACTCTTCTGATTATAACATTGTCGTGTTCAACATCTATGAAACACTACTAAAACTAACAGTCCATAATGAAACACTACTAAATTACTCATGATGTTCTATTATTTTATATTAAGTTACAAATATATAAACTTGTTGGAGAAATGGACAATTATCATTTAGGAAATTGAACATAGGATATTGTACATAGATGCAACATGATCCTTGAATAATTACTATAAAATTGTTAAACAGGATATTCGGAATTGGCTTTCCTGTGTAGGTCTCTTCCGAATTCATGGTCAAATATTTAGACTATAGAGCGATGGCTTACTATAGTTTAACAAATTCCACACGGACCATTGTGTATGGATCTAGTTTTAGTTATAAGCAAATGGAACCGATTATTATTATTATTGGATTATTAGTCCCTGCCGCCTGCGGCATGGCAGGGACTATTGTAATCGGTTTTGGGTTTTTTTGTTAGTCGCTGGAGGAAAATGAGATGGAGACATTTCACTAATATAAAGTTTTGAAAGGCTGCGGCCGATAAGAACCAATCCAAATTGACAATTTTCTGCCTGCCGCTGATAAGGACCAATCCACAATTTGGAGGTCTTATTTGGCCTCATATCGAGGCCAGATCTACCCGAACTTAGGTTAATTCCTCTTGATTCTTATTTTTTCTAGTTTTTTTAATGTAACGAGTTAAGGACAACAACTACCTCATATTACTCTCTAAAACACGTCTTGAAGAAAGAAATAAATTATGCTCTGTAGATTCCATTTCATAAATAACCTCAATGATATTTTTCATAAATAATCAATTTGTTTTCATGGTAAGGAATAATTATTTATTTGGAAATATATTTTCTATTAATATAATTAAAATCAAGTGTAATGTAACTAATATATTTTATAGCTTATTTTCAACATTTTTCAAATAATTTTTTCCTGCAAAAAAAGTTAAAAAGATTTTAGAATCATAAAAGTTTTTTTAACTTACTCAAATTATTTATACATTCAAAAATTCATTTTATAAAAAACAAAAAATCACAATTTTACACAAAATTACAAAATCCAGAATTGAGTTTGCTACTTTTGGTTGCCATCCTTACCTATGCCTAGCATGATAAGTCTATGAACATATTAATATCTTCAGGTGAGCATTCCTACAGATATTCTAGTTGTTCAGAGTTAGCTAGGTTTGGGTGGCATCCTTACCAATGCTTAGCATCACCTGCAGTTCTGCTAACTACGAACTGATTTCGTTGCCCTAGTGTTAAAAATGACGGCTGTATTCTAGGCGAGGCTTAGCTAGCCCACTACATGGTGTATTGATTTCCATGGTAGCAAATGGTTGTACTCACTCTCGTTTATATTATTTTTTCCTCCTTTATAGGCACTCCGAGCTGATTGATATTTTCCCATTCTAAGAATGTCTAAACATTGTAGACGATATTTTCTAGAGACAAGATCTTCTGATCCCTGTGAGTCTATTTCAAGCCTGTGTGAGTCGACAGAGATAACGGACCGGCTTGTGCACCTTTTTCAAACCGCTTATATTACATTTCAATATACAAAAGATATTTATAATTTTGGCATTGCAAAATTTTATGGAATTAGTAATTTTTTTTTCAAAAAAATTATTTTTTGTTATGAGTGTTTGATTGTGATTTTGATGGTGGAAATAGATTCAGCAAATCAGGAATTCATGGAGCACCCAAAATCTTCAAGATTAACAACTGTAATTTAGTTTTCCAAAAATTCAAAATTTTCTCAAAATCTTACCAAAATTTCTACTTTCCTAAGCAAAATTGTTTTATATATGAAAATTATTATATATAAACTTAAAAATCATATATAATATAATGAATGATATCAAATTGTTTAAAATGTAATTAGAATATAAAAACAAGTTTTATGCCCGAAAAAATAAAATAATAATAATAATTAATTTTAAATAATAATAATAATATCTATATTGGTGTATGAACTTGGGTGTTTATTGGATAAGGACCCAGCTCCACTTAACAATCTTAGTGCTAAGTCTATAAAACATACCTACTTTACCTTTTTGGTCGGAACCAACAACATGTAACCTCTTAAAAGAAAACTACGATCTTAGAACATCTAATATTAAAATCTAATACAAATTTAACATAATAAAAGCTTAATAATGTAACCTTTTAAAAGAAAACTATGTTCTTAGAACATATAATATTAAAATCTAATACAAATTTAATATAATAAAAGCTTAATAAACTTTATATTATACATTTTTATCAAGTTTTTATGTAATTATTTGCTTAAATTAAGATAAGCAACAATAACAATTATTATTATAATCAATTACAATTATTTTTATAATCAATTTGGAATTTAGTTTTTTTTTTTTTAAATAAAATTTCACAATTTAATTTAAAAACAACATATTAATAATCAATTAAAAAAACCAAATTATATTTTTAAAAATATAAAAACAAATTATAGTTGAAAATTTTAATTTTTAAAATATTTAATTTAATATTTATTTCTTTCAAAACATTAATAAATTAGATAAAATCCATTTCAAAATTTCAAAACTATTAAAATCCATATAAATTTTTTAAAACTATTAAATTATATCAGAGGATGGAAGAAATACGCCACGTGTAAAAGTCTTTATATATTGACTTAGAGGGCAAAAATATCATTATGCAAAACGAAAACCTATTTTCAATTCACAAAATATTTTTTATTTATGTCTATATATTATTCTATATACAATATGGAGTAGTATTAAAATGCGATTCTGTATACAGTACGCCCATGAATGTACGTAACTCTATATACATATATATTTATAATATAGTCAATCTAAAATTGAAGGGAGGACTGTGTCACTGTGGCTGAAGAGGTACCGCCCTCGGATCCACCGAGGTTGGCGGACTCTATGGCCATCTGCCTTCTTTTCTTGTAGCTTGCTTTGAAGCATGCTTGACGAAGGCGTTTGGTTCTTTCCGCAAGCTCAATGCCTGGCATTTCTTCCATGAGCCTCTTCTGTTCTTCCAATATTTGCACAGCATCTCTCAGCCGCGCGTTGCTCAGCCCTCCATTGTTCTTTCCCAGCTCCTGAAAATTACCATTGGTGTCATTATCATTTTACAATTTTAATCAAATTCTTTTAATGAAATTTTTAAGGGTTAAGGTTGATTTTTTTAAGACAAATTGTTTATAAGAAATCAGCAATCTTTCTTTTAGATATATACAATATGGAAACAACCCATGTATCAAAAACTCATAATTTAACCTAAAAAGAAATCTACATATTTCAAGAACTCATAACTTAACCTACAAAATCACTGAAGTCCTCACATTAACTGAACTCATGATTTAACCTACAAAATCACCAAAGTCCTCACATTACCTGAATATTGTGAATGAGGCTTTCCAGACTCTTCATCTTGCGATGTGGCCAACGTGGGATTCCGAACTCCCTGCATCTTTTCTTTAACACTGTAAGACCAACCTTCAACTCCTTAGCGGCTTGAGTGATTGGCATGTTGAAATACTGAGAGAGTTCACTTAGGGTAATATCAGTTATTCTATCTGTAGAGCCTCGCTGATGACTACCAGTTATAGCTGTTTTTCTGTTAACTTGATTCAATGAGGCATTGGTATAGCTGGGATCGTCACGGATTTCAGATGGATTACCATTGACATAAACTGCATTTGGAATCTCAGCCATGGCAGGCAAGTTATAGAAAGGAAGGAAGGGGTATTCCATGGCCTCATTGCTGCTTATAGCTGCTGTTGTCTCTACCCCACATTCGAAGTTGCAAACTGGATCACCGTAAATGCCAAGCTGTTTATTGTCATAACTCTCTTCGCACTGCAGAGCCTCCAATTGCAGGTCTGGAAATCCAGATAATTGATCCGGAGTAAGCTCCTCAGTGGAAATGTAAATTGGCGAGCAATACCCTCCATGTTGGTCATCTGAAATTTGAACTTTTGGTTTAACATCCGAAAAGATATTACTTGAGGATGGATTGAAGAGAGACAAAGTCCCTGCACTAACACAAATGCATATGTTAATGACAAGTTGAAGTATCTGCAGCACAGTTTGTTTATGCTAAAAACTACGTTTATTTCATGTTGATTGTTTTGGGCTACCAAGTTTGAACCTCCCACCATGAGATTAAAAGTAGACCTTTGAAGAATTATAGACAATACATGAAGTCGAAACATATTTTATATTTGATGATGGGTTCTGTCCATGTAGCCAATGGTATTTACAAACTGTGACATAAACTAGTTTTTAAATGAATAAATTTTTTACCAATAATATCAATATGTGTTTATATTTATCTATACAGAAAAATAAAAAATTAGATGGAAAATACAAAGTTTAAATTTTCAAAGCTGATTGCAAAGTCATTAAGAAATTTTCTAAGCTAATTGCAAAATTATTAAGAAATTAAAAAAATTAAAATCTATTTAAGTTAGTTGGGAAGATTTATTTTCTTTACAACAGTAAAACAAAAATAATTAAATTATTCTAAAACAAATAATTGTATATAAAAATATTTGAATACAATTGAGATGATTCTCTATATTCGGTAAGGAATAAAGTTCATTTTCTTTATAACACCAAAACAAAAACATTCATTTTAAGACAAATAATTGTATATAAAAATATTTGAATACAATTGAGATGATTATAAAGAATAATAATTTATTTTTCATTACTTACATATTATCACTCTCATATAATAATTTATTATACAAAATTATGTAAATAAATAAAAACTTTGATCTTTGAATATAATTGAGATGATTATAAAAAAATGATAATCTATTTATATACCTAAATAAATAAACTATTCAATAACTAATTAATCATTATTACAATTATTATCATTACTTTTATATAATTCTTTTTCATTACTTACACATTATTATTTTCTCATATATAATTTATAATTCTCTCAAATATGTAATTTATTATACAAAATTGTGGTAAATAAATAGAAACTTTGATCTTTCAAGGCCGTTGATTACAACAATATTAAGAAAATCAGTCAGGGAAAACAATTTCTTCCTAAGCGAATTTCAGATAAATTAAATTGTTAGGTTTATGTATATATGTGAAGATGCATTTTATTTATAGATAAATGGAACAACCATAATTTACAAAGGAGATGGGAATAAAAGTGTTTCTATATTATTATTATGGTATTGTGTTTTAAATTTGTTTTTCACCAGCGATGTTGGTATTTTTTTGGACTTAATATTTTTGTCGAATTATGCATCTCTCCTTAGACTGTAAAATGCATCTGACATTATTAAAGAGTAAATTAGAAAAATGCACATGCCTATATTAATTACATTTATATTTGATAAATATGTTTACCGATGGGAAAATAACAGCGTAAGATAGTACAAAGTTTTGCAGGAAGCTTTTCACAATGACTAATTTTGAACCACACCTAATACCGGTAGAATCCACTATTATCAGAACCAGACTAAAATATTTACGATATTAAATAATACTGTTTGGACACCATTGCCGCATAACAATTTGCATTCACCATTAAATATATAGACGAACGAACCTGTGAGATGATCAGGATGGGTCTGGAGTGAACTGAAACTGACGAAACTCCCGGGCAAACGACGAGGGCTTGAGACCTCTATCTCTGGAAGCTTGTCATTCCAAGAAAGCTCGGTATTTTGCTTGACATCTCCAGCCATCTTTTTATCTTCTGGAGGAAATTCTACATTGGTTGGGTTCAATGTGTGGCTAACCATTGAAGCCATCGGAATTGTGCTCCAGTTAGAGATATCCCATTCGGGAGGATTTGATTGAAGTGACAACGGTTTGGAAAGGGTGCAGGAAGCAGGAACTGTTGTGTCTGAAGAATCACAAAGGCTTGGAATAGAGTCACAGGGATCCAGAAGATCTTTTGTTTCGAAGATATCGTCTACAATGTTTAGATCTGAGAATTGGGAAATATCAATCAGCTCCGAGTTCCTGTAAAAAAAGATTAATATAGAGGTTAATGATGACCCGCATTATTGGCTTTAAAGATTTTGATAACTAATATATTCATTGGATGCCTAAGACATTTTTCTAATTAATTCTACTCACAAAAACCTACAATATAGATGCTATATGTTTTAGGGCATCAATTTGTCTATAAATCCTAAGTCACGAATATCCAGAAATGCTAGTAAATTAATTGTTCAGATTGCAACAACTAACCTGGGCACCGATTCAAGCCGAGGGATTGCAGCCTGCACATCACTACAATAATCCAGAATACTTTGCCAAAAGTCCTGCTCAGCCATATCTTGATTTTGATCCAATTTAGCTACTTCTGCAATGTTTAGATATTTAACAAGTCGATTTTTCTCTCAAGCTGATCAGGCTAATGCATAGACCTCTTTGATGCAACGCTCAAAATGTACATGAATTATGGAACTGTACAGTTCAGTGGTTTCGCTGTATCTTTGCAGCACTTATGGTGAGAACCATAATTCAAATTATTTGGAAATCCAAGGGTCTGTCCACTCGGATCAATTTCTCCTCTCAATTGTAGCCATGTCTCCATATATAATATCATGTGAACCAACGAATTAAGAGCCCAAGAGTCAGGAGAATTGAACAAATCTCTGAATAAAGTTTACAACTTCTAATATCCGTTTGTTATCTTGATTAGAATTAAATTAAAAGAAAAAAAAGAAAAAAGGTATCATAAGTTAACTGTCTGTAATGTACAGGCTTGGTTTCCACACCAAAGCTTCCCTGCACACGTGCTGTATCTAGATTGTTACTTCTTATGACATCATTGCTACCTGAGAGATGTTAATGATTGGTTCGCATGCTAAATACAGATGGTAGGTGAAAATAAAACCTCAGATGAATAGACCACCCGATCGAAGTCTCTGGATTTTCCATAAACAATATTTCCGAGTTTTTATATCATTTAATATTAAATGTTGCTACAGTTATATTAAAAGATAAACTTGCTGAAAAGAATTATAGAAAATTACAAACGCCATGACATAGCATATTACAAATCATTCACTGGGAAAGGTAGCACGTGTCACCCGGTAGAACTTAACCAATGATATGGAAGCAACGCTAGACTTTGGAATCCACCATTAGATGATATGAAAGGCACAATGTAAACATTGATCGCTAGCAAAACTTAAGATAATGTATCATGAAGTTAAATGGATCAAATATGGAGTTATCTTCTATACGAATCTTAAAAGGAAATAAAAACATAGATGTTATGGCACAAGTGTTGACATATGTTGCTGTGTTAATGCAATTGTATGTTTTCTTCTCGAGCAGAGTTTGCTGTAGATTTTGAAAAATTAGAGTCTATCGTGTTGCAATATCTACCATCAATAGAAGCCATCAAATGTTTAGAAAGCTACATTTTTGCAAGTTTTCATTATTCTAATATCAATGTGCTTTGAGAACAAAAGGTGAAGCCTTGAAGTGCTTTGAGTACCTAAGGAGCCATGCTACCAAATCGGGTAATTTTCATGGTTAATGGGGAGATAATTCCCAAAACCCCTATAGCTTTGATAATTAATATATCCTAAGGAAATAATTCTAGATATCACTATTTGATAAAGATAACTCTCATATTTGATTAGATATCTCTATTTGATAAAGATAACTCTTTAATATAGATAATTATTATATCATGTTTATATTTCTCATGTTTCAGCTAGATAAATCCTATATCACTTTAATAATTGGCATATTCTACTAAATCACTATAATGGATATGCTTAATATAATCTTTAATATGGGAATTACCTTAGTTTCATATGGAAACTTATGGGAATTACCTTACATGCATACTCCAATTATTTTACTTACATGCATACTCTAATTATCTTAGATGTATATAAATATTTTTCAGTGATATGTATGTTATGTATCAAATGTATATGGATATTTTTTTAGTGATATGCATGTTATGTATATTTGATATGGTAATTATCAAATCATATGATAGTTATATCTTTTTATGCTAGTTATCTTGGTGCAATATGCAATTTTGAGTTAGTGAAGTGGCTAAATATGCCTCTTATGTATTTTCAGTTCAGCTTCTATAACTTACACTAAACACTTAGCTCCCTTCAATTTTTTAGGTTCACCTGGAGGTACTAACTTAAACAAATAAGCATTACATATACATAAAAACCTAGAGATAAAGACTGTAAGTAATCTACTAACTCACACAAATATAGAACATTAATTTCTTTATTATCTTCAAGTCTCCATTATTTACCATAACCATCTTGTCCCTACATAACATACACACATGCTTTTCTAAACTTTAGTAAATATGTCTCCCACATTATCATTTGTATTACAATATATCAAATTGATTTATTTTGATTATTTTTTTTGTGGTACTGTAATATCCCAAAAGGGAGAATGCAGTAATACAAAAACACAATAGCTGGAAACTGCAGCAATGAACAAGCAATCTAAAAACACCATAAAAATATACAGAATAGTTGAGCCATTTTATTAAACAGGAGGTGGAATACAAGTACAATCGTGCTCAAAATATGAGACACTTAAGCCAAACAAGTGGCCTAGAATGACCTTGAACTCCTCCTGCAACGGGGACTACGTAACTCATGGACAACTGGAAGGAATAGTGCACTGTCCGTGCTGCAAATGTCGGGACTACAACTTCCATCAAAATATAGAAGTGTAGATATGGCAGTTTTGGAGCTCAAATGATATCGAGATTTCTGATTTGGCCACTATGATGAATACGTAAGATAACCTAGAAAGGGATTTTGAGATCTAGCAATCTAGGAAAATCACCCTCTTAGGGCTTGCACTATACAATTGCTCGGTATGGAGATCTGCTACATGAATTGAAGAATAGATGGGTGCAATGATGTACAATCAACTCAATGCAAGAAGGGATGATCCCTTCACTAGATTCTTAAGCTAGAAGCTCAAGATCTAGCTCCTCTTCCTCCTTCACTAGATGCAGTTGTTCAATACATAACAACTGAAGAAACTGCGCTGTTAAGGAGGGAGAATATATAGCCTGCTGCTAGATGATGAAAATCAGCTCAAGAATGATGGAAACAATGAATACAAAGTGAGGAGATGGTCCCTCACAGTATTTCCAGCTGAAATACTGAAAACTTCCATCGTCCTTCATATCTATAGGACTCGACTGCGCAATCCTTGAGGGGACTATTGCTGCATGGAGGTATGAACTGACGACTTGAATGATGGATATGAATATGCTGCTCCTGAAAATCTGACCTTGAAGAATAAGGTGAAAGGATGAATCCTCCACCAGTTTCATAGCTTAAATGCTAGAAAAACCCTCCTCCTCTCAAACCCTCGAGCAGGAATGCATAATTCCAGAGACTGAATGTCGTGTAGAGAGGAGCTGAATGTGGCACCAATGCCTAATAATGAATGGCTGCTCAATAGAACCTTCCCAGAGTAGGCACTCGAAGTACCCTATGGGTAAGGGTGGGATTTCCGCTCGGAAACACCCATGTGCTAAATAGCACTATAGACTTAAATAAACAACTGAAGTGTGCACAGAAATGTCACATGACAAATCCAAATCTAAACAGATCAAAAATAATAATAATAAGTTTGCCTCTATTGTTGCCTTCATCTTTATTATATAGTTTTTGAGTTTTCCATAGCCTTGGCCAACTTCATAACTGCGTTGTACATGTGGCCATTAGCCTCCATGTATACTGCGTTGCCTCTCCATGATCTCCATCATGTTTGCATTTAATTCCCACTCTCTCCATAATTTGTGCATTAGATGCACCACTTCCTCCACTCTTTCATCATTAGTTCCTTATGATCTTACTTTTAATGCACCATGATCTCATTTGACTTCCTCCATGATCACCATGATATTTATCATTAATGTTGCATGATCTCCACTCTTCTTTCATTACAAAACTACACTACTCCATAATGTTGATCTACTTCTAAATAACCCACATTCACACATCAAAAGTGGATTTTAATCATCTATGGGGTTTATGGGTCCCTCCACCCTCTTATTTACTTGATTAATTAGAAAAATTAAGAGCTCTGATATTCCAATTAACTGATGGAAAATTGGGAATATTACAGTCCTCCCGGCCAAAATGTTGCGTGTCCTAAGGAAACTGCAAACGTGGATGCTACAACAATCCATCTCCCTCCAAATGGAATCCTCATATGCAATGCCTCCCCATTTTGTCTAATGTGTTATGCATGCCCATCTCCAAAGTTTCCTCTCTAGAATGTCTAGAATGGCCTCCAACTAAAAAGTTGGATGGCTCTCCTCATCAATGAATCTCCAAGTGGAAACCATAGGTTTTTCAAGGATCTCCTCTGTGCATGAGATACATGAAATGAAGTGGTTTCTTCCCAAAGTGGAAAGTCCCAACTGATAAAATATCTCTCCAACCCATGCTACATAAAGTAGATTACATCTCTTCATGCTTCTACAATTGGCCCTGTTGGCCTTGTTGGATTGAAGCATCACATCAACATGGTGCAAAACAAGAAGTAGAGACATATGGATGAACATTTACAATGTCAAACCATACTCTTTCAATAACAACCACTGCAACAAATCCTTCTGCTGCCATGCAAAATCGTCATTAAACCAATTAAGAGAGCCATACTCTCTCAAAAGAAGCCAACGCAACAATGCCTCTTGTTGCAATGCCAAATCAACATCAATCCAAGTATCAGAGCTAGACTCTCTCAAAAGTAGCCACTGCAGCAATGCCTCTTGCTACCACATCACATCATCATCATACAAAGTACAATGACCATAATCTCCCAACATAAGCCGATGTAGTAAGGCCTCCTATTTCCAACCTCTACCATCATGATACAATGTATGGGGAAAAATGAGCCCATACTCTCCCAAGAGTAACCAAAGCAATAAGGATTCTTGCTACCACCTTACATCATCATGATGCAAGTCATGGAGCAACAACATGTTGATTGACATGTGGAATGTAACATAAGAACAATACAATGAAGGTCCCTGCTGCCACATCATGTGAGTTATGTCATGTCCCAAACAAAAGTATATACATGGACATAAGATATATCATGTGATTGCCAAACTCTCTAAAAAATAACCAACACAACTGTGCCTTCTGTTGCTGCATAACATCAGTGATGTACATGGCATGGACCATACAAATGTGAGATTTTGGGTAGTAACCATACTCACCCAAAAGAAACCAGCGCAACCATGCTTCTTGCTGCCCTGGATCATAGATCTGCAAGTAGGTTTTCAACCCCTTGCTCATCCTCCTCATCCATCCATCCCACTGTGGATGATGAATCATGTCATGCTTCAACTTGGTATCTGAAAAGCTTTGCACTCTATGATATGTTGAAGTGCACGTCCCTTGCGGTCTCTCCATGATATCCTCTCATAAATGGCCCAATAGAACCCATAAGGCTCCAGACATGTTGTAGGTAGAAATATCTCTTTGAGTTGTGAGAAGCTCATCAAGAAAACTCGATCTTGAAAATGGAAAATGCTCTCCATCATAGGATGTCTACCATGGATCATCTGTCCCTAAAGTGCTTCATGAGTGAAGCTACCTTCAGAATGCTCCAAGAATAATGTGGCCCTCATCTCATCATTGCTTCTCAGTGATAGTGCTATAGATCTCAATGCTAATATATCTGTTGTCTCATGGCCATACACAATGCTGAACTCATAGCCCAGCATTGTACTAAATAGGAATAAACTCATCCCATCCTTTGAAACTCCACACTGCAACACAAAGTGTTGTGTGTAGCTCAACAATGAAAACTAGTGATGACTATACATCTCCTCCTTGATCAAGTCAACGGTCCTTTGTGCAGTGATAGTTCACTGCTCCAAATCAGCAATGTGCTATAATCCTTGGTTATGCAAGTGCCCTGATGGTATGTTCTCACAAATATCAATATGAGGTACTGAAATAATATCAGATGAAAGTGTTTGCAAACCTTGGATAAGCTGAATCTCGGGAACATCTTGCACAGCGACAAGAGTTCTTCCAACTGGTGCAATGGCCTCTCCAACTGCTGGTAATGATGATGGCTACTCCTCTTCTATTGTACTAGTGCTGGTATATGCCTCTTCCTCCTCATGCATCTCCTGAATCATGCATGGGACTCCCAATGTCAAGAGCTCAAGATCATCTTGCAAAGATGCAAGTGCTCTTCCTCCTGATGGTGGTGGTAGGGGCTCCTCTTCCGGAGTGATAATGCTGACATCTTCCTTTGGCCTCTTATGTATTATCACATCAATGATGGGAAGTCTCTCAATGGGAAATGTCTTCGGTTTCCTTCTACCAAACTTCTTCTTCAGTCTTTGAAAGAAATCTACATAAGCAATCACTTTGGCATGTGACAAATGACTGAACCACCAATATTTTGCTTCATCCTCAAGGTGCAGCGATGCAATCTCAACATCCTCTCTTTCTGCTACTAGATATAGCTGAAATAATGCATCTAACTCTTTCTTCCAAGCCGTTACTATGCTTGAGGATGATCCATCAAATGTAGGCAAGAAGAATCTAGGCCTCTTCCTTCTATTGCTACTGTGGGATCTCCTTTCTTCTTCGAGTTGCAAAAAATGTGGGAGAGTTAGATTCTCCTTGAATTCTCTAGAATGTGCTTTGTACTCGGACTGATATGTGCTTAGGGTCTCATACCCAAGTCTCCTCCATATTCATACCATTCACCTTCCTTCTCAAAGAAAAGGGATATAGTAGAATGTTGTGGAGCTCTATCCATTGCAGGTCTTTTCTATTGCCGATAGGAAGTGCTTAGACATTCCTCATCCTGAAACCTTCTTGAGTTCTATTTTTTCCTTTCTCCCTTCATTTGATTGACCTCCTTGGGGAGATCTTGCATAGATATAAAGAGAAATGAGGCAAAACTTAAACCCTCTGTCATTGTAGATATCTATTTTATGCTTCTTCTTTTGATGTTAAATATGAAGCGCCCACAATCTGAGCCAAAGATCATGTTATGATACAACTATAATATCCCAAAAGGGAGAATGCAGTAATACAAAAACACAATAGTTAGAAATTAACAATGCACAAGTAATATAAATACACCATAAACATGTACGGAATAGCTGAGCCATTATTAAACAGGAGGTGGAATACAAGTACAACAATGCTCAAAATATGAGACACTCAAGCCAAAAAAGTGGCCTAGAATGACCTTGAAGTCCTCCCATAAAAGATATTGTTGTTGGACTATTGGAAGGAATACTGTGTTATCCCTGCTCCAAATGCTGGGACTGCAACTGCAGAAAAAATATAGAAGTGTAGATCTCGCAGCTCTGGAGCTCACACGATGTCGATATTTCAGATTCAGTCTCTATGATGAATACCCAAGATAACCCAAAAAGGGATTTCGAGATCTAGAAATCTAGGGATTTCCAAGACTAGCTCAAATGAAAATCAATAACAAACTTCTTATTAGCAGAAAATAGTAGTCTCATACATCACATGAAAGTTAAAAATAGCAAATTCAAGCAATAGGCTAAGTAGCTACTCTTAGATGAATAAAAAACTTGAATCCTAATGAACCTTTCGGGTAGTTTATTTATACAAAAAGGTATCTGATGGAAGCTCCCTTCAAAATAGGAGTGATTACCTCCTTCATCTCGAGAATTTTGGATCTAGTCCTCCTTGAAATTAACATGTAATTGGAGTTACCCGGTTTTCAGCAACTTCGAGTTTATGAGTGAGGATTATATGATATCAAGTCGAGTTAGAGAGTCAAGGAGGTGGACAAGCCCCCCTAGATTCTCTTGTGGTTGTCTCCATCAAGCCCCTGCATAGTAAATGCCTAAAAACTGCATTTTCATGAAATTTAATTACATTAGGCCATACACTATGAAAAACACCTTTTACTCTTCTTAGTAAGGATATTATAAAAAAAATGTGAATTAATGTGAGTAAATAATAGTTTTAAGGCTAGAGGATAACATAATGAACTTCAATATATCCCTATTGATGGGACCCGTCATCACCCCATGTTGAAGGTGTTTCTCATCCTATGAGAAACGTATTCATCCATATGAAGCTCATTCATGGCCCTAGTGGCCTATATGATATCCCAAGGCACCTCATATGGTGTGGCATCCGGTGGATGAAACTTTCATTTGTCATCTCTGTCCATACCTTTTGTTCCTCGGCTTGGTTTCTTCCTTGTAATCCCAACAACAAGGGTGGATTTATTTTGAGCCATATACATTTGATCATTAGTCTTTGCATTACTATTTTGTACAATGGTTTTCTTTCCAAGAAATTCCTTAGCCTTTTAGGAGAGTGATACTCTCTGATTCGTAGACTATGGGGTAAGGCATGCCACCTTCTCTGAAAAACTTGTAGACTTTATGTTCCTAATATTCTAAAAGTGTCCTCAAAATGTAGAATTGATTTCTCTTAGAATGTTATGTACTTAGGTTATAAATTAGAATCACAGGAGATGAGGTTTTGATTGTCGATGATAGCCTTGGGGCATACTTGCATTGATTTGATATACAAGGTGTGTTTTTCTTATTTTTTCATGACCTTTTTCACTATTTCAGACCTTTCCTCCTCATGAGTCAACCAATATGCCAATGCAGTCAATTGCATGCATCTCAATATTGAATTGGGGTCCCATAAATTTATATATGTTAGAATGAGACTTTGCATAAAAAACTCAACTATTTTTTCCCTATCTTCCATACGTTCCTATTTGCAAAACTCAATAAAGTTTTTGTAGTCTTGAAAAGGAAAAGGCCCATACTGTTCTAGTGTCCTTATTTGGAATTGCAACAACTCTTCCTTGAAGAAAATAACATGGTATTTTTATGGTTTGATGCATTGTATGGCTTCCATAGAGATACTTGCCATTTTGGCAAGTTGTGTCTCTTCCTCTTGCAGTTTCTCTCCTAACCTTATGTTTTACGCCTATAAATTCTCCCTCATAATTGAATCTCTTAGTACCAAGTCACTCAACTAATTTCCCATTTCAGTTACGTTCTTATCCATCAGGCCCACATCTTGTACATTTTTGGAGTTAGCACTTTTCATCCATCTATGTGTTCTTCCTCTCTCTATCTCCAACTCATATAGGAGTGGGACTGCAAAATTCTCTGGTATAATCCTACCTCCCTCGAAACATTTGTAGTAGGATTCTAATCTAGGATGTGGATCAGGCTCTTGAAGCTCTTGGAGTCCATTTTCATCTCATTTTTAGGTGACTACTTCTTGTAGCTCATCTTTCTCCTTCTGTAGCATCCCTTGTTTCTCCTGTATCATACCCTATTTCTCCTCTAGCTCCTCTTTTTTCTCTTTCTCAATGGAATTTTATGTCTTGGGTCTCTTGAACTCGACTACCCTAGTAGTGGGCCTTCGCACATGTATCATAGGTGGTTTGGTTTTGTCCTTAGGAGAGGTAATCAACTCAAACTTTCCTAATATAGAGTCCCACTTATTCCTTTTTACTTGGTGACTCATCAATAGAGATAGGGACCTTTGAAGGAGGATTTGGCTTCCCCTTCCTAATCCTCGTGCTCTTCCTTGTTTTGAAATATAGGGGGCCTTGCCTTGGTTCACTCATTTTAGGCTTGACAATGGTGCCCAATGTAGCCAATGTTGCAACCACTTCTTGCTTGGTATTCCCTCGAGAGAGACTTGTTTAATGTCCTTGATTCTCTGTTTCTTAGGGCTTAGAAGTCTCCTTGGGGCTACGTTTTTATTCTACTTGTTTCTCTCCTTCTTTTTCCTTAATATATGCTTATTCTTCCTCTGTTTATGCTGCATCTTCTTCTTATGTTTTCCCTGCATCTTCTTCAAGTGTGATGGCTTGGGTTTCAATGAAGACCTCCCTCCCCATTTTGAAAAAATAGTTCCATAACATAGGGTTCTTTAAGCAAGTTAGATAATCCATCAAAATTAACTTGATGACACCATGGTGGGAAATGTGTTGATGCTTCCATTCCCTCACCTTCTAGCTCATTTCAATGATTGATTGCAAGAGGAAATTGGTAACACTAAGTCTTTGAGGGATAGACAATTATACCTTGAATATTAACTCATGGAGAATCCTTAAATGGTAGGAATATACAACATTCAATCTCCCTTCAAATGATATATATTTTAGGATGTGATAAGCCACCTCATCGTAGGGGTAAGTTAGGCTCTCCATTCTCAGTGCATTTTTATGTTGTACAGGTTTTTCTTTTAGAATGAATAATTTCTTACTGGTTATGAAACTCATTGCTTTGTCCTCTTTTCTCCACCAAATTCATAAGGGTAAGGTGGTCACTCAGCTTATGGTTTCATATCTTAAAGAGATGGCCAATTCTCTAACAACAATAGTGGCACTATCTTTTTCCTTAGAATGTAATGCCATGAAAAATTCATGAGTGATGTCATCATCATACCATTTTAACAATTCAAATAAACCCAACCATAGATGTATTCTAAAAATTCTGACCATAAGAGGGTGTTCGTGAATTTTCCTCGTGTATGTGGGTTCTCTTCTATTGAATCCTCCTCGAATTTCTTCTACTACTCATTCTTTGTGGTACTTAGGTGTGAATTTAAAAGTTTCCAAAAAGAAATATGAGTGTTGGGAACACTATTAAACTTCCTTGTTTTTTATTAGTGAGGGAGTAGGATTCTAGAACTTATATCAAAACAAACTCTTTTTTTTGCCCCTATCTTACTTTTACACACAACAATTTCCAAAAGGACCTACTGCTTAATTGTTTATTACAAGCTACCAACTTCATGCATAATTTCCCATGAAATTGTATGGAAATTAAGGAGGGAGAAACCCACTTACTCATTGTCATAATAGCTATGTCATGTGGATGAGGGTTTGAGGACAAATTTGGGTCGTTGTGGCTCTCTTCGAGCCTTCAATTCACTCCTGTAGCTCCTTCTTGGTCCTTGTGTAGCTCCTCGTGTAACTTCTCCTATAACACATGAAAAAAGAGTTCGAAATAGCTTAGTGGCACCCTAGGCAGTATCATAGACCTACCTCATCTTTCCTCTAACTATTTTGTTCAAAATTAGCAATGGTGGAAATGAAATCAAGCCTAGTACTTAATATTCCCTTTGTAGTAAAGGCTCAGAGCACTTTGGTGACATGGCTAGTACATGAACATCCTTTTTTGGACTATTATCCCCAATCCTTGCAACCATTTCCCTACTCCTCGTGATTATCACCCCACTTCTTATAATCACCACCTCTCTTGAGTTGAAATTTCCATGTTGCATGTGTGACTAATACAAACTTTAGTTTACTAGCTGAGGGTGGCCAAGTTCACTAGCAACCTCCATGCTATTAAATTTCCTTTCTTGACCATTAACACATTTTAGCATTATATGCATAGGGAAGAGGTGAGGGTTTTCATATGTGAGCCTAGTTGTGGATGAAATTGTTAGAGATAGTTGCATGTTGGATCTAGGCCTAGTAACATCATGATCTTGAGGGAGTTGATTTCGTTTGCTAGTTTATGTTCAAGTCCTCGTAGCTTGATGATATCTTGACTAATACCTTTGATGTGTGTGCAGGTTCCTTCCTTGTGTCGAAGCTACTATTGGTGGAGTGGATGGACTGCTTCTTAAAGATGATGTGAATATTATATGTTTCAGAAATGGATCCATGATGCTCTCTGTGGGTGGAAAAAAGAATTTTAGGGAGTTATGTTGTGATTGCACAAGCTTCTAGAGGATGAGTCTCCTTCCTGTAGCAATCATTTAATCCCCTTTGAAGACATAATTTTGTGTGTCATATTCAGTGAAAGTGATGAAAGGTATGACAGAAGGATTAGTATCACAAGGAAGTGGTGTAGGTGGTGGAAGAATGGAAAATAATGGTTTTTTGTACTTTTTATTGCATGAAGAGTGGGAATTTTAAGCTAATTTTGGCTAGATGGAGTGGATTGGTGATGGAGTTGATATTGGAGGACCCATATCAACATTACCTAAAATAACATGACCTTCTAGTCTCTTTCGCATTTTATATCCCTCTTTTATCATTTCGGGCTCCTCCTATAGCATTACAATGAGGAGGAAAAGATTGATTATTTTGTTGACTGGGTGATGGAGAGAGGTTGGTATGTGAGTGGAGAGTGTGGAAATGAAATATATAGATGGAAGAATAAAGGAGTACACTTTTATATTGTACCCTGTAACCATGATTCTGTCAACTATAACTCTGGTAAAGGAAAAAAAATGTTAGCAGAAGTGGTGCAAGAAATCGCTACTTGTGTTTTTCTTTTTCTCTTTTGTTTATTTATTTAATCATTTTTAGACAAGTAGGTTGCTCCTGTGGAGGTTTTAAACCTTCATTCCTGCCCTAGGCACCTTAGAGGATTTTTTCACCTCGTGATATTTTATTTTTTTCTCTTCTCTTTTTTGTCCCTAGGCTTCCTCAAAGAGGTTTTTAACTAAGGAGTTGGCCACAGATGCGTCATGGAGGTTTTCATTTAGGTCCTATTATTATTATTATTATGTAAATTTAGTGGACTAAGGGCTATGAGCCTCCGAATAACATTTAAATCTCTACTGAATGAACTGAGAAACTATTCCTTGGACATAGGTTTCTTGTACAACTTCAATCTAAGACCATTGACAAGGGACTCCGCTCCTCATAAATTGTTCTGCTTTGGACAAACCCATTATCATGAGAATTCTCTACTAGATAGGGACCCAAGCATCTCGTCATTAGATCCCCCTTGAAATCCTTGAATCTGGAATCACAACTAGGCCTTCTTCCCATAGACCATCTCGAGTGGAGTGAATCCCGTGGTGGTTTTCCAAGTGGTGTTGTAGGCCCAAGTGGATTCCTCAAGTTTGTCTTCCCAATATGTTTTGTTGCTGTTAACAACCTTTGTAAGAATGTTCTCCAATGCTTTATTTGTGACTTCCATCTTCCCATTTCCTTGAGGATGATAGGTAGTAGATGTCCTATGCTTGATGTTGTGCTTCTTCATAAGATCCTCAATCAAACTCGATATAAATTGTGCTCCTTGATAAGTGACTAAATCCCTTGGAAAACCAAATTTGTAGAAGATATTTTCCCTCGGAATTTCAACCACCTTTTGCTCAGTTGATCTCTTTACTAATTTGTTTCAGCCCATTTGGTCAAGTAATCAGTGCATACAATGCTATAATTTTTATGTAATGTTGGGAGATCAATCGATCCAATGAAATCGATGTCCAAAATTTCAAATGGATCTAGAGTAACTTGATGTTGCAAGGGAATTTCATCCTTGGTTGTTGGATTACCCATCCTTTGAAACTGATCACACCTGGTGGTCTACCTCCTTGCATCATAATGTAAAGTGGGCCAATAATAACCTAATTGTAGAAATTTGAATGTTGTCCTCTTAGCAGTGTAGTGGCCCCAACAGGGTCCATCATGTCATGCTAAGAGGATTCCAATGACCTCTTCATCCCTCCAAAATCTCCTCATAATACGATCTGGCCCCAATCTGAAATGATTTCCCCCAATCCTGTGGAAATGGCTCAAAAAGGTCAAAATGTTAGTGTGACCCTATGGTAAGAGCCCTGACAGGTTGGGTTACCTCTTGGGGGTGTTGTGGTCAACGTAGAAGGTCTATAGGTTGTGTTCTCTATCAGTTACACTTCCTTAAGGTAACATAGGAGGTTGAATCTCATTATAGTAGCCACTCATCACATGTTTACCATAGTTGGTTGGTTACTTGGGTAGATGTAGGAAGGGGGTGTTACATCCAGGAAATGGAAAGGCAAGGATAAAACCACTATCAATCCATACAAATATCCATTCTAATGACAAAAAATAACCATAAAATCACATGAATATATCATGCATCAATAAATCAACACGGAAATCACACATGAAACCTGTTACTTGCAAAGAAATCCAATTTTAATTGTTGATCCAATTGTTCCCTTGTGCTTTCTTGCTTTCCTTTGCCTTATTTCTCCAAATCCAATGTATGCCAAAGTAATCCAAGAATTTTGAAATAATACTCTAATTTTGCAAGAGTATGAGAGAATAAGAGAATAAAAGATTGCTTCAAAGCTAAACTGAAAAAAAGCTAGCAACAGACCCTCGTTGATTCCTCAATTTTATTCAATTTTTCCTTCAATTTCCCTCTCATGCAAATATGTGTCTGTTCACCTTCATTTTCTCATATTTTCCTTTATTTCATATATAAAATGCTAATTAATGCCACTTTTCATTTTCCATTGTCTTCACCAATTTCCATAGCAAGTAATTAATTACCAATGATACCCATCACCATGTTTTTTCCAAAATTCAACGTGAAATACGTGTTATATGACCTTGGTTTTATTTTATTTACATAGGAAATCAACGAGGGGGTGTTAAAACTTCAAATACACGATCTTAAATTTCCATTGGAATCTCAGTTCTGACATCATCATGCTGATATTTTGACATAATTATGTCATGTGGCACCCTCTAGTTTATGCCATGTGTCACCCAAAAATCCCCACCCTTCTAGCCCAAAATTCTAATTTCTCCTACCATGTGTTTGTTGTCATACTTTTCCACGTGACTTGACACGTCATCACCCTGCCATGTGTTCGCTGACATCTGGTCTACACATCACTTTTCCTCTTGTGTTAGCCCCACCTATGGCTTTGTTGCTTAAAATGTTCACTGAACCCTGTAGAATTGGTTGGACCCATACTCGATTAACGACTATGGATCAACTTGCCCCCTTACCTATATAACAGTTATTGGGGGGTATGTTTTTTTCACCTATGCAACTTACTCCAATGCATTTTTATTAGTGTGCCAAAACAATCTCATTCTCCTCATTAGATTGGATAAAAGAAAAACAACACATTTCTCCCCTACTTGTATGGTGGTTAATGGAGGGGGCTCAAATATTTGATGTTTTGAGCACATGACACCAAAAAAAAAAATATAACCCTTATTCCCTCCCATTAACTTCCACCTAATCACATGTTAAGGGTCCGTCAATTATTATTTTCTAAGGAAATATTGTATTTGGCTATTCTAGAAAATTATAAAACTACTACATTACCAAAGGTACATATTCTCGAATACACCTTTCATAACTATGTCATCGGGCTAGGCTCAACTACCAATTCATCAAAATTGACCAATGAATAACTACCACCTGTCATTTATTCCATGTGAATTACAAATAATCACTTGGAGAGGTTTGAGTACATTGAAAACCAAAGGAGCCTAGATATGTGGAAGCATCTCGATACATTATTTAGAACTGGGTACATTGCTAGAGTAAGTAACTTTATTTAGTCTTCGAACCTTTGGCATTACTTCTTTATTTGAAATTATTTTTCTCTTGATTCTATAGGAGTTATAATAAGTGACAAACACCATTGGAAATATCTCCAAAAGGAATATCCAACTATGCACTATGAAAGATAATTTGAGCATGTTAACTATTGAAGAATTTCCTTCAAATATAAGTCATTATATCATACATATAATACTGTGAAACCACAACAAGACTTTGCAAACACGAAAAGGAGATCAATAAAAATATCAATAGAATCACACTGAACTTGTAGTCCCTTTAGATCAATGACTAGTATTGACATCCATGACAACCAACTTTTAATTTGGTCAAGAGAAACATTCCTTGAAACAAGGATTAAATAGTAGGGTAACCTAACAATTGTGGAGTACATCATCAATATAAGAACTTTCCACTGGAAAAAATGACATGAGAAGATGAATTATTCTTGAAGAATCACTAACAGTAAATCAAGTGTTGACTATACCTATTTTATTCGAAGGGACGTGGTAAGCACTATATAAGGGAGATATTAACCTTAATATCCCTTATTAGTCCTTAGATATGGCATGGTTACATTTCTATTTTTATATTATTATGCATGCAAGAACCTTTCATGGTCCCATTTTATTATAATTGTACCATTTGTCTTATATATATATAAACACAAGAGACATAATATTTCTCTTAGTATCATCAAATATTCTATTTTATATTGTATTCATTGTAAAAGGCTTCCCCATTGAACATGCCAATAATTATTGGTTTCTTATCATTTTTAAGGTCCAAGGTTCATAACATATACTATTAAAAAAAATAAGGACAATGTTAAACATGATCCCAATTTTTAATCCATCTTTTTATAATATAATCATTATATTTTTAATATGCTTTTGAAATTTGGTTAATACAAAGTATTAGTATTTCCAGCGATATCCTGTACCAATTAGTATTAGATCTTGCATTCCTACCTTTGAAGGAGAAGGCAAGAAACAAGGCCTAGTTCCCTGTATATCTAGTGTTTGTAACAAACATGTAAGAGGGGAAAGCTTCCTTAAGATGAATATATTATATCATTATTTATCCAAAGAAAGAAATCATTAAAAAATGGGAATATTTCCTAATGGATCCTCATAAAATTAATAAGATGGAGTCTTCGTTATAGATATGCTAATTCATCATTTCATAAAATAATTTCTTTTTAAATAGTAGAAACACATCATCCAAGGTATGGAAAACTAGGTAAGACATGAATATAAAATTATCTATTCCATCACCTCCTCCTGGCCCATTGTGGGAAACATTACTCTTCCTTATTTTGTAGGATCATTGGATGGAAAACAAGTGGATACTTCGGTAGGTAATTTTCCACTTATCTCAAGGATAAATTTGACTTGTTGAAGTATAATGTCACATTTAGGGCCTAGCTAACAAATTATGGGAAAACACTTATCATATTACTTGGGGCCCAGAGTCACATTGTGTTGTGTTGTATTGTAGAAAGTGGGAACACCTAAGTGTGATCAGGTTTGTTTGTATGTTAATGATGTTTTGATTAAATTGGCATGTTCATCGATTTATTTTCATATCAAATCTGGCTCCGTTTATTTTTGTGTTTCTAGGCTAAATGTTTCAGTGCATTTATTCTTGGCCTAAAGATTCAATGGGGAAGTATAGATGACTCAAAATTGTGGAAAATGAGATCGTATATTTATATTTTTCTTTTGAATGCGTTGTGGCGATGTAGTTATGTCTTGAATCTAATTGACATTTCAAATTTTGCATTAAGGTTAAGGTTTCATGCATACAATTTTCTCATTTCAATTTTTAGAAGAAAATGGGTAACATGAATAAATATGAAAGTGATTGAATGAATGTTAATGTTACTATGCAATTATATCATCCTTGTTCATGACTTTATTATGTTTTTAAATGGAGTGACATTAATTTGGATCTAACTAGCATAGGATGCATTTAAATTCTTATTGTGACATAGATTCCACACTCATGAAATTTTTTCAAGAAAGTAAAATTTTTAAAATTCATTATTCATCAAAAGTTGACACATATATATATTATAACAATATTCATATGAATTAAATTTTTAATAGTGGATTTGAGAATGACAATGGAGAACGCAATAGCGACAATGGAGAATGCAATAGAATAAATTAAAACATATTTCATCACACACACACACACACACACACACACATATATATGAATAAAGTAGTATTTATCGTACAAAATGGGACAATTATTGGTATCCCTTTGTCTTTCAATTGAGACACTATGTCCATTACATTAAACAAAATGTCTGATTCCACAGACACATTTCAAAAAATATAACGCCTTGCTTTGATATTTAAACATATTTATCATCATTCTTCACTTGAATTGTTGTCACTGCTAGAACTACTTCCATAACTTGGGTTATTTTCAGGAATGTTTTATTCACAGTGTTGATTATTTTATTCTTCTTCACATTCCATCTACAAACATAAAAATAAATTGAAATGAGTGTATATACATTGGTGAGAATAATGAAAATTTCAATATTAAATAATATACATCAATGTAAATCGAAAAGAAAATTGACGTACCATAGCAAAAATTGACTCATAAACTACACACATTCTTTCAAAAGCATGTACCATGCCATCGTTCAAAATTGCATCCCTTGGCGCAGTTCCATACTTTGTTTCTTGCAAGTTTTATACCCCATAACAAATCACATATTTAATATAAAGGATTTTTTTGTTCTATTAATTATAGACGAAGCTAAGTAAAGCAAGATCGATAGATGCTTACAAATTCCACAATTAATTTTTGATATGCCAACATACACTCACAACCCATATTTAGCTCAATTTCAATCAATTCGTTTGATGGTTCTTCTTTGTATGTTAGCACTTGTTTGAAGACATTCAATGATGATTTTTGTAAAACAACTTAAAAAATACAAAAAATGAAATCTAGTTAAGTTGTTATAAGGAAGTAACAATTAGTCACAAACTTAGATATCAACCCTTTTCTTCCTTGTCGTCATGTTGTATGTGCTGAAAGGGTTCCATTTTCTTTTATTTTCTGCAAGATAATTCTTGAAAATTAATATTTAATGCTAAATTATTTTTTTATTGTATCTAATGATCGAAAAATTCAATGATTACATATTACATTTGAAACACGTTGTTGTTGATATGACTCCTCCTATGATGCAATTTTGTCCATTTCTTTGACCATCTCCTTGCACATTTTTTTGAACATTCCTACTCGCATATTTATAATATCAGCCCGTTCATCTTTTGATATTTTCATAATCTTCCTGAAAATGTAACATGACAATAAAATATTTAATTTTTATATTGATATATGAAAAGTAAATATAACAAAAGTGATATTTATAAATAATTTTAGACAAACATTTAAAAGAATATTACTTTTTCATTCATTCTTTTTTCTTGTTGTACGTTTTTGCTATTAAAAGTCTGACATGTCTCATTCACCAATTCTCTGGAAACTCTTCCTGTAGTTTAGATAAAATTTGGTTTTTGGAATCATTGGATTGATTTTTTTATTGTTAGTGGAAAGAACGTGTATACATTCGTTCCATTAGATCCCTCAAACTTTTGTAAAAGTTTGCCCCCCTTTCGTTAACCTCCAGCACCACTCCAGATGAGTTAAGGAGCAATTCATTTTCATTTGCATGTTCTATTTTTTTATTTTCTTATAACAATCATTTTTTTTATTTTCTTATAACAATCATTTTCTGAGTTGTTGGTCTCTGTAGAACATTAAACATATGTGAATTAATATACTATTTGACACATGTTATTTAATAATTTTAAGTATATTATTAATGATAATTAAAAAAAAAAAACCCCATATTGGATCGATAGTATTTTTTCATTCACCCGATTCATCCTTTTGCAAATTTTCCATCAAGCTTTTACGATCTTCTAGTCCTAGATTAGATATAATCTTATCGAGCTTCATCATCTTGTGGCTTTTCATGATACATAGTAAACAATACAGATTAGTTAAACTTACATATAGTTCAAAAATAATATTTTTTTATAAAGAATTTACAAAGAACTTGCATTTTTTGTTTTTCTTGATGTGTTATCAGTTTTTTTGTTACTTGATATCTTATTAGTCATTTCTTTATCAATATGAAACTTGTATAATATCATTCATTAATATATTTATAAATAAATTGTACACTTTTCAAGTAAAAAATAAATCGCAAGAAATCAGTGCGCCTTTTATGATGTACGCACCACCGTTGGTTCGTGGGGGTATTAAAAATGCATCGCAAAAACAATATAATAGACCGTATGGTGCATGGGGGTATTATAAACACACTACACAAACATTGTAATAGACCGTACGGTGCTATCCTCGTAACATGGAGCATCAGTGCCCTGTTTCAGATATGGTGCACTGATTTAAAAAAAATTGTTTTCAAATTTTTTGTTACAGTACTTGCGCATCGCACTGTATAATACAGCGCACCGGTGCGCTAGGTTACGCAGGGCATACAGATATAAAAAAATCCATTTTTTCCAAAAATTCACGCAATGGTCGAATGGATTGTGATTCGATTATGCATGTCATCCCGTGGGTTGGATGTCAATCTAAAATGAAAAACCCGAATTCTAAAATCACAGAAATAGGGAGAAGAAAGAGAAAAACAAAACAAATGAAGGGTTTAGGGTAAAAATGGACAAAACTCTAGAAAAAGTAAAAAAACTGCAGAAAAAATTAAAAAAAAATCAAATTTGATCACGAGATGGTTTGAAGTTCTATGATACAGGGTTTGAATCACCAGAGGTTTGGTTTCAGATTGTTTGAATATTTCTTTTCGAACGTATTTCATTGCTCCACAGTGCTCTCGTGATCTCTTGCTCCAGGTATGTTTTCTGCAAATCTCTGGCTGAAAATTTTAGCAAAAATAGTGAAATAATGAAAAGTGTTTAGTATTTAAAAAATTATTTTATGAATTTAGATTTTCAAAAATATTTTTCCACCCTTTTTTTGATTCGCCACTTTCTTCTTCACTTAAAGAAAATAGAGTTGCACTTTTTTTATTTGTGTTTATTCGTCATCGGTGCATCACTTAATAGCATCACACAGGTGCGCCCTTAGGTAACACCGGCACCAACGTGCAGTAACTAAAATGAACCGGTGCGGTTATATGTACAATAGCACCGATTTGCGGTTAAGGCACCAAAATTACTTTTGGGTGTGTACACCAAAATTTAGTGAAATCCAACCATAGAAATTCAGAATTATAATATTGTTTATTCTTGAGAATTAGAATTAAGAATTGGAATTGGATAAATTCTTGATGGAAATAACTATTATTCTAATGCATTTTGTTTATTGCAGGAGGTCCCCACTGATTATGTGGAGAGAATGCAATGTGGGGCGTGTGAAGATGCAATACTACAGGGCCCAAGTGAGAAATTGTGGCATGTGAACCCATGTTATGCTAAGACGTGGGAAATTTTCACAAATGGTTGGGAAAGTTTTGTTTCTGAATAGTTTATTGAAGTTGGAGATATTTTAGTTTTTTCACATGTTGGAAATGTACATTTTGCTGTGAAAATTTTTGGGTCATTTATTTTCTAAACTACACCTCTTCTTCTTTCAAAAAAAGAAACTTGAACCTTTCCATATCCTGCAACAAGAAAATGTGCCCCATGATCTGCTTGCTAACCCATGATCTGCTTGCTCATTTGTAAGTTCCCCCTCCATCTGAGCATCCAATTTCCTCTTTTCTCCTTTGTGTTTTCTATCTTGATCTTAAAAAAATTTATATAATATCTGTTTTACGAGAAACTAACCTTGAATGTTTTGGGAGAAATGACAATGAGTCCTTCATTTAGCAGAAGAAGACCGACTTTCGATTAGACGATGCAGTTATTACATGCGGAGGCAATGGTTTCCCATAGAAAATGAGTATAGGGTTGCGCAGAGGAAATACATTGCAAAATGGGCTATATTAGATTATCTTTTCCAATGTGAAACCAATTTGTAGGTGGAAATATGGGAGCTGCAGGTATCTATGATTTTCTTTCCACATAAATGGTCACTACATTTCGATTTATAATACAAGGAGACCTTTTACTGGTTTCACCCACATGGCCATAGCTCAAACAAGTTAGAGATTCCATTCAGGTTCAATTGAAATCCAAAGATGTGATTTTATGCGACGTCAGCTTTGCCAATAAAATTTTATGTAAGCCAACCGAAACTCGGACAATACTCCCAACTGCTTTTAAAAGCATTCTAAAGAATCTTTCCCTTCATGGGACCTACCAACCCGATCAACAACGTCAAGTGATCTTTCTCTGTTGTCCTTAGGGGAACGAGAATCCTTTCATTCCTCAAAAAAATTCTTTCCCATGATTCAAACCCTCTGCTGCTCCAATAATGCACTTTACAGAATAAGCTTGTTCTGGTGCACGGGGTTTTATAGGTTCACCAGTGCGGTTTGTAAGATCGAGGTTTATGTTTTGGCGTGGTGTTTTATGATGCACCGGTGCAGAAGAGTGAAGCACCGGTGTGCCTTTGTATTAAGACGCATCAGTGCATGTTATGATGATAAGCACACCAGACTGTATAAAGTTTTCTTTTTTTGGTACGTAAGATGATAATAAAATAATGATAATTCTAAAGTACATGAATTTATTTGCATTATTTTATAAACTTTATTATGTTACAAAAATTCATATTATTCTAGATTTATTATTTTACAATTATTTACAAATTTAATATTTTAATAAAATCATTTCACATTAATACAATTAAAATTTTCACATTAATAAAATTAAAATTTTACATACAATTACAATTAAAATTACAATTACAATTACAATTTTACAATTTCACGTTCAATTATATTTACAATTAGAATTAGAATTTTAATTTTAATTTTACATACAATTACATTTACAATTACAATCATTTCACAGTAATATAATTAAAATTTTACAAATATTTTACCTACAATTAGAATTAGAGTTAGAATTACATTTACAATTTTACAAATATTTTACATATAATTACAATTAAAATTAAAATGACAAATACAATTACAATTTTAGAATTTTACATACAATTAGAATTACAATTACAATTTTACAATTTGTCATATATACAATTACAATTAAAATTACAATTACAATCATTTCACAATAAAATAAATATTACAATTACAATTAAAATTTTAGATTAGATATTTTACATACAATTACAGTTAAAATTACAATTACAAATACAAATACAATTTTACAATTTTACATACAATTAAAATTTAAATTTAAATTACAATCACAACATAATATTTAATAAATATCATGGTCATTTAATATTAAATTAATTAATAAACATCACGATCATGATAACCATCATACTAAGATCATATTTGACTAAAAAACACATTCAAACATCAAATTAACATTATATATTAAGATCATCACAACACAAACATGAAATATACATCTCATGCCAAATAACTGATGCTATCACATACACATCTATCTGCAAGCTGCATATTAAATGAACATATCTAACATCACCTAACAATATACACATCATGATGATCACCAACATGTAAATTAAGTACAACTTCCATATGAACATAAAATACATGGACTATATATATATATATATATATATAAAACTGAATAATGTCAAAAATATACAATTTTTATATAAATGTCATGGATCAGCTTGTGGTACATCATAAATAGTAGTACTAGTCGAGGCCTACTCAGTCAATGGTGCAGCCTTGGTGGTCGATGGTCCAGCCTGCTCATGATCATGAGTACTGATGGATGCTGCAGGTTGTTGACTGGATGTGGCCGATGGTCCAGGCTCATCTCCATGATGACTGCTGCTAGATGCTAGTGGAAGTTGCACATCTGGCACGGTGCGAGGTGAACAATCATGAGATGATGAGTCGTCGTCATCAATTGTCCATCACGTGTTAGTGGCTCGACTCACGTTTATAACGTACAATAATCCTCCTTGTCACGTAATGGTACCGGTTGTAGCTCTTATGACATGCCGCATCAGGGTATACATGCCGCCACCGCATGTCTCTCCACAGTTGTAATAGCTTATCATCGGCCTGTATGTCCGTAATGAGTGGGCTCGATGCCCGCCCTCGAACAATCAATACAATCGATAGTCGGTCACCCAACTCCATCATGTATCTAGTATCAAGTCAACCGTGCCTAGCGAAAGGCGATACCGGCGCACCAGCAAGAGCATGCATCTTTGCACCGACCTCCTGATCATGATCCTCGGCATCTGCAATGCCCTGATCATCATCAAGATCCACACCTGGATCATGTGGTGCTGCCATCATGTCGTCACCATCAAAAGATCCAATGTCTGCAAAATATATACAAGTACACAATAATAATTAGACAATTTCATTACACAATTTAATAAAAACAAGTTAAAGAACATGTTAAAATAAATATAAATAAAACAATAATATTACCTCTATCATCTGGCAGCTCATCATCTGTGAAGAGGATGTTGGTACACCCTCACCAATCCAATCCAGCACAAGCATAGGGGACCATAATTAAGGGATGCAGCTCGTCAACACTAGCTAGTAAGTCCAGTGCATCATGTGATATCCTAGCTGGAAACATAGTCTCTCCCCTCTTAGGCATCATCTTCCTCCACATGTGTATCTGTGCCTCCAACATCAGCCTAAGAGGCTGCCGAACAAAAGTAGGCCTCATCTATGGAAACCTCTCAAAAAATAAACAAAAAATCTCTTAATCAAAAGGGAATTTGACCCTCCCTTGTGCATGAGCATGACATCTATCTAAGGTTGTACAGAACTACCACAAAAAATGGAAAACCACCTGGCAAGTCGTAACTCCTGTACTAAAGAATCAATGTAATATAGAAGCGAGCAAATAATGCGTTGCCCGTCACTAGTGTTGTGTGAAATGGTCGAAATGAGAAGTGAGAGGCATAGCACCTCCTCACTACCAAATACACCAATACGTAACTAAGCTCCAGCGACCTGAAAATCTGTAGGAGATAGTATTGATTCTCCAATGTATCTTTGTGAGTAAACAAACTGACTCCCTTCTACACAACCAGCTGGAACCTCTGAGAACAAGAGAAAATCCACCCCTCTCCTCAATAGCCCTGTAATGAAATATATATCCTCCTCAGTGGGTGTGTACCACTGGTTAGGACCAACTTGGAAAGCCTATTGGTGGGCATTCCACCTGCGGATAAGATGTCTCAAAAACACACTATGGGCCTTTAGGGAAGTAGCCTCCTCATAGAACTTGAGGACGCCTACCTACATTAGGAGCCCCTGGGTAGCTGTTGTAATAGGGTGAGGGTATGCATCTCTCTCTCTTGTGCCTCCTATCAAATCATGTCATAACGTTCTTGTTGTTGTTGTTGTTGTTCCTCCTCTTCTCTCTCGAATAATTGAAATATTAAATAATTTTTTCATTAAATCAGACATGTATTTAAGAATATACGTATATAATTAAAAAAAAAAAAACAGATTAGCCGCGTTGCGCCACAAAAATAGTCATGCACCAGCTTTCGATGCGGCGTTTATACCAGGGGAAGCGCACCGAGGTTGCCCCAGCTGACACAAAACGAAACGTATGCGGAGCACCTGAAATTTTTTTAAAGCACCGTTGACTATATATTGTGTTAGAAGAGCGGCGTGCTAAATAAAGTCTATGCACCGACGCGTATAGTCGTGTCAGCGCACCGACTTCCTGACAAATTACATAGTCAACGGTGCAGTATTTTACCTAGCCGCACTTTTGACCCTGTTGGAATGCCGAATGCGGTGCACTGACAGACACCAGGGCAGATATTTCCGTCAATGTACCGTGTTTCTATTCCCATGGTCAACAGTGCGACTGGCGAAATGACTGCACCACACTTTTTTTTGAATTTTAAAATAATGCGAGGCACCTTTCGGTACCACCTTATACACGGTGAGGATAACATTAGCACCGGTTATGGTGTGGCCTGTAAATTTTATAGGCAGCACCGCTTACCGGTGCGAGACGAACGACTCATGCGCATTGCACGACCAAAAAAAAATTCTTTTTAAATTGTTAATTTTAAGGTTATTTCAAATTCTAATCTTCTAAAAAGCTTAATTATGGAAAAACAAGAAAAATATTTGTACATTTTGCCGTCAAGGAGGCATATTGGCTGTAGAATTTGTAAAATAAAATTTGCCCACCGTTTTGCAAAATGCAAGCTGGAGATTGGTGGGCAATGCACAGTAGCAGTGCATGAAATGGGTTCAATGGGAGAACCTATGTCACGTGCCTCAGATAAGGAGAAATTTCACTGGTGCTTGAGATCTATGGAGCACTGAGAAAAGTGAAAAATGCGGTTTTTCGCCGTAATTTTTTTTTTTATTTAACCATGTTCCGGCGCTGGTTTTATTAGCGCACCTGTGGCTGCGCTAAGACCGCACCGGCGTGCTTCGCTTTGGCACGGTGTTTTATGACGCACCGGTGTAGACTATTTCTATCGCACCGGTTGGTTTCGGCTTTGGCGCGATGTTTTTTTGGCGCGATGTCTTATGATGCAATCGGGGTAGAGTAGTTGTAGCTAATCGTGCTCTATAGTAATAGGACGACCGATTGAGAGCATAAAAGTGAACAATGCGATTTTTTGGCCGTATTTTTTTTATTTAACCCTGTTCTGGTGCGCGCGTTTTATAGGTGCACGGATGTTGTTCCATACGAACGCATCGGTCCATTTCTGTTTTGGCGCAGTGTTTATGATGCATAGGTGCGGTTTCTTAACACCGCACCAGGCGGTTTTTTTTTGCGCGGTGTTTTATGATGCACCGCCACAGAAGAGTTGTGAAGCACTGGTAAGCTATACACAGACACACCGGCGGTGTGTACCGATCGCACGATGTCCGGTTTGCCAATGTTTTATGAGCACTCGGTGCTTTCTCTCGTATAGCCTCCTTACAAGATCGAAAAAAAGTGAAAAATCCGATGTTTTCGTAATTTTTTTTTTAATTTAACCCTTTACCAGTGCGCATGGTTTAGAGGTGCATCGGTGTTGTTTCTCACAAAAACACTAGTGGGTTTGTGTTTTGGCGCATTGTTTTATGATGCACCGGTGCGGTTTCGTTCTACCGCACCGGGCAGTTTCAGTTTTAGCGCGGTGTTTTATAATACACCGGCACAGAAGATGTGTGACGCAATGGTGCTATAGAAAAATACAATGCATCGGGCGGGTGTGTATGTAGTGCATAGTGTCCAGTGTGCCAATGTTTTTGTGCCAATCGGTGCTTTCTGTATTGCAGAGCACTGGGCAACGTTTAATGACAAGCACACCGATCAGAAAACATTCGCAAAACCCTCCGCTCGCCAACCTCCTCTAGTAACCTCCGCTAGAAACGGATGTATGGGGTATTTTTCTGTGGGGTTCCTCAAAAACATCCGCTAGATGGCCTTTTCCTTGTAGTGAAGATCAAAAGTATCTCTCTGTTTTAACTAGCTCAAAGAAAAATAATAATATAGCCAAGATAAGAACGAACTCTCATGAGCTCCATAGTGAAATAGGCCGTTGGGAAGTTCCTAAAACACCATGGGTGGAAAGGATCCGCCATCTCTGTGAGAATATGAACATTTAGGATGAAAATCACTTCCTCTTAGAGTGCCCTACGTATACCCACATTATATCTCAGTTTCATAATCTTTGTTGTAATACCGACCTTCCTAGCCTTTTAACATGTCAAAATTATAGTGAGCTCGGGATGCTTCTCTCCAAGATCTTTGAGCATAGGAGTACAATTTTAAATCAGACTAAATAATTCGTTTCTTGAGGTCTGATAGACAAAAGTTTCGTTTTGGTGGACGTTAACCATCATCATCATCATCATCATTAATAATTAATTATAATGTTAATAACTCATTAGTATAATAATAATAATAATTATTATTATTATTATTATTCAGTACATTATTATTATTAATAATTAATATCGCTACTATCTTATATTATTTTATAACCCAAAGAGATCAACAAACCGAAGGGATCAATATTAAAACCACAAGAGATTTATAAACCTAGGAATTAAGATTTTAAACCCAAGGGATTGATAAATCGGCAATATTATTAATATTATAAAGCCAAAAAATACATAAATGCAAGGGATTGGTAATATTATAAACCCAACCACATTAGAAAATATGGTTAAATAATATTAATAAGCATTAATGATATAAATCTAATACTAATCTTAAATTTAATATTCATATTGATAAATATCTAATAATAGAAATAATAATAATATTAAAAAATAACTATTCTAATAAAATATTATTATAATAATAATTAATAATTATTACTAATTTTTATTAATAGTTAATTATAATGTTAATAAACCATTAGTATAATCATTTTAAATAATAATAATAATAATAACTATTATTATTTTTATTATTAATAATATTATTTATTATTAATAATTAATATCACTACTATTTTATATTATTTTATTTTTTTAGTTAAATAATAATAATAATATTCTATTTGTAATAAATTAATACTGTTATTTTATTCACATTATCATTATTTATTAAAAATATATAATTTTTTTTTTTTTAAATTGAAATATTGTTTTTTAATTTATTATTATTATTATTATGTTGAAGTTTGTTTATAACAATATTAAGAATAGTTAAAGAAAATAATACTATTTTTGTTCATTAGTTATTAAATATTACGAAAATAATTTCGTTATTAATAATTTTGCGTTAAATAATATTTTATTAAATTATTTTTTACAATTAGAAATGCCTTAGCCTTAATTCCTTAACGTTCAGTTTGATTGTTATTTTTTTCTTCAACATTCATATTCTAACCATTGTGCGTCTCTGCAATATATATGAGCTTGTATGGATGAGAACATTCATCAAAAGTCCTGATGATGAACCACATTTAGTGGTTCAAAATGCGTCGACTGAAAAATATGGAATGTGATTTACAGGTAGAGTTATCTTGAAAAATTGTTATAAATCACACAAGTTTACATTCTCTAATAACAATAATAATAATTAATTATTTAACAACAATTAATTTATTATTATTATTATTATTATTTATTAAAAAATGTAAAATATTGTCTTTTAAAAAAAAAAATATTATATTAATTATTGTCAATTAATTAAACCCAAGGGATTAATATTACACCCAAGGGATTAATATTATAAACACAAGGTATATAAACCCTCAGATAACTATTGTAAACTATAGAATAATCATGGCTCACCATGGTTTACCATGGTTGATTTTCATATTGAGACAATATTTGTTACAATGTGACATTGCACAAATGTTGACCATGACTGATTTTCATATGCAAAAAATCTTTGTCACCATGCAACGTTAGACCATGGTTAATTTTCATAGTGAGAAAATCTCTATCACAATGTGAGAATTCACCATCATTGGCCATGGTTATAAGCCAAGGGGATTTATATTAGACCCAAGGATTAATATTATAAACCTTATGGATAATACTAAACCCTAGGAATAAGAACCATTAGGTTAACAAAATCAAGGGATTCATATTATAAATTGAAAGGAATAATAAAACAAAGGGACTAACACTAAAAACACAAGGGATTATAAACCAAAGGAGTAATGTTAAACCCAAGGGATAAATATTATAAACCCAAGGTATATAAACCGTAAGATAAATATTATAAACCCTAAGGTAAACATGGTTGACCATGGTTTTCCGTGATTGATTTACATGGAGTTCTTATAGCATATGAAATGAGACTTGATGAAGAAGAGGTTACTCCGCATCTAGAAACTGTGTTCGCTGCATCTAAGAAACTAATAAGGACAAACAACCTTTAAAGGAAAAGACCTGCACCTGCAAGTGTGAATAAAAATAAGATACGTCGTCATCTATTGAATACAATGACAACGAAGAAGAAGCCAATGATAGAGTATTGTTTATGGCTAAGCACAATAAACAAGAGGTATCAAACAACGAAGACGAAGGGTTGGCCATAGAAGAATTTTCTAATGAGGAAATCAAGCTTATAAAAGAACTCAAGGTTGAGAAGTTCCGTTCCAATATTCTTGAAGAACAAGTTCCAGGTATCAAAATTGAAGTTGAAGAACACAAATGCATTGAAGAGTCACTAAAAAAGAGGTTGGAAGAAAGCAACCAAGAAATGGAAGCATTAGAAGTCGAAGTAGTCTCACTGCATAAGGAAGTGAAGAAGGGAAAAATTGTCCAAAACTATGCCAACAACTCAAGGGAATTGGAAGAACTCATCATCAATCAATGATCTTATAACGATAGAACTAGCCTTGGTTACAAATAATAAGAAGAAGCAGGACCTTCTACAACAAAATACAATGAACCTATGAGATCTGACATGCATGTAGACTTCATGAGACAAGATTCGCAAGAAAAACCTTGGAAGACAATTCCTCAACAAAGATTTCCATCCAGGTACCAACATATTTTTCATGTCTATTGTTATTCATGTGGAAAATTTGGTCATAAATCTGTAGAATGTCACACGTACCCTAGGTTCCAATACAATTCCAAGAGATCTGTCAAATATGAACCTCCTAGAGCTCAAAGAAACATCAATAGATTTGAACATTTAAGAAATAATACTGAATGTTATAAATGTCGAAACTTTGGACACATAATGAGAGACTGCAGACTTGAAAATCCTCTAGAAGAATCTTCAAAGCCACAGAATGAACGGACATGGAAGAAGAATAAGACTGATAATTATGCTCTCACTCTTAAGGCTCAATACAACAAATATGTGTGGTATTTTGATAGAGGTTGCTCAACACATATGACTGGAGATAGAAAGAAATTTATATCTCTGAAAGAGAAGAAGGATGGAACCGTGTCCTTTGGAAATGATGTATCTTCAAATGTTATAGGATCAGGTATCGTCACTCTTAGAAGCAAAGATACTCTAGCGAAGAATGTTCTATTGGTTGAAAACATGGATCACAATCTGCTTAGTGTTGAAAAAATGTGTGATCAAGGACACACAATACTATTCAACTCAACAAAATGTGAAATTAGGAAAGGAAGGTATGGTAAAATTGTGGCTACAACAAGTCGAGCTCCAAACAACATATATGTTTTGGATGAAGCAACTAAAGCATGTCTACTAGCTAAAGAGGATGATATAATATTTGGTAGCAATGATGATCAATTAAGTAAGAAATTTGCTACAAATATGCAAACAGAGTTTGATATGCCTTTACTTGGTGAGCTGACATACTTCTTAGGGCTTCAAATATCTCATCAAGAGAAAGGAATATTTATATGTCAAGCCAAGTACATCAAGGAAATGCTCAAGAAATTCAAAATGGAAGATTTCAAACCCGTCCTTACTCCGATGGTAACATGTTGCAAATTGAGCACAGACGACTCATCTAAGGATGTGGATCAGAGGTTGTATAGATCTATGATTGGTATTCTTCTATATCTAACATCCTCTCGGCCAGATGTTATGTAATAATTTGGACAAGTAGCAAGATTCCAAGCAGCACCAAAAGAATCACATATTATTGTCGTCAAAATAATTCTTCGATATATAAAGGGAACAACATAATATGGCTTGTGGTATCCCAAGGGTAAAAATATCATTATTCAAGCCTTTACAAATGCAGATTAGGCAGGAAGCATTGATGATTGTAAGAGTACTCATGAAGCATTTGAATATCTTTGCGAGAAGCTTGGGATTCTCCCAAGTTCTCATTAGATTTACTTATTCATAAAATAAAATAGGAGTTGAAGTGTGTACAGGTCCACAGGATGGTTGTGTGTCAGGGGGAGTTACCCTTTGCCATTGATGTCAAAGTGTGAGAGAATGTTGTAGGAAGAGGTGTCATGATGGTAGGGGGAGTAATTGTGTTGCCATCAATGCTAAAGGCGGAGATTTTTTATCATTGGTTGTCATTGATGTCAACCTAAGCAGCACCAGGGGCTACCCCAATCTTGCATGAGAATTTTGACCTACCAAATTAATATATTCTGGGTCAATAATATTTTTTATGGTTTCTACCTGTCGAGATGTTTCTGTTTATATATGGCACGCCATGTAATTCTTCACGGTTTGAGAGATATTAATGTTTGAAGTTTGTAACCCCAATTAGTGGGCTAAAACCCCATGGGGTTGTGGCATGGGTCATTGAAAAGTTAATAATTAATAATTTTTAAGCTCCTAAAATCCCTTCCACGTTCATTGGTTGAATACCCTCTCAACCGAAGAATTTATATAAATTGTGATCCTCATATCCTCCTCATGTAGGGATTTCACTACCTGAAACAGGTCATCGTGGAATTTGCGCTATAAATTTTTTTATACGAACTTTCAGAAGTTGAATTTTTATGAGGCAAAGCCAAAATCTGGAGGAAGCTCCTGTAAAAATTTCAGATCCAAGTGCACAATATTTTCGGAGAGATGATCTGTGGAAGTAAGTGTTTTTGCAGGCTCCTGAACTTCATCTCAAAGAAGTGACCTTGCGAAAATCGTCATAACTCTCTCTCTGTGTATCGGATTGGAATTATATAAAAAGTGTCAGATAGCACACATAATTTAGGTTTCTTTGTATAAATTTCAGAGCCGAATGAAGAAACAGTGACACGTGGCACACCATACAAATTCACTCTACTGAACTAGTCCATAATTAGGGCATTGTGAGATATTGGGCTTCAATCTCCCTTGAAGAATCCAAATTAGGTCAAACCTATGGCATTGGAAAGAACACTCAGAGGAATACTACTGAACCGAAATTCACATATGGGGATCTGACATAATAGAGATACACCAGATTCCTTATCAATATCCTAGAAGGCAAGAAAATGATAGATCATGTGTTTTCAAGGGCTACAAAGGATCAGAATTTCTAGTGTAGCAAAGAAAAGCAAGGTGAAGCAGAGGGTATCATGACAAGAGTGGAAATCAAGGTGCAGAATAGAAGCAAGAAGTTCACCACATGAAGTCTTCAAGTGGGCAGCATTGCATACAATCATTGTAAAGATATATTTGTACTAAGTCATTGTAAAAATTGTACAAGTGTCTATCTGCCAAGAGTTGAAGAGGTAGTGTCGGGAGGTCTAGGATCATCATTAGGTGGTTGTGTCATAGTTCGGGTTATGGTAAAGTGTTTCTTCTTCTTCTACATCATTCTATATCATTGTAAAGTGGACCATTTTCCATAGTACGGGAGTCCATTCTTCTTCTTTTCTTCTATAGGGTGGTAGGGTGGTGCTAGGCTGGTGCATGAGGTCAAAAACAGGTTCAATCCTGTGAAAAATTTAGGGTGGCAAGGTGGTGCTAGGGTGAGTTGTAGCTCATTTGGTGTCGGGGCATCCGTTAAGTTGACCACTGAAAAATGTCGGGTGTTGGAGCGTCCATCCAGTGGGAGCTAGAGACGAATGCTTTTCTAGATTTTAGGAAGTTGGAGCTTTATTTTCAATTGGAGTTAAATATTAAAGAATTATTAGAAAATAATTCAGGTGGTTTTTGTCCCGTATAGGGTTTCCACCTTAAAACCTATGTGCATTTGTGTTCCTTTTGTTTACTGCTATCATTGTACAAACACTGATAATAATTGAATATTAATTAATGCTCTGAAAGATTAATAATAATAATAATAAAAATTTTAGCTTTTGGATTTTTTGGTCACTGATTTTGGTTTTTCTATGGTAACAGAATGTTGTGGCATGAGCAGGATTGGCATAATCTTCGCATTTTTGAGGCTTAGGACGACAATGCGCAAAGGCTCTTGGCGCAGTGGGGTTCGCTGAAATTTCTAGAGAACAACATCCTGAGATCATGGGATACTCTGCTCCATTTCTTGGTCCGATGTTGGAACATGAGACGACGAGTGATGGTATTGTAGAGTAGGGACGTTGTCATTTTTCTGAAGAAAAATGTTTACTTTTTTACTGGCACTATGATGCCCACTCCCTCCTAGGAGGGTGAGTATCCGCGGCTGGGCTGAGCATCATTGCAGCTCTGAGTCGCTTACCCAGGGGTGCGTCCTCATTGACTCTGACTGACTTAGCTAATCGGTGCCCCTTGACGATGATAGTTCGCCTGACGGGTTCGTCGTCACCCAATAAGGCGTCTCAACCACATATACATGTACTTAGCTGGATCCAGGCTAGTCATTTATACGACTGGGCGAGCCATGTGTATGACAGTATGGTATCACTGTTAGGGATGGTCAGGGGAGGAATTTCTAGGGTTATTACATATGCGATTATCTTAAGTAGCATCATGTTCGAGAGAGTCGTGATGCTCCGACCTTTTGTTCTAGTGCTCGTTGTTTCCCATAGGGATCCTCAGATGCGGCAGTGGGCACCCATGATGCTTCATGGTGGAGGAGGGGAGGCTGGTCGTTACTGGGATGAGATCATTGAGACGTAGTTCCAGGAGAACCCGCAGATGTTCTTATATTATCCATACTCAGCGATGTATTTCCGGGGGGACCCGGATATGGGTCTTCCTTTTGGCTATGTTTGGGTTCTAGCAAGTATCTCTTTTGGTTTTTTTTTGCATTTTTAAGGATTTTACGATGTGCATATTTACATTTATATTATGGTGACAATGAAATTATCATTTTCTCTCTTGAATATGTGGGGGCAGCTGGGTGTCCTCTCATTCGCTTGGTGGGGCATCAACCACCGAGGAGGGGCCCAGGTTGGGGGGCAGGGAAGTGGTGTTGGCCCTTCAGGTGAGGGTAGAAGTGCTTCCGCTACTAGGGGAGATGCTGCCCTTCTTGCTCGTGTTGAGGCTCGAGTGGTGACGGTCGAGGAGTATCTAGCTGCTGCTGAGACTTGGGTCCAGGCTGTGGACGCATGTGCAACAAACTTAGCCAACTCATGGAGTCGGTTAGAGAGGGTTTCCCAAGGTATGCTGACCTAGGGTTTTGTTGATGATTTGGATGACACATGGCTCAAGGCACTGATGGAACAAGAGAGGGTGCATCACCCGACATTGTGTCATGTGGTGCTTGCTGTTTTGGATGATGCATATGTACTCTTATAGGTTATATCTGTGGCCTCGGAGGACCCACCTAGCGGGGCTCAGCCCTAGAAATTTTGTATATTCATGGAAATAGCCCGATATGAGGATGCTTCCCTATTTTTTGATGACATGTAGGCATATTTTTTGGCTGAAATTAAGGCTAGGGACATGACTTGCATATTGTGACTCATATATTTTTTGATGTATATATGCGAGATGTGTATTTTTGTGGGTCCTATGATTTGTATATGGTTATTTTATTGATGGAATTTTTGTACCTATGATGTATATCTATTTTTTATGTTTTTTTTTTTTTTTTCTATGGATGACGTTTTATACGAGATGCATTCCAGTCTAGGATGTGATTAGCTATATGATCAGCTTCCTGGTTTTGATTTCTTGGTATATGGGTGAATGTAATATGATCAAAATAATGACTTAATATTCATGCATGCAAATACTTCCTAAATAGTTGAGAATCTCGTACTTCAAAATCTTAGTTTAACTACGAAACCACTAGCTGAGAATCAAGGTAGATATGTAAATGGTGAATCCCTTGGTTGAAGGTATCACTCATCATCCCGATGACTGCATCATATTATGCCTGATTATTGGTGGTTGATCTGATGCATACTTTGTTTGGGAAGAATGGTGATTGGTCAGGATAGTAAATGGACCAGGTGATTTCTACTATATTTTGAGACAATTTCAAGGCTCCATTTGCGAATCAAAAATAGTGGATGGGGGGACGATCCATCTGTGACACCAGAGCATTTTTTAGAAAAAAATGTTTGATGATTGTCATAATCTAAAAACATATTATGCTACCTGCATCTTATCTCTAAGGATGAGGCCTCCTGTCCTTATGGGTGAAATTTTTTGAGGTAGATCCCATTGACGGGGTTAGATATGCATGTACCGTCAGGCTCTGATAGGATATATACCCCCTTGAGGAGGAGATGTTTTATGATGTAGGCACCTCTCCATTATGTTTCTAACTTCCCAAGTCCTATGGCCTCTTTCCTGACATCATAGTGGAGGACTAACTCTCCCCTGGTAAATGAACGAGGGGTGATGTTGCGGTCGAATTATGCTTTTACCCATTTTTTATTTGCCTCATTATGTTGGAGCGACTCTCATCAATTTTCGTCAACGAGTTCTAATTGTACTAATCATTTTTCTAAAGTATGGGTATCATCGAGGAGTTCTATGGCAGCGTGTAAGTTGGGGATTTCATGTTCAATGAGAATCACGGCTTCTACCCCGTGGTGGGTGCAGGAATTCCGTTTCAGCAACTACTTCAACACTTAAATGTCAACCCGACGGTTTCATAAACTTTGAGGAAAATCATAGGAAATGCCAGAAATGGCATGAACCTTTCCTAGTTACATTTCTACTTCTATAATTATAATCTTACAGAATCAAAAGAAATGGTCATACGACAATTGATACCAAAGAAGTTCTAGTGTTGGAATATGAAAGAAAGTACGTTGAAGGGAATCAAACAAATGGAACCCTCAAGTTTCTGTAAAAAATCCTGATTGATGAAATGAATATTTATAATTATCTTTAGTATGGTTATATGATTGAATGATAGTCAGAATATTAAAGGTGTATCTCTTCTTTAAATATTTTCCTCCCTGCGTTAAATTTTCATTCTTGTACTACAACAAATTTCCTGTATCAGAACGTTGTGCACGTACTAGAATGAAGTTTATACACTGAAAGTATGTTTTGTGCTTGTACTAAATATTTTTACCTTCATACATGAGCTCTAAGTTTCTGGGCTAGAGTATTCAGTTTCGGTACCAGGATATCTGTTCTTGTACCAGAACAGAGGTTCCTACACTAGAAAACAATGTTCTTGTACTAAGTTTTTAGATTGCTTTCAAAAGGTAAAAATTGTGCTAACTAGGGAAATAAATTGCAAAGTGAACAAAACTCTAAAAATAAATTTCTCAAGTACAAATATGCTTCAACTAGACTTAAACTTGAAACAAGAAATGATTTAAAAATTCAAAGTAAATATTTCTTAAAACAAGAAACTTCTTCCATGCATTTAAAGAAATCATTTGATGGTGACAATAGGCTTGTTCCTATGATGACTGTTCATATGAATTAGATCTAATTCTTAATCGTTTAAACTCAAAAGCTTCATTCGATAATTTAACATGAAATTAAATCATTTCCTCGAAAATGTTAAGTGAAAGCACAAATCCTTATGCTACAACATCGTTTATTCCATATTCCTCAAAGCACAAATAACTCTTAAGTCTAAACTCCAGAGATTAAGAATGACTCTGTTTTAGAAATAAACACCTACATGCAGAAATACATAAAGATCCTACAAAAGGAAAGAAGTAAAAAGACTTGCAGAAATGAACCAAGAAAATTGACTTGCAAAATCGAGAACGCACTGGTATAGGCAACGTACTTGCACTATTCTCGCAAAAATAAATCAAGCATCAAAAGGGAAAAACTATCAAAGTTAAAATCAAACACAACTAAGCCTGCAAACCATGAATCCATAACACAGCAATTGAAAATGAAATCAAATTTGTTACTCGTGAAACAATCGAAGTAATTAATTAATTCATGCTTTGAATTTGAATTAAATTAACACACCTTTAATGAAGGGAGAACGAGCTTGGGTGGTTGGGCCCTAGCGAACCAAATCATTTCCCTATTACGAAATTTTGAAACTTAGCCTCTTAATCAATGCATCACCATAAGATTGAAATGCAAAAATAAAATAGCATGGCACAGTCCTTTGTATTATATTTCAAATAAGAAAATGTACATCGTGAGACCAAATCCATCCTAGAAAGAGGGTGATACCAGAAGAATCACAATTCACAAAATTATTGTAGCATCGCTATCTATTTCCTATTAGAGTTTTACATTAAATACAAGCCCTTAAGGTTACATCCGCAACAAAGATATAACAACAGTTTAAACTAAGCCTTTCGACTGTTACAAAATGCTAATCTAAGGCATATGGCCGGAGTCCTAATATTTAATATCCGCTGATTTTTCTCCCGCTCCGAGCCCAACTCAAGATGAACTAATCTTTAACGAAAGAACCACATAGTTGGTGAGTTGCCACGGGAGTGCAAGAACCGTCATCTCGTGCAGGAATCCTAACTTCACTCATCCATTCTACCATAATGATTAATAGTTTGTTCATCAAATACTTTAGGAAAGAAGAAATATTAGTTGCAAAGATAATTTTAAAGGTATAAAATCCATAAATAAAGAATTAAGTCCATGAAAATCCTTTAATATGAAAATATAAAGGGAGTGCAGGAATCGACATGATTCCAGAAAAAGTGCAGGAATGAAGGGGTTCAAAGGTTGAAAAAGTAAAAGTAATTATTCTACCGATTTTGTGGAGAGATCACCAGGATCCTTATGTAAAAGTAATTATTTTGCCAATTTTGTGGAGAGATCACCATGCTGGTATGATAGCCAAATAGCCACAGTGCCAGTCACCAAAGTTGTAGCAGAGTGATCAGGTCGGCTCGTGATGAGACCTCCTGTCCTTCAAGCAGTTGAGAAGGTCATTACCCTGGTGTGGTGGCCATTGTGGCCTTGTCACTTGCGAAACTCTTATGAACATGGTAGGTTGGCTCGTGATGAGACCCCCTATCCTCTCTTGAAAATTTTCATATGAGCATAGTAATTATTTTTTGAAGCATAAGAATTTTGATTTATGAGGAGGTCACTGTGCTGTTATGATGGCCAGATAGTCACAATGCCATTCACTAGGATTGTAATGGAGTGATCAGGCCGGCTCATGATGAGACCTCCTATCCTTCAAGCATATGAGAAGGTAATTAACATGGTGTGATGGCCATTTTGGGCATGTCACTTGTTAAACCCTTATGATCATGGTAGGCTGGCTCGTGATGAGACCCCCTATCCTCTCATAAAAATTTGCATGTAAACATAATAGTTATTCTTTATACATGAAGGGAGGCTCATTAACTCCTTAAGAGTTAGGGATAGTGAGAGAAGTAAAAAGAATGCCAATACAATTAATACCTCTTATTCCTATTTCTTCATATCAGAGGGAAATACTACTCAAAAATGCAGAAAGATATACCATCATAAGATCATGTATTGTGTGATAAAATATTTAAGCTGGGAATGACTTAGCCTTTCATTTCATATATGTACAATGTTGGCTTTCGGTTTGAAGATTATAGTGTCAAAGAATCATCATATTGGTAATTTTATTGCTTCCCTCTTCTCTTCAACTGCCACTTCCTTCTCAGAGGTGCCTTTTATAGCTAGGGTGTGGATCGAGGGGAGGATATCGATAAAGGAAAGAATAAAAACACAAAAACACGGTTGTTTAATCCGATTGAACAACAATTTTTCGATGGGATTGAACAACAACTGTTCAAAGTGTTTGAATAGCAAGGAGAAAATGAAATACAAAAACTCAGCTGTTCAATCTGATTGAACAATAACTATTCGGTTGGATTGAACAAAAATCGTTTAAAGCATTTGAACAACAAGGAAAAAGAAAAAATGAATAAAAACACAAAGACACGGTTGTTCAATCCGATTGAAAAGTAGTTGTTCAATTGGTTTGAACAGCGGTCGCTCAAAGAATTTGAACAACCAGGAAAATAAAAACACAAAACTCGGTTTTTCAACCCGATTGAACAACAGTTGTTCAATTGGATTGAACAACAACCTATTCAAAGAATTTGAACATAAATGAAAATAAAAACACAAAAACATAGTTGTTCAATCCGATTGAATAGCAGTTGTTCAATCGGATTGAACAGCAGCCGTTCAAAGAATTTGAACAACAAGGAAAATAAAAACACAAAAACATGGCTGTTGAATCTGATTGAACAATGACTGTTCAATTGGATTGAACAAAAACTGTTCAAAGAATTTGAACAACAAGGAAAATAAAAACACAAAAACATGGTTGTTCAAATCAATTGAACAACAACTGTTCAATTGGATTTGAACAACAAGGAAAAAAAAATAAAAAACACGGCTGCTCAATCTGATTGAACAACAGGTGTTCAATTGGATTGAATAGTAGTCGTTCAAATAAGTTGAATAGAAAAGAAAAATAAAAACGAAAGAGGATGATAAAAATGATACAATTGCGACTATGAAGAATGTACAACAAAATAAGAACTAGGAATTGTAAGGAAATTATATAAATTATTTACAAATGATCGTAGAAAACTCTCATGTACTTCTGGTTGTGGGGTTATCACCCCCTTCTGCCACAACTTGGATGGTGGGATCGTTTCGTACCTGCTGGCAGAATGAATCCTTTGTGAGAGGTTTGCGATAGAGGCGTACTCTGTGCCCATTGAATCAAAATGTAGAACCAGACCCATGTATGGTGGTCAAGGTGAGGGTACCATTGTTATGTACTTCTTGGATTTCATATGGACTGAGCCACCTTGTCTGCAATTTTCCTGGAAAATATTGGAATCTGGAGTCATAGAGAGTGCCCAATCTCCTTTTTGGAATGTCTTCTTTTTTATGAGGTTGTCATGCCACTTAGCTCGCTGTTGTTGTATGATCATTGTGCGCTATAGAGCCAGTAGCCGTGTTTCATCCAATTCATTTATTTGCTGGAGTCTTTTAATCTGGGCCTCCGTCAAGTCCAATCCTACTTCCTCGGCTATCCTTAGAGTTTTGGCTTCGAATTCAATGGGAAAAATGGCCTCTCTTCCAAATACTAGATGATACAAAGAATATCTAGTGGTGTTTTGCCATGTTGTGTGATAAGCCCACAGGGCCTCTTGAATTCTAGTGGCCCAAACTCGACGATGTGATGATATTGTTTTAGTAAGGATTGCTTCAAGGACTTTGTTAGTGCTTTCGAACTGTCCATTCGCCTACCGGTGGTAAGGAGACGTGACTCTATGGGTGATGTGATGATTCCGTAGAGTGGTTGTGATTTTATTACCTACGAACTGTGCCTCTCCATCGGTTATCACTTCCCCTGGTAGACCATATCGCACAAATAGCTCGAACAGAAAGTTAATCACAGATTTCTCCATGGCTCTTGATAAGGCTACTATTTCCACCCATTTCGTTACGTAGTCCATGGCAACCAGTATGTAGGTTTTCTGATTTGATGGTGGGTTGAATGGCCCAACGAAGTATAGTGCCCACTGTTCGAATGGTTCTATTACCAATTGTGGTTGTAGTGGAATTCCGTTTGTTTGGCTTGGGCGACCCATTCTTTGGAAACTATCACAGGCTTGGACATATTTTTTCACATCTTTGAAGATTTTCAGCCAATAATAACCTAATTGTAATACTTTGCGTCCCGTTCTGCGATCTGCAAAATGGTCGTCACATGGTTCATTGTGATAGGCTCGTAGGATATCATAGATCTCCTCTTCCCGGATGCATCTGCGTATATGCATGTTAGCCCCTATGTGGAAGAGGTATCCACCTATCCAGGAGAACCTGGCACTGCATTGTATAATTAGCTTTAGTTCTCTTGATGTTAAATGCCTGGGTAATTTCCCTACTTCCAAGTAATTTGCTACGTCTGCGTACCATGGTGTTTTTACTGCTACGGCAAACAGATGTTCATCAGGAAATTGATCGTTAATTGCTAGTGTGTCATCTATCTTTGGAACTCTAGATAGGAAGTCTGCGACCACGTTTTCATTTCCTGGGCAGTCCTTGATGGTTATGTAAAATTCCTGCAGAAGCAACAACCAACGAGTTATTCTCCCATTTGTGATTGGTTTATTGGCTAAATATTTAATGGTAGAGTGATCAGTATACAAGAGTACTTGGTAGCCCATTATATAATGTCTAAACTTATTAATAGCATAAATGACTGCCAGGAATTCTTTTTCTGTCACTACGTAATTTAATTCAGTAGGAGTAAGATTTTTGTTGATATAATAAATAGCATAGAGATTTTTGTCTTCTTCTTGACCAAGAACTGCCCCTATCGCTATATTAGATGCATCTGGAGAAATGTGAAAAGGAAGCTCCCAGTTAGGACCGCGTAAGATTGATGTTGTCGAGACCAGTCTCTTTAAATCTGCAAAAACAATGTCACATTTATCAGGCCAATGGAATTCGACGTTTCCAGTTAGAGCATACAAAGGTGCAGCAATTTGTGAGAAATTATTTATAAACCCATGATAATACCCTGCATACCCCAGAAAACTATGCACCTCTGTCTATGTGCAAGATGTGGCTAATAAAAGGATTGGCTCTATTTTTGTTGGGTCTACCTGTATTCCTGCTGCAGAGATATAGTGCCCCAGGATTACTCCTTAGGTGATCATCATGTGGCATTTTTCATTGCTTAGGCATAACCTGGTGGCAATACATCATTCCAATACTTTTTCTAGCATTTCTAATGCTTGATCAAAATCATCACCATATGGGGCGAAGTCGTCCATGTAAATTTCAAGCCCCTCATTTATTAAATCAGAAAAAATGCTGAGTATGGCTCTTTGAAAGGTTGCTGGGGCATTGCATAGTTCGAATGGTAGCACCTTGTAGGAAAATGTACCCCATGGGCAGGTAAAGTTCGTTTTATCCTGGTCTTCGGGGGATATTTGGATTTGATTATAACCACTGAACTAGTCAGGAAAAGAAAAGAAACAATTCCCTGCCAATGTATCCAGGACCTAATCAATAAAAGGGAGGGGGAAGTGGTCCTTTTGTGTTTCCTTATTCAGTTCTTGATAATCCACATATATTCTCCATTTCCCATTATTTTTAGGGACCACTACCAGAGGGGAGACCCATTTTCTATCTGAAATAGGATAAATGAAATTCACGTCCAGCAGTTTTTGTAGTTCCTTTTTTACCACGTCTTTTAGATGAGGGTTTAACCTATGCTGGGGTTGTCAAATAGGCCGAGCCTCCTTGTCGATATAGATGTGATGGGTGCATAGTTGGGGGTATATTCCCTTCATGTCTGGGTAGTCCCAAGAAAATTCTCCTTCATACTTCTGTAAAACCTTTATGAGCTTTTGCCTTTGGTCACTATCTATATTGCCATTGCTATTCAAAATTTTCCCTGGCTCAATCTCAACATGTATGCTATTGCGTACAGCGGTTGTAGGTATATGTTGATCATCAAGGTTTGTCAAGAGATATTCTTGTGTTTCCTCTTTAAGAATTATTTTCAGCATTTGGCATTTCAAGTTTTCGGATGCAGGCGACTGATTCATAAAATTATTGATTACATCATCTTTCATTTGATATTTAAATTCAAGAGCTTCGATTAATATTAGAGGTGGATGGATATTTTTCTCCCAATATGTATGCGGATGCTTGTGAATGTTTACCATGGGTAAAATTGGTTTGGAAGGTGGGTAAATGACAATTTTCTTTATGGAATCTTCCCTAGCAATTGTCATGCTACCTATTCGGCAGCTTATGTAAGCATCGATTGTTGCTAACCAAGGCCATCCAAGAATCAAGGGGTGCCCGTCCATTCGATTTTTTGGGTTTTTAACTAGGAAATCAACCGGATACTCCCATGAGTCTACAGAAACCATGATGCCCCACAATATTCCTTTTGGCCTGATAACACACCTATCGACTAGTTCCACAGCGTAACTATGGGTTCTAATGTTGATATGCCTAGATTTTCACAGGTCCTCGTTGTTAAGATGTTAATGGCCGCCCCTAAATCGACCAATGTGTTTGGAAAGGAGTCGACGAAGATTTTCATAGTTAATATGGGATTTCTTGGGTCATCGTATTTAATGGGGGCCTCCTTGCCCAACAATAAGTCAGAAAGTGTTCCTAATACATGAATGGTGGGAGCAATCTTTGCTCTTTTTGCTTAATTCCTTCCACATTGTTCTTTAATTGATTTGACATAGATGGGGATGTCTTATATGGCCTGCAAAAGAGGAATTTTGATGCAAAGGTTTCTCAATTCTCCCAAAATATCAAAGTCTAGGGAGGCCATAGGTCTAGGTAGTGTTAACCTTTTAGGGAAAGGAGTTGAAAAAATCCTGAGATTTCTAGGCTTCTCTTGGTCAATCATTTCCTTTTCTTGCTCCACCTTTGCTTCAGTTACATTTGTTTGTATGGGCTCTATTGGAGTCCCAGATTCCAATTGTGGTGGGGTCGTCCCTTATGCAGGCGAGATAATACGTCCTAATCTCAACCTTAGTTCATTACATTGCTTCTGTTCAGTTTCGGGGTTGGGATTTTCTATAATCTGGATTAGCTGAACTGACCTGTTGTTGGGGTTAGGATTGTGTTGGGCTAGTAACTGAGGATGGATGATAAGCTGAGGGTTTTTTGTTTTTGCATCAAGGACAAAATATTTCCAAAGCTGCTTCAGGTTCTGCTTGTGCTTTCTTAACTTGTACCGTAGTGATCTGGGGCAAAGAGAGTACAGAGGAGGTTGGTTTTAAACTCCTCAAATAGATTCCCGATCTCTGCTCTGGTTACTCCTCCACTTGTGGACTTTTGTATCTAAATTGAAGGGACCCAAACTGAAATTCTCCCCTTGACCGATCCTCTTGAAGTCCGCAGACAAAGCCTCATTATTTATTTAAGTAGTTTTTGCGATATGTATCCTTTTCCCAACATATTCAAATGATCTAGACAGTCATCTCTTATACCTCTTAAGAATATAGGTTTCAAGTTTTCCGCGGCTAAGTTACCAAACTTAGACCTTTGTAAATTATAATGGAATTGTTCCATTTAGTCTTCCAAGCTCTCCTCCTCCTTTTGTACAATTCTGAAAATCTCTTCCTTCAAATCCCTGGTTTGAGAGTAATCCTGATACTTAAAGAGGAAGGCCTCCCTCATGTCATTCCATGTTCAGATCGTGCTAGCACCCAATCTCTTGAACCACATTAATGCTGCCCCTTTCAGAGTTTCGGCATAAAATTTTAGCCTATGGGCGTCTAAGGTGAAATCATAACTCCTACATAGCACATCGAACTCAAACATAAAGGTATCAGGATCTTCAACAACCATCCCTTGAAATGATGGTAGAGACGATAAAGGAATGTTTTTCAAGGAGCTTCATCTCGTGTTTCCAATATCAGGAATTCAAAAGTAACAATACCATATGTCTTAACATTATCATCTTCCATGGATTATCCTTCTTGATGGGATGAACTGACCTCGGAAAATGAAGGGATTGACGAATAAATAAAGGATGAGGTTGTTCTAGGACCAGTTGTTTCATTACACTACCCGCATCCAAATGATGATAAACTAAATGCTATTCTTTAGCCCCTTGATGCTCCCCACTGGTTTCCCCTTGTCCTTAAATTTTAAAATTTTGATCGATGGCTTTCCACTGCTGTTTCAGATCTAGAGTCTTGATATTAGGAGTGGATATGTTGTTTGAAGGGTGATGAGGTCCAGACACAAAAGGCACTGATGCCTTAGGCTTTGATATAGTAGCAGCTTTATGTGGTCCTGTATTCCTATTGTCTCTGTATGAAGTAGATTGTTCCTTTTCTGCTTTTGAGATCAGATCTCCAAAGAATGTATTTCTTCCCAAATATGAACTCTTCTTTTCCTTCTTACGACCCGTCTTTCCTATAGTTAGTTAGAGTGGGGGGTGTTGTGGATTTCTCTATTGTCCTACTAACACACATGGAGCCTATGTGTATCAATGCTTCCTACCAGTGCTTCAGTTTCTACAGCGGTGAGCCCGCTCAAGTATGTTAGAGAAATGTGTAGGTTCTTACCTCTTGTCTTATTTCCCAACAACTGTTTAGATTAAGACACATTGAAGAAAACACTGGAAAAATCACACTTAGAAGTGTTCCAGCGAGACAATGGTGAGCCTTCCCAGTTATGTTAGAGTGATGCACAGGTTCTTACCTCTCGTCACACCACCCAAAAATTGTGTAGATGAAGACATACAAAAGAAAAACACCCAAGAATTACACTTCTAAGTGCCCTAGTGTAGCAATGGTGAGCATTCCCATGTATGTTAGAGCGATGTGCAGGTTCTTACCTCTCAACTTACCACACAACAATTTCGTACTAGGAACACTCTATCATCAAAAAAACAATTTTGGATGATTGTTTCATTACTACCATCCCCGGAAATGATGCCAAAATTTTGGATTGTATTAATAATTGTTAAATGAATAAGATAGTACACATAAATTATCAATCCAGGGACGTCTTTTATTTCCGTGATAGTTGCATGGTATGCGCCGATACATCAAACCAGAAGCAAATCAAGTAAAGAGAAATTGTTGCTGAATCAATTGCTGGAAGAAATCAATCATGCAGGAATATAAACAATCTACATGAATGTAATCATGCCTCAATTAACTGTACCCAGCGTGAGACACAACAATTACACTGGCTAGTATCTCTAATCACATTTGTGTAACACCATAATAAAATCGAAATTAAAGAATATCTACTCACAGCCATAAAAATAACAAAGATAATTATACCAATACGTAAAGAAATTAAGAAATATAGTACATCTACCTTAACCGCTGCAATCCCTACTAAAGAGGAGATAAAAAATAAATTGAAATTAAACAAGACAACGCATGTAATAGAAGGAACTTGATATCTTTGTATTAATGTGACAAAAATTACAGAACCAAAAGTAATATTGTTCTCCGCTAACCCCTTGACCTCAAGGATTCAGAGTTATATAATGGTTACATGTTCGGAAAAATAAGGAACAAATCAGTCATAAGAATCTTACGATTCTCATGCTGATCAAAATAAGATACGTATAGTTAGAACCACTTCTTAATAAAAAGTTTGATTGGAAGAGTATGGATTACAATTCAAAACTACCTAAAAGCTGTCATCCTAATACAAAATATGTAATGACTTCTACAACTATCTGTGGAAAATGATAGTTGTAGCATAACAAAAATTGGGGACAGGTTGGCATCCGAGAGTTGACAATATCTAGTCAATATTACAACTGTAACAAAAATTTATATAGCGGGTCTGTAACAACACCATGATGTAACAACATCGTGGTGTAACAGCTCACTGTAACAGCACACTTTCACTACTTTTGTAAACCTCATGCTCTAGATATTTTTTTCTAAGAATAACATCTGGAAGGACAACAAAATACCAGAGAAATTCTTCCAACATGTATCTCAGTTAGTTATAAAAAAAGAAATGATACAAAATAATAATCGATGAAATGGAAAGATGATGAAAATAAGGTAAAACATCACTATTTAAGATAGAAAAGGAGGAAAAGAGGAAAACATAGTCTCAATGGTTGTAGTCACAAGGTAAAAATGGGGGAAACAGATGTATGAAATAAGTACAAAACTGGCACCTAACAAGAACCATCCTCTCTTGAGGAAGCAGCGCAACAACCAACATGGGTTGATGCCATGGGTTAGGAGTATGAATCCATTATTAGAAATAGTGCATGGGAAGTGGTTCCAACACCAGTGGGGAAGTTGGTGGCTGGATCCAGGTGGATCTACAAGGTGAAGCAAGCAGCAGATGGGAGTGTGTAAAAATACAAGGCTATATTTGTGGCTCGAGGATTCTCACAGGTAGAGGGGATTGACCATGAGGAGATGTTTAAATGGGTTGCAAGGTACTCATTTATTAGATCCATCCTTGCACTCTCAGCGCAGATGGGGTGGAAGATACATTAGATGGATGTAAATATAGCTTTTCTCAATGGAGTTATTGAGGAAGAACTGTACATTGAGCAACCAAAAGGTTTTTAGAACTTTAACAGGGAGTCACATGTGTTCAGACTCAAGAAAGCATTGTATGGGCTAAAGCAAGCACCTCGTGCTTGGTACATCATGATTGAAAAAGATTTCACTCGGTTGGGCTTCACAAAGAGTGAAGCAGATGCAAACCTATATCATATTGCGATTGATGGTAAGATTTTGACTATTGTACTTTATGTTGATGATCTTATACTAACAGGTAATAAGAAGCTCGTAAATTCTTGCAAAGAGGATCTTCCAAGATATTTTTAGATGAAGCACATGGGGCTCTTACATTATATCCTTGGCTTGGAAACATGGAAAAGAGATGGGGAGCTATTTGTATCTTAGGGAAAGTATGTTAAGGAGATTGTGAGGAAATTCCACATGAAGGGCATCAAATCCATGTAGACTCTTCTTTCAGGAAACTGGAGGAAGGAGGATGCTACTTTAGGTGAGGTAGTGGATGCCATTATTTATAGGAAGCTTGTGGGTTCACTTATGTATGTGGTGAACACATGACCAGAAATATGCTACGTACTTAACCAGCTTAGTCAAGGTATGGTTAAGCTTACCAAGATCTTTTGGAAGGCGGGGAAGCATGTGTTGAGATATCTCATAGGAACTACAGAGTATGGATTTCGGTGCAGATGGACAGAGGGAATGAAGCTTCAAGGCTTCACTGATGCAGACTGGGGAGGTAGTCCATCAGGTAGGAAGATCACATCACGAGGAATCTTCAGCATAGGATCAATAACAGTTTCTTGGTACAATAGGAAGTAGAGATCAGTTGCACTCAGTTCAACTGAGGGAGAGTACATGGAAGTTATTTAGGCTGCATGTGATTCCATATAGATGAGGAAGATACTTATTGGTTTGTTTGGTCATCATATGGATCTGATGGTGATACATTGTGATAACCAGAGTCTCGTAAAACTTTCGGTTAATATGGTATTCCATGATAGGTCCAAGCATATTAACATCCGATACCACCATATTAGAGATGGTGTTCATAGGTGCATTATGTTTTTGCAGTAGATTCCCATGGAGGATCATGATGCATATATCTTGACGAAGGTTCTTGTGAAGAGAAAATTCGAATACCACAAAGGCAGGATCAGGATAGCAGATATTCCCTTTATTGTTGAGAGGGAGTGTTCAGATTCAACAAGAAAATTCACCATGTACTAGTGTGGGATTTTAGGTCACACATGAGTGAGGAATTCAAGTGACACATTAGTGCTAATGTGAGCATCCAATTTTTAAATAAATTGGAAATAAATTGTAACCTTATTTCATAACAACTTGTAGTAGTTAAATAAGTGTGATAGAATTAGTTAGCTAAAGAATTTCGAGTTCAAGGTCAAAGGATAGACATGTAGAGTGATTCTATTATTTACAGGGTCCAATTGTAGTTGTAGCACTAGTGTGGTGTGACTGTAATCAATTAACTCAAATTAATTGAGTTAAAATCAATTTAACTAGTTCTAACTGATTGACGAACTAGTGAAAGATCAAGTGAATTAAATAGATTTAATTCACAGGTAGTGATCTACCAAGTAACTGATGATTCATAATTAATAGTTGCATGCATGTCAATTCTGATGGATACCTAGTTGAGACAAAGGTTAAAGACAAGCAAACTATTAGTTGTATTTTTAGCCAACTACCCAGGTGTAGTTATAAAGCCACAGGAAGCTCGTGATGGATTGTGCAATCAAGGAAGGTTGGAATTCCTATTTAATAGGAATTATTTTTCCTAGGGATTGCGTGAGCAAGGAAGGTTAAAGGTGGGTAGGAAATTGGTTATGTATTGGTCTAATTTTGCCTAGATTAGTGTGAGACAATTGGTAGAGTGTATGAGGATGTGATGAGCACACATGCATTGTATTGTTTCCTGATTCCTTGGCTGATTATACAATAAATATGGAGGGATTTTGAACAGTTTCTTTCCCCAGGAAAATCTTTTGTTGTATGATTGATTTACTTCTTTATCTTGAATGTGATTGATCGATCATGATTTATATTCCACAAATATTGTAGAAAGATTCAATATCTTGTTTGATTACATTGCATGTTCGGATTGAATCCATTGGTGCAATTTCCTCATGGTATCAGAGCAGTGCTACAGATTTTCTACAAAGGATTGGTGGGAAACCTACGGTGGGAAAAATCACAAGGGGGAACCCTTACTCTTCTCAGCCCCCCCCCCACTTGGAATTCTTGTCAAGATGCCATCAATGAATAGTATTACACTGTCAGTAGCTATGAAGACAAATAAATTAAGTTGACCAAGTTGCGGTAGGGAATGGACCAAGACTTGTCGAAGTTCTCAAATGGTTTTCATGCCCTTCGCATGACGCAGGGCATCAAGGGTTCCAAGCGGCATTTGGTACTAAAGTATTGTTCTTTATTGCATAAGCACATCCAGGAAAAAATGGAGTTCCTCAAAATATCCTCACGTGGTGTCACATATCGATATGTTGCAAAGATCGAGCAGAAGTTTAAATAGAAGAAGTGAGACTTTAGATCTGTGAATCTGAAGCAAGGGAAAGGCACCCCCAAACCACATAATGAATGACAAATCCAAGGAAAAGAAAATAAATTTAGAAAAAAAAATTACGACCCTCTTCAAAAGGGTGAAATCCTCCTCTGGGGTTTGGTATCCTGTGCCCCTTTCGATTCCATAGTAGTATCCTTCTATCCCACACAAATATCAAAATGATGCTCCAAACTTTCTATGACATATGATACAAAAGGGGTCTACATGTCCTTAAAAACATCAATTTCTTCCTGCTCCTCATTCTCCTTGGCTCGTGCCATGATCGTTTGGAGATCTTCAATATGTAGACCCATTAAATATGTGTTTTTTCCAATGGATTTGCCAAACCACCATTGTAAAAAATTCACTGGATAGTGAGACATTGTGCATTGCTTCACCATTAATTTGATAACAAGATATACAATCCTTCTTCCTCCCTAAAACGATGGATTATATGTTTTGTCCATGAGCTTAGTTAATTTCATGTATATATGCCCTCTGAGGTGATGGTCTTGGGATACGTGAGGATGTCATGCATTGATAACTTACATTCCACTTCCCATCTATCGTGATTTCCATTTATGTTTACTTGCATCATCCCTCCATTAACAGATACGAGGAGGGAATTAAATTCTCCACTAGTTGACATTCTCTTACAGGATGGGCATGTGGCCTATGACCTTGCCACTGAGATCACACATGCCTTCCCCCAAAGTCACACCGCAATTCTCCATCTCGTTGAGGGTCTTGTTGAGGATATGGATGATATGATAAAGCACAAATTGTTGAATTTTTTTTTAACTTATATCTTATTATTTCATAATAGAAGACCTTGCACCATTTTTATGAGAATTGGAGGATGAAAACATTATTATAACTAATAGAGAGTCCCCTAACACGTTAATTTTATTTTATCCAAAGGTATATTGCTAAGTCCAATCCTTTACACAAGGCTAGCAGTTCTGCTTTATTTTTAGCTGCCACTCCTAGTCCCCTTGCATACCTTATCCCAACTTTTTCATCAGGGAAACAAAATACCCCTCCTGCTCCAACCACCACTTAGTTTGAATTTGATATATAATGATAGATGTTATGTTAATTTATTAACTCCTATAAATTTCATTTCTATAAAAAGTGTTAAGTGGATTATTCAAAATGATCAAAAAATTTCTATTTATAACTAGTATTTATGAAATGTACATGATAAAAAATATTTTAAATGAAATAAAAAATTAAAAGAGTCCAAGGATGTAGAGTAGATGGTGATGGGGTGTTATGTTAAGGAGTTTGGTGGTGTAAAAGTCACTTGTTCGAAACTCTTTGGGAAAAATACATCCATCCTAAGGGCTCACATCAATCAGGTCAGATGAGATCACCAAGTGATTTTGATGGTTTAGATGCCCCTAGGTCATGTTTTCTCAAGCCAAACTATGAATTACATGGATGTAATCCCAAGCGGAGTCGCGAGTTCTATTACGGGGAAAGCTACCCTAAGGTATGGGTTGAGGGGCCTAACATAGAGGAAGGCATATCATAACAATAAAAACTCTAATTATGAGTTCTAATGCTCGAACTATAAAAATGATGATAGATGACCTTACCCGTTTGTCCTACGTTAGGGGTCGATATCGCAGGGTGAAAACCCTCTACTACTCCTCATGCTTCAAGACTTGCAAATCAATCAATAAAAATCATGCAAACTAGTTGCAAAACATATATATCCTAGATGTGAGCATGTTAGCACATATAATCTCATAAAAAAAACATGAAATAAACCATTGCAATATCATTGAACATGTATTAGAGACGTATAACACAAAGACATCAGGAAAGGGGAAAAGCTTATTTTATTGATAATAGGTAAAAAGAAAGTGGAGAAATCACCTGATATATACCATGGCTCCAAGCGAAACCATCCTCTAGATCCATTTGACCCTACCCTCACAAAGCTTCTTCCATAAAGGGTGCACAAAGGATGTCTAAAGAGGGAGTGAAAATCATAAGGAAACAAGGGTTTCCTAAACCTGGGACGTGTAGGAAGCATAGGGAAATATCAAACTTGATCAGGGCTATAACAAGCTATAATATTAATAGCATTCTCTTAAATTATATAGAATAAAAAATTTTTACCTTAAAACTCGCCAACCATTTGGGCAGGATATATTAAATTTCTAGAAACTTGAATATTTTTACAAGAATATTGCAAAACATTTCATATATTTGCATATTCAAAACTAGTAATATTTTCCCAGGTTTCTAAAATTTAAAATAAATTTCCATCCTTAAAATTTTCCTTGATCCATTATATGCTAATATTAACAAATGTAACGTCTTTAGGTCACTATAAAAAATGGAATATACAACTTATATTCTGAAACTAGCAGCTCATAGGTTAGCAAGATGCACCTAGAGACTACTCAAGTAGAACACTCTATTCAATTGATCATAAAGTAAAAAATATATAAGTTTACATAATTTTAGGGAGGTTAGAGCTGACTCCTAGAAAGTATGAACTAGTCCTAATCAAGGACACACACACAACTGTGAAACAAAATCTCTCCAATAATACATATTCTCCATTAGTTTCAACTCTCCCCCTTAATGAATAAATGGTTCACTTGCACACTTAAAATATCCATAAACAATTGAAATTTAATCCTCCCAAGGGGATTCATGAAGATATCGGCTTCATTGTCATAGATATTACAATATTCAATGAAAATTTCTTTAGACTCAACCTTTTCTCTAATAAAGTGAAATTGAGTATCGATATTTATGTGTTTTTATGAAACATGGGGTTATTTTCCAGCTTTATTGAAATTTGGTTGTCACATTTATTCACTGTAGCATATTTTTTTTCTCCATCATCATGAAGAATTTTCCTGAACCAAATAGCTTCATAAGTGGTTGTACATACAACTTGATACTCTGCTTCTGTTGAAGATAAGGATACAATACTCTGCTTCTTACTACTCCAAAAAATTACCTCAGACACAATGCATAATCCATAACCTGTTATGGATCTTCTATCATCCAGATTTTCAGCCCAATCTGAATCTGAATAACCTATCAGTGTTGTTAGCACTCCACCGGATCTCCGATAGCTCAAAAGGAGACTAGCAAAGGTAACCATCGACCACTTTGACCTAGTAGGTAGATCTACTAGGCTGGAGAGGGCTCTCTCCATGAGATCACAGTGAAATTTAATGGATAATGAAGATTTTAGGCTAGGTATAGTAGGCTCTAGGGTTTGGTTTATTGATTTTTAGTGTTGGATGGTGAATTAGGTCTAGGAAGAACTAGGTTAGGGCACTGATAATCAAAATTATAGATATCTGATGGGGCAATGTAGGAACACACTTTAGCACTTTCATGAATCTTGATGAGTATGAATATCTTGGTAGGGTTTTCAAAAAGAGCACAGAAATCATGAATTCTTTTCTATCAGAAGAAAGTGAAACACAACCATGATAATTCCTCCAAAATAGAGCATAAAAAAATGAATTATGCTTATGTAACTTAGGACTCAATCAAATTTAGAGATGGACATGAATATGGAAAGCATAATACATTCAAACATATTAAAAAATAAGATGAAACACTGCTAAAACACATACCACAGGAATGCCAACAAAATAGTTGCAACTTTTTCTATTAGTTCCTCCCAAAAATCACTGATTACACTAGTGTTCAAAGATCAATTACACAACATACAACCCTTGCAATGAAAAAGGAAATGAAATATATAGAACAAAAAAGCTTCTCCCCACTCTCAGTGGTCAAATCCATGATTTGTGGAGTTCTTCCCCAAAGACTTCAATTGGAATCCTAATGACTAGGGAGGTCAACAAACTCATCCCTATCTTTGATGAAACTGATTCACTTGACCCAAAATTACAATCTTACTTGATGTATCTACCTATAGTAACTATACAATACATAATTAAATTTGAGTTTTACATTTACATTAGTAAAACTCCATGGAATCAATCAACCAACTGATAAAAAATGGAAATTTCGAAGAAAACAGGAGACTGGAAAAAGCACAACGTGTGTGTAAAAAGTGCAGCGTGCTCGCAGGAAAAATGCAACGTGAGCTTCCAAGTGACTTTTGACCGCCTTGCTGAAGTCCAAATTGAGTCCAACATAGCTCATTTTAAATATATTTTTGTCTATTTGTCAAAAATGTCCTCAATAACTGAAAATGATGGAGTTAAGCTCCTAAAAAATTAAATCTCACAAGACTTGTCAAAAAGTGCAACTTGGCCTCGAAAAACAAGGCAAAAAGGTGTTTTTTAGGATGCTTTTGGGATTTTCCACTTGTCAAAACCTCATATTTTGGAGTGATAGTAGAAAAATGTGATGTACAGGCCATTATATTTCCATCCCAGGTGAGTTTTCATTATTTAGAGGCCTCCAGAAAAAACACAATGTGGCCCACGCTGCACTTTTTGCAATCAGTCTATGCCAATTTTTTGGGTTTTTTGCAAAAATAGGCCTTAAACATGGAGCGATATTTCACTAACCATGATTTTTTTGCAAAACTGAGAGATTTTTTTGTTCTTTGGCATGGTAGGAACCAAAAAATCCTCTAGCTTCCCAAGATTCTTCTCTGATTGTCCACAATTGTCTCTGCCAAAAGGTGACTTAAACAAGACATTGCAGAATTAGAAAAATAGGTTATGAATATGTGAATGGATCTATCATTATGTAGTACCCGTGTAAAATATGAAGTAGGTTATTGTAGCTTGATATTGTAGGAACAAACACTTCCTTCACTTTCCAAAAATTCATCTTTTTTTGGCCACAATATGTTCTGCAAAAACATGGCTAAACAATACATTTATCGAAAATGTTCCTTCAAGGATTTTTCCAATTTCCCAAATTTTCTCAAAATTCCCTCAAAATTGCTCCAAAATTGCTTCATAGAGACCTGAGATGGTATGATATTTTATCATGGATTCATCAATAATAAAATCCAACTTATCCTTCTCTTTCTGATTAATTAGGGTTTCCTTTGTATTATGATTTCAAGTAGGATTTGTACTGCTCTATGTCTAGGTTCATGCCTTTGAACCAATACTCACCATGGTTTGGTATCCCTATAGCATGAGATATGACATCTAATGAGAACATGAAATCAACCCCTACAATGTTGACTTGGTCTTTCTAGAGGTTCATGATGAAGATTCCAGTCAAATCTAGATGGCTTTGCACTCTTTGGAACATTTCACAAAATTCATAGCAACCCACATGTTGTAAGCATTTGACTACTAGGGGTGATGAAATCAAATCCCTACTGTTTGATGTCTCAAGCCTTGATATTTTTCCCTCCTTTGTTTTATGTCTTTCTCTCTTCCTCCATGGTGTTTAGTTTGCTAGAAACCCTAGGGGAGAAGGGGAAGGAAAAGGGAATGAGATGATGGGGTTACAAAGTTGGCATAGGTGTGGGAAAATTCAGGGAAGGGTGTAGGTGTTGTGAAACCAACTCCAAAAATAGAAGAAAAGAGATATCAATGCCTTAGAAATAAGCCACTTCGAGGGGGAAACCTCCAATACATTACATGAATGAACAATTCTTTTTAGGGGCCATTTTAGAGTCCAATACTGATATCTATTCTAGAATATGCCCTTGGAATCAATTCAACTTGATTCTTCGAACAAGAATTATGCAATTCGGAAAAAAAAATACACACCTTTTACTTGCTTTTGAGGAGCTCGATATTCAAATTGATTTATCTCTATACTTGCAAATCCTCAATATCTGAAATTCGGCCCTGTAGTAGTCCTCTGAAGCTTCTTTCAAATTCCACAGGTGTGACTTGATTTGGATTCATCGAGGCAAAGTTATGTCCAATCTACCACAATGACCTAATTATGGACTGGTTCAGCAGAGCGAATTTGTATGAATTTCCACATGTCACTGTTTGCTCCTTTGGCTCTGAAATTTATAGAAAGGAAACTAAAATCCATGCACTTCCATTAACTTTTTACATAATTCCAATCTAATGCTCAGAGAGAGAGTTATGAATACTTTCCCACGATCACCTCTTTGAGATGAAATTCGGGAGCTTGAAAAAGACCTAAATTCCAGAGTTGATATCTCCAAAAATGTTGCGAACCAAGCTCTGAAATTTTGCGAAGATGTTCGTCAGTATTTTGGCTTTGCTCTCTAAAAAGTTCAGTTTCTAAAACTTCACAGAAACAATGTTATAGCGAAAAGTCTGCTATCACCTTTTTAAGTGAAATTCAGGAGCCTGCAAAAAGCCCTAACTTTCATAGATCATATCTTCGAAAATATTGTGAACCAAGCTCTGAAAGTTTGCGACGATGTTCCTCAGGATTTCAGCTTCACACTCTAAAAATTTCAGCTTCTGAAACTTTGTAGAAAACAAATTATAGCGAAAATTCCATGATGACTTGTTTGGAGTAGTGAAACCCTAGAATCCAAAGCTCTAATACCAAATGTTGTGAAACCAGCTCCAAAAATAGAAGAAAAGAGATATCAACGCCTTATAAATAAGCCACTTCGAGGGGGAAACCTCCAATACATTATATGAATGAACAATTCTTGGATGATACAAATTACAAAACCTCCTTTCTATGTACCCAAGAATTAATGAAATTTTGATGTAATCTAAAGTCGACTAACAATAATAATTTAAGGGCACAATAATAACAATATGGGGGCCTGGGGGGTACAATGGCAACAATAGGGGTTACACTGTAGCAACAATAAGGGACTATACTAGTAATACTCTAGGACTATGAGTGAAGTAGGGATATTAGGGAGGTGCATGGAAGTTAAAATAACAAGGAAATGAACTTAGGGAATTTAGTTATATGGGTATGAGATTTAGTTTCGTAAAACCATAGTGTAGGGTACGGTTTTAGGGAATAGGTTGGGGATAAAGTGTAGTGGGAATTAGGGTATTGGGGTTTAATTTAAATTTAAATTAGACAAGGTAACGATCACTATAGCACTATGGTTTTGAGCTGCAAAAACAGTATATGTGAATTGTTTGAGAAAAAGCTGAGCGATGGGCGATGACAGTTTTCTTGACCACTGTTACAGGTAGAAATAATAAACGTTGGGGCGAAATGGACTTAACTACTTATTTTATCTTTAAGAAAAAATTTGTTTGAGTTTGGAGACCATTTTTACCCTTTTGAGACTTTTTTAGAGCAAGCGTAGCTTCCTTGCAAAAAGCGCGTCGTGTGAAGGAAAGGCCCAGCATGTCCCTGAGAAAAGAGAAGTGTGAGATTGCAACCCAATTTTGGAGGCCTTCCTAAACTCAAAATGGAGCTCATGATATCTCCTTGGAAATATATCTCTGTTTTCTACATATGGACCTCTCAAGAACTGAAAATGATCAAGTATATCCCCTCATAAATCAATTCTTCCAAGACTAGAAAAAACAACAGTGTGTCCCTAAGAAAAGCACAACGTGAAGTTGCATGTCACTTTTGGAGGCCTTCCTGAACTCCAAATTGAGCTCATGATAGCTCATAGGAAATATCTTTATGTCTAGCTATCATTTTAAGCATAAATAAAGTCATATGGATACTCCATGATAGAGAAACATGCATTTTTCCCAAGAGTACTCCAGAAGTATAGCAACTCTCCTGTAGCAACTATATTTTGGGCATTTCTTTGGAACATTGAATCTTTTTGAAACCTTGAACTGCAAATTTTAAGAACATGAAGTACTTATTACATATAGAACCATAGAATTATATTTTTGAAATCAAAATTTATTGAATAAAATTAAATATTACAACTCCAATTCTCAGATTTTATGCATGAAATGATGATTTGATGACCTTGGAATCCTAAGACCTAATGGAGACTTTGGATTGAATGAGACAATGATGGTAATTCAATTATGAATGATAAAAACTCATGAATGATGGTACATTCAGCTGAGAGGTGGAATGAGCTAGCAACTAGTAAAATTTTGGAGGGAGTAAAACTAGACCTCTACATCCAGTGACCAAATTTTTGCATGATGAACTAATGGAATGACAAAAATTTGAAAATGGGACCCTAACAATACATGATAAAATTCTATTTGATAACTGTTGGCATGATGCAAAAACTGACAATAACAAGTGTAACATCAAAACAATCAATATATTTAATGGAAAAATTTATGGTTGCTTGAATCTACCTTAATCCACCTTTTGCTGCCACCCAATGATTCTCAAGGGCTTTTGACATCAAATGACTTAACACACTGATTGAAAAATGTAAGTCAAGTCTAGTTGTGGTCAAATAAATCATACTTCCAACCAGATTTTTGTATGATGTAGCATCCACCTCTTTAGAACCATCATCATTCCTAAGTTTAACATTTTTTTGTATAGGTACTGAGGTAGCTTTACACTGATCCATTCTAAATTTATTCAATAATCCCCTAACATGATTTCCTTGAGTGAGAACAGTCTGGCAAGAATCCCTTGAGACTTAAAGACCCAAACAATAATGTAATTCTCTAAGGTATTTCATTTCAAAAACCTGTGAAATATGTGTTATCTCTCCAAAATTTCCCAGGGTTGTTATGTGTGTTTAAAGAAATATTAGAGGTAACTATCAACCACTTTTGGAGATTAGGATCTAGCCTTCCTAATGCTTAGAGAGGGCTCTCTCTTAATGATTTAAATTTGTTTATTTAATTGATTTTAGGCTAGTTATTTAAGATTTATTTGGATTGATTTTGATTTGTTGGTGGAATTACTGATTTAGATGGATAGTTGCCTTTTCTACTTTTCCATTGGGCTATGGAGTCAATGTGTCAATGTACAAAATCAAGTTCTAAAGGAAGTGTTTACAAGGCAAGGTGGCTGAACAAAATCAGATCTTAAAGGGTGAATGGTGAAGTGATTTTCAATCGTGATCAAGGAGCAGTTAAAAATTCCTTAAACCAGATGATGAAGGAAGGTGAAAGAGGTCAATTGGGATGGGAGAGAAATTAAGGATTCTCAGATCCAGATATCGGAGGAAAACATTAAAATGAATAAAAGTTCAAAATAGAGTGTATTTAAACAAATTCTACAATAATATTCCTATTATAACATTTAAATTTGGAAAAAACATGCAAGTTTATGGAATACTTAAGAAAATAACAATGAACAATTGAAATATACTTCATTGAAGTAGCTCAACACATGAATCTTGTAATGAAATTCCTTTATTACTTGTCATGTCTGTCAACTTGAAAATGGTACAATAAACCCTCAAGTATTAGCTTAATTCAACTATAGAAATGTTCAGGAATCCACACTCAATACTTCAAATTGTTGAAGTATTTATACAAAACTTAATACAAAATATCTTGTTAACTAACTAGGATATATTCAGGGAAAATAAAATATCTTCATGCAAGAAGATAGAGGCACCTATGTAACTATATGCAAGTTGTCCCTGTTTATTAGATTTGCTATTTGTTTCTCTCATATTTGTTGTCTTTCATGGTCGCTGGATCTTTCTTGCTAGCTTGTCTTTTACACTGCTTGTTATCTTTAAACTCTGTCTTTTATCTATATTTATCGTTGACCTGTCTTTGCTTTATTTGTAACCCGTGAATTCTTCTTTTACCTTACTTCTTTGTCTGTCTTTTCTATTTTCACCTTTAACCATGTCTCTCTTTTACCTGCTTTTACTTTTACCTATCACAGTATATCACATAAATTTTACCAGGCTTCTTCATCTGGAAGTTTTATCTTTACCATCCTCCTTTAAATCTCATATGCTTCAGTGTACTTGGTAAATGTAGGCTTGTTTAAAAAGAGATGATTTACCTCATGCTTGAGGTAAAAGATATTTTCAAAAATTTGAAAGATTACTTTGCCTTTAGGAATTCCTTTCAATGAGGAATTGTTGGAATGTTCTTTAGCCACTTCTCTGATATTTTTGTCATAATATTCATGCCTCATTAGTCTATCATTGATCACTAATGGATTACACAAACCTTTTTGTCTCAAAACATCAAATTTGTTCATGAATTTGTTCAATGCAAGCTCCATAGTTTGACACTTATCCTCAAGATGTGTCATTAGATTTCTCTTGGAAATTACCCTTTTCACCTCTAAGATTTTTTTTGTTCTATCACTTATCCCAATTTATCCTAATTCATGCTTGTTTTAAGAATTGAGAAACTTAATTATCTCAGTGGTTTCCTTTGGTTTCTTTCCAAGTTCTTCTTTGAATTTTTGAATAGCTTCACTAGCTTCCTTTATCAAATCTTTCTGTTCAAATATAACTTTGAAAGAAGGCCAAATATCATTAAAATAGTTAATGATATTGGCCCATAGTTGTTGCTTTGATTGGGCTAAAGGCTCTGCCAAATTAAATTCCTTTCTAACTTCTGAAATTTGTCATTCAATTTATTTGATTTTTGTGTTTCAGCCTTATGCATTACCTAAGTCAATTTATTTTCATATTGTATACTTTTTACTTGTTCTTTAAGCCTATTGATCGCAGTAGTTTGGATTTACATGTCTTGCATCGTCTTAATCAATTTTTCTTGCCTCACCATTGGAATGGACTGCTGTTGTTACTGGTGTAGTAGGTGTAGTGGTTGGAACTTCTGTTGTCACTGGAACTGCTGTAGCTAATGGAGATATGGTTGAAACTATGGGAATGGCAGTAACAGGATCTACTTCCATGCTGGCCAAATTTTCCTGCACTAATTTATCCATTTAATTCTCCACCTCTTTCAGTTTAGCTATGAAATGAATGATGAGATTCATCATTTCATCCTTCTAATTTTCATTCTCCAAAAATTCTTTAGTTTCTGAATGTTCTGCTGTGGGAAATTTAAGCTATTTCTTCAATGCATCTATGTCTGCATTCTTCTTCTTGATAAGCTCTTCAACTGCTTTTATGTCCTTTGGATTGTATCCAACATCCATGACCAATTCTTCAAGTGATTTTATTCTATTATCTTTTTCTTGTGAAGAATCTTTCTCTAGTTTTAACAGTGCTATGATATTTTCTAGAGAATTTTGTAGTTTTTGTACACTTAAATCTTTGTTGGTCATAGTGGAATAGATCATTTCTCCTACTTGTTTATGAAACTCAATCTGATCTATGGGATGTACATCTTTATCAAGAACTTAAAAGGTTGTTTTCTTGTAGTCTACTGATGATTTTGGAGCCTACACTATTGGCTGTAAAAAGGTCAGTTGCATCTTCCTAGTTTTCTAATCAAAGGTTGAAAGTAACCTGTTCTGGTCACTAGGAGTTTGTTTCCAATACTAGGAATAAGTTACAACTTTAAATGATTCATTCTTCAGTTTAATTTCTTTATACTTCTCCATTTTATCTTTCTCTTTATCCACTAGTTTTCTTGATGATGAAACCTCTACACTATGTTTTCTCTGAATAACTTGAGCACTGGAGGATGATGGTGGGTGTGTTTCCTCTGAAACTATTGGAGGTGCATTATCTATGGCAATTATATATGTATCAATGACTTCACCTATGTCAAATATCTCTTCCTGTTCTATCAATGGATTCATTTTGGCCTTTTTCCTGTACATTAGTCTGAATTTGGTGTCAGAAGTAGTCTCTGCAGAATAAGAGCCTTCCTATATTTTCCTCTTTTAATTTCTGTCCTGTGGGGCTGGAGTATGGAGGATTACTTTTTGAGGTTTATACTGATGGAAGAAGGAAGGTTTGGAATATTTGAAATCTCTTTGGAAAGTCCAACTTCAGATATAGTTTAGTGAGGATTTCAATAGATAATGGGACTTCATCAGGCTTGGGTTGGATCTGTAACATCTGATTTATATATTGTGCAGTGATGGTGAATAAAATCTATTTTATTGGGGTTACTAGAGCTCTTTCATTGGGAAAATAATTGATCTGACAGAGTCTAATAATTTCTGGAAACTGAAAGGTCTATGGGAATATGTACCTAGGTGGGTTTGAGTCCCAGAGGTGGATATGATCAGCCTGGTCTATGAATTTATCATGGATCCAACAATGGAGCTCTAGACGGTTGAAATTAGTGATTGTATCATTTATTTTGATGTCTTTATCAACAAGAGGTGTGTGGTCAACATATGCCAGAGGTGGTTGTTGAGGGTTAATGGATATTATGCTTTGGGAGGCCATTGTTTTGTTTAATTTTATCAATTTATTAGTTTTTGTGCTTAATTTAATGGTCTTAGGAGGCTTAGGATTACCTATAAAAGGTTGAACTCGGTCTTTAGAAGGGGGTCTGGCCACAACAGGGGCTTTCTTGGTCTATAAATATTCAACTCTCAGCCGTCAATAGTTCTGATAGAAATATGCTTCAATTTCGGTCTAGAATGGCTTCAAACTAGGTCGACAAAGGCTTATTTTTCGCAAATAAACGGCTTTTTGTGAATACACAACAATAAGTGAATAATTGTAAAGGGATGGGACTTATTACTTTCGAGTTTTGTTTAATTGCAATGATGAAAAATGGTTTCGGGCGCGCTTTGATTTTCAAATAGTAACTGGTTTCATCGCACATCGAAATGGCTGTATGGTGGGTTATCACATCAAAGAAGGAGGTATGGTGGTTTCGGGACTGGGGGGTGCAATTAAATTTGGGCCCGACGCGTGGGAAATGAGCGGGGGTGTGAAACCACCCATTTCGCAACCCCCCTCAGCTTTAAACATTGGACTATCAAGGGTGTGAAAGCGCTTATTGGGCGTTAGATCAGATGAATAACAATTGAATGGATGGAAGAGTTAGGGGGATTTGATAGGTGGGACCTGAGTATTATGAATGCAGAGGGATATATATCCAAAGGTTTAATGATATATGTCGGTCGGGATATTATAATGGTGGTTGGGTGATATAATAAATGAGTTTAATTAATGTGGGACTCAATATTAATATAGTGGGGTAGGGATATATAATAAGCGGGGTCAAGTATTATCAACTTAGGTCGGGGAAATATTTTAAAATAAAGGGTTAGCATGTAATGGTGGTTAATGAAATAAACTATAGGCTATGAAATAAAAATTGGGTTGGGATATATATATATATATATATATATATATATATATATATATATATATATATATATGCAGGATGTTAAAAATACATTAGGAATGGGTGTTTAAAATAATATCGGGAAGGGTTTTTGAAGTGGGGCTCGATCAATTTTAAACAGTTAAAACTATGCAAAAAGTGGGTTTTTGCATGTTTTTAATGAAAAAGGGGAGTTAGTAAAGGGGTAGTTAATTTTCAAAGGGAAATGTTTTTTTTTTTTAACTAGGAAAAAGGGTTTTAGGAAGAGGGAAAGGGTTTTAAGGAAGGGAAAAGGGATTTTTTACAAGGGAAAATGTGTTTAGAAGGATGTTAGTGATATGAGATGAACCAATTGATGCTTTCCATGACTTGTAAAAAGTCTTTTGCCTACCCTTTTTATCCTAACATTTTTTCTTCATTTATTGGGTGCATTTGAGCTTGCTGGCCCTTTTATTTTCTTTTGATAAACAAACTAACCTATTTCTTACCTTATAACTTCCAAAGGCTCGGATTAAACTGATGAGCTCATTTTTATTATCTACCTAACTACTGATCAACCAAGATTAATTGGTTTGGTCAGATATTATTTACTAACTATCATGACATGAAATTTAAAAGCATGAATGAATCAAGATTAAACTCTATGATCATCATGAATTGTGGCATTTTGCACAAGTTGCACACAATTTTATTTGCATAAAGTAAACTAAGAGTAGTGGAATTTGAATGTGCAACACTTTCAGGATCTATTTTTGTTTATTTTTGTGGGGTTCATACTTTATCTTCTTTTTTGATCTTTTCTTTTAGTCCTTTGATTTTTCTTTTAGGACATACCCTCTTTATATTTTTTAATATGGAAAAAATTTGCAGAACACAAAAGTATGTACAATATTACAAGACTTAATCATAATAAATTCAAAATTATGATCCATATTATTATAGGACCCTAACAGTGGCTTCACTTGGGGATGGAATTTCATGGTGAGATGTCAAGAACTTTCAGATCAGTGTCCTTGGAACTTTGACTTTGCTTGCCTTGGAACTGCTTTATGTGATCTTAATTATTAAATCAGATATTTTCGTTTAAAAAATGAAACAAATCCTCTCCTTATTAAGTCGAGTCTTTAATATGATGTTGTAAATGAGCCTTCATTCCATCCAGCTATTATTAACCAGTAGTCTACTTAATTGAATGAAATGAAGCTTGGGGGGCATAAGCTCTTGAAGGTTATGGTTGGGGGCATTGAAGAAAACATATTTAAAGCATGGTTTTCTACATTTGAAGCTTGTGTAAAAATGAAACCACTCTCAAGCATAATTTTTCCTATGTTTCAAGCTTGTGTAAAAATGAAACTACTCTCAGGAACAATTTTTTCTATGTTTCAAGCTTGTATAAAAATGAAAGCTATCTCGAGTGCATTTCGGTTATTATTTTCAAGACTTGTTAAACTCATGAAAATCCTGAGATTTTTTTGCTATTCTTTTCATGCTCGTAAAATGTACATGAAAATGTCAAATTCTTTCTGTCTTTTCCTGCTCATTAATTAAATTGAAAGTCAGTCATATGAGTACGCTTTTTATTACTTTTTCGAACTTGTTAAAACTTACGAAAAAGTGAAACCATGGAGTCCTCTTTTAAGCTCTTTTTAGACTCGCACAATATGAAAATATTGATGACTACTTGTCCTTTTGAGCTCATAAAAGTAATTGAAACAACATCTACTAAGTACAAGTTTAACCATTCTCTGCACTGGAATAGATTATTTACGAAAAAGGAACACCCTAGTTGAACATGGATAGGAGGTTCTCTCAAGTATTATTTTATGCTTTTTTGGATCTGAGAGACAAATTTTACGAAAAAGAACTCGTGGAGTTTTCTTTTCATCCCTTTTTCAAACTCTCTAAACATGAAAAAGGACCAAGTTTTCACTGTCGTTAGACTCGTTAGAAAATCAAGTAGCGATAGAGTTGTCCATCATGACAAGATCGAGTTTCACCTTTTCTAGGCTCGTTAAAACATCACATAGCGATGGATTCACCTGAAGGGTGGAATTATACATCAAGCATATGTTATCCTCCTCGAGCTTTTTAAAAAATAAAGAGGTATTGGTCAAAAATGATTGGGGAAATTTGGAAAGGGATAAATCACTTCTTTTTGAGGAGGAGCAGCAACTGCATAAGAGGCAACAACGGTGGATCAGTACAATGCAAGACTATGAGTTCAAAATTGTGTATGGAGAGGTCCATGTGGCAGTAGATGCACTATCATGGAGATCAACAATGTTGTCACTGAGGAGTAGTGATGATTTGAGGGCCGAGTTATTATTTGAGGATTCCAATGACCGCTTCACTTATGAAGCATTGGATGGGCAGATGGTAGATGGTATAAATCATGTGATGGATAACATCTTCCATTATCATGATAGAGCCTTCTTGATGAGCACCTCAAAACTCAAAGATAAGTTTCTGCATGAAGCATATTCACAACCTCATAGGTTATACTGGGCCATCAGAGAGAGGTTCTCAAGGAGGGTGCACTTCAACATATCATGGAGTGCAAATATTGTCATCAGATTGTGGAGGATGGTATTCTCGACATTGATCCACTGTCAAGGTATGCACATGGCTTCGACATTTTCACACAATAAATATCTTCACCCATGGCCAGATTATCTTTCCAAGATTCCTTCATGCTTCATGGTCTTCCTAAGGCCATAAATAGTTATGGGAATAATTATTGTATGTGCAGTTTTTGTTTGGAACTGATCCATTGGGTGGATACCGAGCTAGTGCATGACATGAGTCATCACCCATAGTTGGATGGATGGACGGAGATGATGAGAAAGTGGTTGGAAAGCTACTTTCAAATCTATGACATAGGGCAGCAAAAAGCATGGCTGCTATGGCTGCTCTTGGGTGAGTATGGTTACCACCCAACATTTCAGATTGGTATGTTCCATGCCTTGCACAGTACTGAGGTGATGCAGCAGCAGGAGGCATGGTTGCATTGAATAATATTGGGAGAGTATGGCCAAGACATTTCATTTTATATGTCCATTGGTATATCACTATTTCCTATCTTGCACAATAGTGATGAGATGCAACAACTAGAGGCATGGTTGCACTGGTTGCTCTTGGGACAGTATGGCCACCATATCACATTCCACATGTCAATTGGGATATCACTGGTTTATACCTGGTATGATGATGATATGATGTGTCAGCAAGAGTAATTTCTATGGTGGCTTCTCTTGAGAGAGTATGGCTACCGTATTTGGTATGATGATGATGTGGTATGGAAATAAGAGGCATTGTTGTGGTGACTGCTATTGGGAGAGTATGGTTCGAAATTTCACATGTCAATCCATATGTCTCTATTTACTACTCTGCATGGTGTTGAGATGATACTTAGAGAAAGCAAGGCCACCAACGAAATGGATTGGAGCATGGAGAGACAGAACCTACTCCATGTAGCATGGGTTGGAGAGATAGTTTATGAGTTGGGACTTTCCAGTTAGGGAAGGAACCACTACACTTCCCATAACTCATTCAAAGAAGAGGCTCTTGGAAAACATATGGTTGCCACATGGGGACTCATTGTTGGGGAGAGGTATCTAGCTACACAATTAGAAGCCATTCTAGACATTCTAGAGAGGCAACTATGGATCTGGCCATTAACAACACATTGGAGAATATGGGTAAACCCTCCATATGAGGATGCAACTTGGGAGGGAGATGCATTTCTGTAACATCCACTCTTGTAGTTGCTTTAGGACAAGAAAATTTTGGTGGGGAGGAATGTAATATTCCAAATTTTCCATCATCTAATTGGAATATTAGAGTTCTTACTTTTCTTATTTAGTTAAGTAAATAAAAGGGTGGAGGGACACATAAACCTAGTAGATGAATAAAATCCACTTATATAGTGTGAATGTGGGTTAATTGAGTAGTGGAGTAGCATTATGGAGTAGTGGAGCAGCATAATAATGAAGAAAGAGTGGAGGTCATAGAGCATTAATGAAAAATATGATGGAGATAGTGGGGTAATAATGTAATATGATGGAGATAGTGGAGAAGAAATTGCAGATATGATGAAGGAAGTGGTGCATTAAATGCACATGTGATGGAGGAAGTGGAGACTAATTTTAGCGGTGATGGAGATCATGGAGGATAGCACAGTATTTATGGAGGCTAGAGGCCACATGTGCTGCACAATTATGAGGTGGGCCTAGGCTAGGGAAGGCTCACAACCACAAAATGAAGATGAGGACAGAAAAGGAGGGGAGTTTTAATTTTTATTATTGAGTGTCATAAGACATTTATTTGCACGTTTCAGTTGTTTAGCTAAGTCTATTGTGTTTTTTAGCACCTGGTGTTCCTGAGTGGGAATCCCACCCTTACCCATGGGGGACTTCAAGTGCCTACACTGGGAATTTTTTCTTGGGAAACATTCATCATCCAGAAATCAGTGCCACCTTCAACCACTCTCATATGCACTTCTAGCTATAGGAGTTACGCATTCATGAACTTGGGTTTGAGAGTTGGAAGGTTTTTCTCAGTACTTCAACTGACAAACCTATGGAGGGATCATCCCTTCACACTTTGGATCCATTGCAGTATTCCAGGAGTTTTATTGTCATATCCAGCATCAGGCCATCCATCTATTCTCCTATGCAGCAACAATTCCTATAGGAATTGCGTAATTCTATAGTGAAGGTTTGAGGAGAAGAGGAAGTTCCAAGCAACTCAGCTTGGAATACTGTGAGGGATTAATCCTTCACTTTGGGGATCACTTAAACATCCTGAGATTGACATTGTATTATCTATTATTAGGCTACATCATTATCCCTCCTAGACAATGCAATAGTTCCCAACAGTTTTGCATGCAGTAGCTTCATATTCAGTGGAGGAGCTAGATCTGAAGTTTTGAGCTTGAGAATCGAGAGAAGGGACCAGTCATTTAGTTAGTAAGATGAGTGGGTTCTATTTCAGTATATAAATCATTTTTTCAGCCCAAGATCAATATTTGTCTCCAGGTACTGCATAACTCAACCAATAGGGGTGTAGTGTGCAACCCAAAAACGACCGAAATTCCAAACTCAAAATCTAGGCAAACCATTTCTGGGTGTTTTTTGGTATTTCAAGTAGAATTCGTGGTTAAAATCCCAGATAATTTTTAGCACTCCAGCAGCCTCTCGCACATATATCTTCTTCCCAACAACAACAATTTATACTTTCTAGTGCTAAGTTTCATTAGTGTATTTCAACCATCTTGTGGCTTGAGTGCATTCCTTTTTGGAGCATTTTGTACTTACATTATTGTTGATACATATGATATGGCTCAGTTGTTTTTGCTAATTTTTTAATTTTTTGATGTTATATTCTGACATTTCCAACATTTTACAGTTTTGTGCTTATATTCTTGTTATTTCCTTCATTGAAATGTTACATGTAGAAATTTTAATATAAATTATGTATTTCCTGGATTCTCTTGATCTAACAATTATATGTTACTGTTAAATACATAATCGATTCTACAAAAATTCTTGCGGAATTTAAAACATGATCGCCAATTGCAATATCAAGAAGAAAGATCAATCACACATAAAATATATGTTTTTACCGGGAAAGCATAAAGCTAAAAACCCCACTATCATATATTATGTAGATATCATGGATCATGAAACAATATCATACAAAAATATAATCCAAGAGCTTTCAGTACAATATACAATCGTCTCACACTGCCTTGTAGAAATTGGCATATGCATTAGCCAATTTTCTGCCTCACAACATCCTTCCTCCATTGTGCAATCCAAGATGATTACAAAGACCAATTCGATGCAATCATGCCCTCCTTCACTACATAATCCTCATGAACATATCCAATGTGTGTTTGGCTTGCATGAGTGCAACCCAATATAGTACAATTGATAGTAAATTGTCCCTTTCACCTACATCTCAACTAGGTCTCCACTGGATCTGACATGCATGTAGTTAACAGTAGTAAATAGTCAGTTGCATGTGAGACCACTGATTGTGAATTAATTAATAATTATTTCACTGATCTCTCACTAGTGTCTCTTTAGTAACAACTAGCGCAACTGATTTTAACTCACTTAACTGAGGAGTTAAACTACTTTACAACTAACATCACTACACATCCAACTCTGTTACATCTTCGAATCACTTAGTTACAACTAAGACCACTTGCATGTCCCACCAACCAACCTTTGAAATCGAAATTCTTTCAGGTAACTATTTTTCCACTTTAGTTAACTGATTCCAAGTGCTGCATGAGAATAGATTAATATTTATTGTCCAACTAATATTAAGGGATAATAATAGTCTACATGCATCTATAAATAGACGTGCGATCTATAAATAGAACTCGCACATACATCTAAAAATAGAACATCATCTATAAATATAATTTTCTCACCATCTATAAATAGAAATTTCTCATCCATTATAAAAATAGACTTCCACCTAAAAATAGACTAAGGCTACATCCCAGTGTAGGTGTTTAGTTTTCACTAGGATCTTCTTGTTGAATCTCAACACTCCATCTCAACAAGAAATGGATTATCCTTCACCCTGATCTTGTCTCTATGGTATTCGAATTTTCTCCTGGTGAGCGCCTTCATTAGAATATCTGCATCCTAATATTGTGTAGGAATGTACTAAAGCAACATGATCTTTCGCTACACATCATATCTGATATGATGATACTGGATATCTATATGCTTAGATATATCATGAAACACATGATTAACTGAGAGTTTAATGAAATTTTGATTATCACAATGAATCACTGCCGAATCTAAATGAGAACCAGATAAACCAACTAGGATCTTTCTCATCCAAATAGCCTCACATGTAGCTTGACTTGCTGCCATGTATTTCGATTCTATTGAACTGAGTGCCATGGATCTCTAATTCTTGATGTACCAAGAAATAAATGTAGATCTGGTACTAAAGATCCCCCCTGACGTGCTCTTTCTGTCCGTTGGGCTACCCGCCCAATATGCATCCATGAAGGCATGCAAATTCACCTTATCTATCTGTCTATACCACAAGCCATACTTAGATGTGCTCCTTAGGTTTCTTAGGACATGCTTTCCTGCCTTCCAAAAGAGCTTGTTAGGCTTAACCATCACTTGACTAAATAGGTTAGCGAACCGACTAACTATCAATAGATAGTAGCATCCACTACCTCTCTAGATGTAGCGTCTTCTTTCCTCCAGTTTCCTCAAAGAAGAGTATCCATGGGTTTGCAGCCCTCCATCTGAAACTGACCCATTATCTCCCTTGCATACTTGCCTTGAGACACAAAATTTCACCATCTCGCTGCCATATTTCCAATCCAAGTAAATAATGAAGGAGGCACATATCCTTCATCTCAAACTCCTTTGAAAGGTCCTCCTTACATGACTGTATCAGCTGCTCATCACGAGTTAGTATTTTATCATCAACATAAATAATAATGATTAAAATCTTACCCTCCACCACAATTTCGTATAGGTTTGCATCCGCCTCACTCTTGGTGAAGCCAAGTCTGGTGAAATAGTTGTCTATCCAAGTGTACTAAGCATGGGGTGCTTGCTTCAGTCCATACAACACTCTTTTGATTCTTCACACATGTGACTCACTGCTGAAGATCTCAAATCCTTCAGGTTGCTCAATGTACACCTCTTCCTCAATGATCCCATTGAGAAACACAGTCTTCACATCCATCTGAAGAATGCACCAACCCATCTACGCTGAGAGAGCAAGGATGGTCTTTATGGAAGAATGCCATGCGACAGGTGCAAAGGTTTCTTCATAATCAATCTGCTCAATCTGTGAGAAGCCCCGACCCACAAATATGGCCTTGTATTTCTCAACGCTCCCATCAACAACTTTCTTTACCTTGTAGTTCCATCTCAAACCTACCACTGATTTATCAACCGGCCTTAGAACAATTTCCCAAGCACGATTTCTGACAATGGAGTCATACTCCTCCACCATTGAATCTATCCATGTGGGATCCCACACTACTTCCTAAAAGGAATATGGATCAGTCGCAATACATTTTCTCATGAGAGCCATGTGTCGAGTAAATTGGTCAGGAGATTGCCTTTGTCTGCGATGTGAAGTAGGGGCTCCTACATTCTGCACAACATCAAGTCTCAGCCTATCAGCTTCTATGGTACGCCTTCTTCCAGTTCTGATGTTTGGCTCTGCGTGAGTGGACTCCTCCACTCCATGAACCAACTCCTGTGGCTAATCCACATTTAGAGACTCATCTTTGGGAACCAACAATCCCTCCTCTACATGCAAGTCCATCTCCCTCTCAAGCAATAACTGCATCGCTTTCCCTCATCGAATTTTATATCTGGTTACATAATAGTCATATTAATGTTAGGAAAATACACATGATAATTATGGGGTGTTTTTGTGTATCCCACAAATATCCCAACTTCAGCAATCGGCTCCATCTTCTTCCTCGCATTCTTGGTCACATGCACATAAACACATGAGCTAAGAATCTTAAAGTGAGAAACATCTGGTTTCTTACCAGTGAAAGCTTCTTCAGGTTTACTCATGCCAGGTAGTCTACGAGGACAACAATTTTGCACATAAACCATAGTGTTGAATGCTTCCGCCCACAAATTCATCGGTAGGCCCTCATCATGCATCATTTCTCATGTTGCACCCATGATCATTCTATTATTTCTCTCCACGACCCCATTTTGTTGTGGGTTATGAGGCGTTATGAGTTATCTTCGAATTCCTTATTTTCTGCAGAAGTATTTGAAATGATTAGAGATTTATTCTCCACCATTATTGCTCCTCAGAGCCTTCACTTGCTTCCTCGACTCTTTCTCCACCAATGCCTTAAACTCACAAAACTTTTAGAATGTTTGATCCTTCTTCCGCATGAATAATATCTAGCATTTATGAGAAAATTCATCAACAAAAATTACATAATACCTATGTTTTTTTGTTGAAGAAACCGATAATGGTCCACACACGTCTTTGTGAACTCTCTCCAGGATCACCGAAGCACGGTTCTCCTTTTCATGAAAGATGGAATTTACAGACTTCCCCATGGTGCAACCCTTGCACTGATCTAATTGAGCAAGTGTTCCCATTGGAAGTCCAGTAGATATTTGCTGCATGACTTTCAAGGATCCATGATGAATATGGCCCAATATCCTGTGCCATAATTCGCCCTCATCCCAGCTCACCACTTTTTATTCCTTTCCCATCATGGCGACGTAGCCATCTACCTTCAGCTTGTAGAGATTATTAACTCGAAACCTATCCTCTTGGCCTGACCCGTTTTTTTATGTCGTAGGAAAGATTTTCCATCGCTGAAAACAACGTCATAGCCTCTGTCCTCCATCATTGCGACTGAGACCAAGTTTTTCTTTACACCTGGAACATGCATAACATCTTTCAATTGAAATGGTTTACCTGACTCCCTCTCAAAGGTAATGGTACAAATTCTAGTCGCACTGTATCACCCATCATCGCCCATATCTATATGGATTTGAAGATGTTTCTCCTCCAATTCACTGAAAATATCCTTATCTCCCATCATGTGGAAGGAAGCACCAATATCCAAATACCACACCGATCCCAATGCACTTGACACCATGCATGCGATCAAAGAGAAATCAAGTTAAAATTTTGAGGCAAGAGCCTCACAAGCTATAGCTCCAACAACCTTCTTGTTCTTCTTCTTCTATGGGTAGTTAGTGGCGAGGTTCCCATGTTCGTGAGAGTGAAATCAGTTCACCTTGGACAAATCCATCTTCTTGCCTTTAGACTCCTATTTTTAATGGAATTTCTTCCCCTTCTGTTTCCTTGCCTTGGTAGCCAAATCACAATCCTCTTCATCATCATGCCTTGATGAAGAGCCATCTCTGGTGTTCCACCTGAACTCCTCCTGCACTAGATCCGACCACAGTCATTCCCAATCCGACAATTTTTCCTGTCCGTTGAAAAAGTCTTCATAACTGTGCCAACTCTTAGGAAGTCCCAAGAGAGCCAATCTCACCAAATCATCATCAGCATCAGTGATTCCCACACTCCCTAGTTCATTCTGACATTGGACAAACTTTGTGAGATACTTTGGAATATTGTTGCCCTTTTCCATCTTGATATTTCTGAGTTTATATTTCAGTGCCAATTTCCTATGGTCGCTTCTGCTTTGAAAAATATCCATCAAAGCCTTCCACATAGCATATGGTGTGGATTTTCCATGAAGGATTGAGACAATGTGGTATCATACACCTTCCAACAGAATCCTTCTCTCCTTCACCACTTTCTTTTTCCATGCATCAAGTAATGCAGCATCGTCGAAGTGGGCTTAGGAACATCACTGTTGATGAATTCCTTCAAGCCATTATCTTCAAGCACCACCTCCATCCTATCCTTCTAGGAAATGTAGTTCGAGCTTCCCTCGAGTGCATATTCTAGCTACAAGACATTGAAAGACATTTCGATGTCTACTCAACTGTAGCACTAAGAAATTATTGTAGAAAAATCGAATTGTTTCCACCAACAAACTCAGGTCCTGCTTCAAAATTTCAATCTTATGTGCTTTTATACCATGTAAAATTTTTAATACAAACTATGTATTGTCTGGATTGTCCTGATCTAACAATTATATGCCACTGTTAAATACATAATCGCTTCTACAAAAATTCTTGCGGAATTTAAAACATGATCACCAATTGTAATATCAAGAAGAAATATCAATCACACATAACACAGATGATTTTGCCGGGAAAGCATAAAGCTAAAGACCCCACTATCATATATTTTTTATATATCATGGATCATGAAACAATTTCATACAAAACTCTAATCTGAGAGCTCTCAGTAAAATATACAATCGTCTCACACTGTCTTGCAGAAATTGGAAAATGTCTTAGCCAATTTTATGCCTCACAACAGTTGGCCTCCACTTTGCAATCCAAGATGATTACAAAGACCAATTCGATGCAATCATGCCCTCCTTGACTAAACAATCATCATGAGAATATCTAATGTGTGTTTGGCTTCCATGAGTGCAACCCAATATAGTACAATTGATAGTCAACTGTCCCTTTCACCTACATCTCAACTGGGTCTCCACTGGATCTAACATGCATTTAGTCAACAGTAGTAAAACTTCAGTTCCATGTGAGAGCACTGGTTTTGAATTAATTAATAATTAATTCACTGATCTCTCACTAGTGTATCTTCATTTACAACTAGCACAACTGAGTTTAACTCACTTAACTGAGTTAAACTACTTTACAACTCACATAACTGCACATCCCACTCTGTTACAACTTCGAATCACTTAGTTACAATTAAGTCCACTTGCATGTCCCACCAACCTTGAAATTCCTTTAGATAACTATTTTGCCACTTCAGTTAACTGATTCCAGGTGATCCATGAGAATATATTAATATTTATTGTCCATTTTGGTTTTTAAGCTCCTGTGGTTATCATTGATTAAAGAGCTTCCCAGATTATCCATAGTATTAAGGAAGATTTGTCGACGTTTTGAATCCCAACGGGGATCCATCTTCAGGACCTTTGAATGAAGACTTGAGAGAAGGGTTTTGTGCAACTATTATTAAGGGATAATAATAGTCGACATGGATCTATAAATAGACATGCAATCTATAAATAAAACTCACACATACACCTAAAAAGAGAACATCATCTATAAATATAATTTTCTCACCATCTATAAATAGACGTCATCTATAAATATAATTTTCTCATCCATTCTAAAAATATGCTTCCACCTAAAAATAGCATGAGGCTCCATCCTAGTGTAGGTGCTTACTTTTCACTAGGATCTTCTAGTTGAATCCCAACATTACATATGTTTTATATTCCTGTATTTCCCATTTTGGGATATTATAGTGGATTTCCGACTCAGACTCTTTAGACATTGTCCAAGGAGACTCGTCAGGCGGTGGTCGGGATGAAATAGGTTGAACATTAATGAAAATCCCAAATTCAGCACCTTGCACTTCAAAGGGACCAACAGGAAACTCAGGGACCTTAGGAGGAGGTTTTTGAGATCCGTAAGAGGGACAAGGAAAATTTGATGATTCAACCACAATGAAATTTTAGAGCAAGATCAAGAAGGAAGAGGTGAAAAAATATCACAATTTACCAAGCAATAATGAGGCCATAGAAGTGCACGGGTGAGATGTTTCCATGGCCAGTTACTTTTAGAGTTAACAAAAAATAAATAAAAAGGGTGTGCTAGGCATAAATATTTACCAAGTATCTATGAACTCCAATATATACCTTGGTGATAAACTGATAGAAAAATGACCAAGGACTTAATGTATGATAGTCAATCTCCCCGAATGTTGTGTTCGGTGTATCACATCTACAAGGCAACCGACTTGGTTGCCTATGATAGGCTTTCAACCTAGTGGTGTCTCCCCAAATATACGTGATGGTACGTGGGAGTCTAGTCCATAGTAGCGTTGTCTAATGCGTAATCGTTTAATAATATCACACCAAATATAATTTTCATACATCAATATACTTCCATACGTGGTACAGGATATCACCCCTGGGTTTTAACACAGACTGTTAGCGACAACTCCTACGTTTAACGACGTTGGGACACGTCTCTAGCCTAGACCACTAAATATTCTCGTTAATTCCAATGCTCCCTAAGGTAAATTGGGTTCATTTTAAGTTGACCTTGAATAAAGTTTCAGTTCCAAGGCACAAAACGAATGTCACCTGAATCCTTATGGTGCAGACTAAATTAAAAAAATGAAGCTTTACATATCAATGAAGCCTAAAATATTTAAGGAAGAAAGACAAGAAAAATGAAATAAATGCAGCAACAATAATCCCCCCCAAACCAGTTCAAATTCACGAAATGCAATTATTTCCAATCAGTTTTTTTTTCCCCAAATGAATTCAACTTATTGAAAAATGAGGCCGGAAAAGTGCACGGGTGAGATGTTTCCATGACCAGTTACTTTTACAATTAACAAAAAATAAATAAAAAGGTTGTGCTAGGCATAAAGGTCTACCAAGTATCCGTGAACTCCAATATATACCTTAGTGATCAACTGATAGAAAAATGACCAAGGACTTAATGTATGATATCCAATCTTCTCAAATGTTGTGTTTAGTGTATCACATCTACAAGGCATCCAACTTGGTTGCCTATGACAAGATTTCAACCTAGTGGTGTCTCCCCAAATATACGTGATGGTATGTGGGAGTCCAGCTTGTAGTAGTGTTTTCTGATGCGTAATCATTCAATGGGAGCACCCCAAATATAGTTTTCATACATCAATATACTTACATACGTGGTATGGGATATCAACCTCAGATTTTAGTGTAGTCTGTTAGTGATAGCTCCTACGTTTAACGACGTTGGGACACTTCTCTAACCTATAGCACTGAATATTCTCGTTAATTCCAATGCTCCCTAAGGTAAATTGGGTTCATTTTAAGTTGACCTTGATTAAATTTTTAGGTCAAAGGCACAAAACGAATGTCACCTGAATCCTTATGGTGCAGACTAAATGCAAAAAATTAAGCTTTACATTTCAATGAAGCCTAAAATATTTAGGGAGAGAGACAAGAAAAATGAAATCAATGCAACAACAATAATGCCCCCCAAACCAGTTCAAAGTTAAGAAATGCAATTCTTTCCAATCAAATTTTCTTTTCCCAAATGAATTCAACTTATTGAAAAATGAGGCCGGAGAAGTGCACAGGTGAGATGTTTCCATGGCCAGTTACTTTTAGAATTAAAAATAAATAAATAAAAAGGGTGTGCTAGGCATAAAATTTTACCAAGTATCCGTAAACTCCAATATATACCTTGGTGATCAACTGATAGAAAAATGACCAAGGACTTAATGTATGATAGCCAATCTCCCCAAATGTTGTGTTCAGTGTATCACATCTACAAGGCAACCGACTTGGTTTCCTATGCCAGGATTTCAAACTAGTGGTGTCTCCCCAAATATATGTGATGGTACGTGGGAGTCCAGTCTGTAGTAGTGTTGTCTGATGTGTAATCGTTCAATGAAAACACCCCAAATATACTTTTCGTACATCAATATGCTTCCATACGTGGTACGAGATATCAACCATGGGTTTTAACGCAGACCGTTAGCGACAACTCCTACATTTAATGACATCGGGACACATCTCTAGCCTAGACCACTAAATATTCTCGTTAATTCCAATGCTCCCTAAGGTAAATTGGGTTCATTTTAAGTTGACCTTGATTAAATTTTTAGTTCCAACACACAAAACGAATGTCACCTGAATCCTTATGGTGCAGACTAAATGCAAAAATGAAGCTTTACATTTCAATGAAGCCTAAAATATTTAGGGAAGAGAGACAAGAAAAATGAAATGAATGCAACAACAATAATGCCCCCCAAACCACTTCAAAGTTATGAAATGCAATGCTTTCCAATCGAATTCACTTTTCCCAAATGAATGCAACTTATTGAAAAATGAAAATACTTTTATTTTCACTAAGATGGACAAGGAATTTTTTTTTCACCTTGAAATGCAATCAAAAGAAAAACAAATGAATGAAAGAAGAAATTCAAATCCTTTCACTTTCCTTTCAATCAAACAAAACAAAGATCTCTTTAAAGAATGCATGGATGAAATGATTTTCAATCTTATTAAAACGATAAAGATAATATAAATCAAAAGAAAAATGAAAATCACTTCCAATTCCTTTTGAATTTAGACGAAACACACTCTCCTAGACTTGTCTGCCAAACAACTTGTGATCCTATGCTCAACACTAAACCAAAGCGAAAATCAAATATGTGGAGATGGCCAAAGCATACAATGATTCACCTTGAAACAAGGCAAGAACAATGTAACAAAGGGTGTTTAAAATGGTGAAGAAATCCCAAACTGAAAAACAAATCAAAGAGATGAAAAGGTCTTGCTACAATAAGACAAGTAAGCCCAAAAAACAACAAGGAGATCACTAAGATCTTACAAACTTCCTTCAAGGGTCAAGACAAATTGGAAAATCATAAGGGAAACTCAAATTTTCCTAGGTCTGAAATCAACGCTTTTGTGCTAAGGAGAAGGGTGTTGAAAGGCCAATTAGTGTGGTTGTACTATATAGAACAATGCTTCCACCGCTATTGTGAAAACAGAAATGGAGTTGGTCATTAAAAACAAGGAAAAATTAAAAATAGTCTCACACAAACACCATACCTGACACAATGAAGTCACTATCAATCCTTACAAAATCTGACAGAGGCCTAAGAAGATCTAAATTTCAAAAATTTGTGAAACTGATCCAATATTAGTTCGGCTAACGATGAGTAAAAGGCTAAAGCTCCCCAATGGAGTTACCAATTTTTTTATCAATATAAATCCCATCTAGAGACAAAAGGCAATCTCTGTAGTCCTAGAGTGGGTCTAGTAACATGCGATTATTTCTAATGCAAATATCTCTCAACTAATTTTTAAAATGTGATGAGAAAAGAGACATAAATGCATTTTTCCCAATGCTAGGCTTGATTCTGTTGATGATGACCTCAATCCACGATCCTTGTAGGCCTGCTTCCTGCTACTAATGGTGCACGAAGACCTGCGGATGATTAAAAAACAACAACAAATGTGATACAATACATAATAAACGTAATCATTGGCTATGGAGCAGATCAAGGAGTACCCGATTATTTGCATAAACATCTAGAAAAATATTGAAATAAAACATCATACATTATTATTGATAAATTACAAAAGGAGAGCTTACAACCCAGGCCTTGATGTTGGATGCATCCTTCGGTGAAAATTTGAGTCCTTCACCAAGCTCAAAAAGAATTCCTTCTCTCGAATGCTTAGGCTTTATCAGAATGCTATCCTATAAATGGATGGGACTTCAAATGAGTCTGACAATGATCAACCAAGCTCTACACTTGGGGGAATGAGGGATGTGAATTTATAGGAAGGGAGAAGAGGTTGGGAGCCCATGAAAGGAGGAGGAATGCCCACTTTCTAAGGGATGAAACCCCATGGATGATATCAAGGCTATAAAATCAGAGAGCTTGACCTTATCACCACCATTTATCAACCTACTTGTCGCCCTTGAGCTTCTAGAGGTAGAAGCTTCTCTTCCATTTGAGGAAGCACTGCTAGAAATGGGATCATGGTGGTTTTCCAAGAAATTAGGGCCTTGACAATGCTAGGCTATAACTGTTGAAAGGGAATTAGCACGATCATGGCACCAAGAAGAGCGTTGACCCAGGAAACTAGGAATTTTACTAAGTTTCTTCAATAATATTCCAAGCAAGTATTCTATGGATATTCAAGGGGATATGTCAATATTTTTCTTGGTGGTGGAAACATTGCACATGATCTGTCACAGGTCATTTCAGGACCAGGGACAAGAAAATTAACATGGTGACAAATTGTTGTGTAGAAATCGACTGTAACGGAATTTCCTTCATGTGGGAACATCATTACTATGAATACAAATGATAATGATAATGAAATGTATCATTCAATGCCTTAGAAATAAGCCACTTCGAGGGGGAAACCTCCAATACATTACATAAATGAACAATTCCTGGATGATACAATTTACAAAACATCCTTTCTATATATAGGATTCGATGGGGCCATAATGTAATCCTAGTGGGCCACAATGTAATCCTAGTCGACCTAACAATAATAATTTAAGGGCACAATAATAACAAAATGGGGGTTACAAGGGTACAATAATAATAATAAGGGGGTTACACTAACAAAAATAAGGGACTATACTAGTAATATAGGGACCTAACATGCCCCTCTCCTCCAAAAAAGTGTTTTCCTTAATGCTTGAGTAGCTCTAGGTGCTTATGTATAAAATTCTCATCCTCCCATGTAGAAATCTTCAGTAGGTAAGTTCTTCCACTTGATGAGATAATTTTAAATTGATCAATTTCGTAGCTGTCGAGTTCTTGTTTCCATGACCACTTCAAGTTCCAATATGGTTTTTCCTTCCTCATCAAGTTCTAGCAATATTGTTTGAACAGGAATATTTTCACCTATAACCTTCTTTAAGCATGAAACATAGAAAACTGGATGCACTCGTGAAGATGCAGGAAGCTCCAATTTGTATGCCATAGTACCAATCTTTTGCAACACCTTGTAAGGACCATAGTACTTCAGCGATAATTTATTATCATTCTTAGCTTGCTTGAGGGACATTTGTTTGTAGGGTTGTAGCCGTAAAAATACCCAGTCTCCTACATCAAAACTTCTCTCGCTGCGATGTTGATCTGCCTGTTGTTTCATTCGATTTTTTTCCAAATTCAGGTTATCCTTTAAGAGTTGGAGAACTTCTTTTTGATGCTCAATGTGATATTCCACTAATTGAACCTTCAAATTTTATCTTAAAGGTGATGTGATGGACGGTGGATGATATCCATAAAGTTCCATAAATGGGGTCATTTTTGCTACAATATGAAAGGAAGTGTTATACCACCATTCAGCGAGAGGTAACCACTTGACCCATTGTGTTTGTTTATCAGATACAAAACAATGAAGATATCCTTCCAAACATCTATTTACTATATTAGTTTGACCATTCGATTGAGGATGATATGATGAGCTATAAGCTAATTGAGTACCCAAACAAGAAAATAACTTCGTCTAAAAATTTCCAGTAAAAATGGGATCTCTGTCATTCACAATAACCCTTGGGTTTCCATGTAGCTTTTGAATTTTGTCCATAAATGTAGTAGCAAATGTACTTGCTTTAAACAGATGAGATAATGCACAAAAGTGTGCATACTTGGTAAGTCTATCAACTACCACCATGATGACACTCTTTCCTTTAGAATTAGGTAAATCTATGATAAAATCCATTGAAATCTCCTCCCAACGTCGACTTGGAATGGATAAAGGTTGTAGAAGACCTGGGGTCTTAATTGTCTCAACTTTATTCTGCTGGAAAACCAAACATTCCGCCACAAACTTTTGAATATTAGATTTAATGCCATCCCAAAAAAAATCTATCTTCACCCTGTGGTATGTTTTTAAAAATCCTGAGTGTCCTCCTAAAGGAGAAGTGTGCAATTCCAAAAGAATATTTATTTATTTATTTGGGAATTCTTACAAAGATATAAGCGATCTTTGTACCATAAGGAATCATTTTTCCAACTAAATGTATCAGATGTACTAGGATCTTACTGCAACTTTGAATGAGTGTCCACACTTATTCATCCTTATTCCATTCATCCCTTGCTTCAGTTATCCAATATGGTTGGATAATATATATGGCACAAAGCAATGCTTCCACCTCTTCATTATTTCTTGAGAGTGTATCTGCAAAAACATTTAGTTTCCATTTTTTGTAGATTATTTCAAAGTCATAACCCAACATCTTTGTGACCCATTTTTGCTGCTCTCTTGAAGATAGTCTTTGTTCCAAAAAGTGTTTAAGACTACCATGATCAGTTTTTACCTTGAAGTGTCTTCCCATTAGGTAAGTTCGCCATTTCTTTAGTGCATGCAGTATTGCTAACATTTCCTTCTCATAAATAGCTTTTGTAAATACTTTTTTTTGATTGGACGACTTTCAAAAGCAATGGGTCTTCCTTCTTGCATTAAAACAACACCAATTCCATTTCTTGAGGCATCACATTCCACAATAAAGGTTTTTGTGAAATATGGTGTAGCTAAGACCAGTGCTAGGCACATTGCTTCTTTAAGATGTTCAAAGGCCTTAGTTGCTTCAGGAGTCCATAAAAATGCATCTTTCTTCAATAGTGTTGTTAGAGGTGCTACTATTATCCCATAATTCTTAGCAAACTTTCGATACTACCTTGTTAACCCGAGAAATCCTCGCAACTGCTTTATGGTTGTGGGGACTTTCCATTCCTTAATGGCTTTAATTTTGTTAAGGTCTACCTTAACACCTTCATGAGATAAAATATGACCCAGATATTCCACCTCTTGTACTCCAAATAAACATTTGGATGTTTTGCATATAATTGTTTCTCCTGTAATAGTATGAGCACCCTGTCAACATGTTGAACACGATCCTTCCAAGACCTGTTGTAGATTAGTATATCATCAAAAAAATACTAGCACAAATTTTCTAAGGAAGGTTTGAAAATGGGATTCATCAACCCTTGAAATGTAGAAGGTGCATTGGTAAGGTCAAAAGGCATGACCAAAAATTCATAATGACCCTCATGAGTTCGAAATGTTGTTTTTGGAATATCTTCAGTCTTCATTCTAATTTGATGATATCTCGAACGAAGATCCAACTTCGTAAAATAAATTGCTCCATGTAATTCATCCAATAATTCATCAATCACAGGAATGGGAAATTCATATTTAATGTTGAGCTTATTGAGCTCCCTATAATCCGAACACATGCACCATGATCCATCCTTCTTATGTACCAATACTACAGGAGCAGAGAAAGAACTTTGACTAGGTTGAATTATACCCGCCTCTAACATTTCTGCAATCATATGTTCAATTTCGCTCTTTTGGACATAAAGATATCTATAAGGCCTGATGTTTGGAGGAACACTTCCTGGAATCAAATGAATAGCATGATCGTGATCATGAATAGGTGGGAGTCCTTTGGGAGTTTCAAACACCTTGAAATGATTTTCCAAGACGTTTTGGAGATCTGAAGAAATAGATGATTTTGGTATTGGAACTTCTAGTGAGCATAATTGTGAAATTATGACTCGTTGTTCTTTCTTTAGAAGCTTTGTCATGACATTAGAGCTTATTATCTTTCCTGGCTTCCCTACAACACCCTGTAATTCAACTTCCTTTCCTTCTGAAAAAAATTTCAAGAAAAGTTCTTGAAAATTAAAAGCTATTGTCCCCAAATATTGTAACCATTGTACTCCTAGTACAACATCAACACCTCCCATAGGAATGGAAAGCATTGGACAATTCAATACATATTCCCCCATGGTTAGCTTGATATTATGGCATTTTCCAGAGAAATTTATAGTTCCTCCATTTGCAACCATCACTTCACATTCTAGTGTTGGGTATAGGAAACAATTCAATTCCTTGACTACCTTACAATGAATAAAATTATGGGTACTACCTGAATCAATCAACACTATTAACTTTTTCTTCCTGATATGCCCTTCTATATTGAGAGCTTGAGGAGTGGTAATTCCTGCCAATGCATTACACGATATGGTCGGACTCACTTCTTCCTCTTCTAGGGTTGGTTGGTGGTGTATATCCTCTTCTTTTGAAGATTCTTGTTCATTTTCTTCTTCCTCTTCACAATCTATGTAAAATAATTTCTTCTCAGCACACTTATGACCTTTATTGTATATGCTATCACAACGGTAGCAAATCCCTTTTGCTATTTTTTCTTCCAATTTTTGTGGTGTCAACCTTGTAGGTTGTGCAAATCTAGGATTAGCAACACTTACCTCTTTATAGAAGTGAGTGGTAGGCTTCCTTGTCACCATAATTTTACATTCAATTTTTCTGGCCAACCTGAATGCCTTCTCCAATGAATCAGGTTCCAAAACACGAACTTCATGTTGGATGTTATCCTTTAAAGTACCTATGAAGAGATCAATCCTGTGTTCCTCTGAAATATCAGTTACCCTTATATTCAATTTTTGGAAGTCCTCAATGTGCTCCCCCATTAAACCCTTTTGTTTGAGATTTATCAATTGGCTAAAGAAGGTGTTTCTCTTCGTATCCTCATAATGTGCTATCATTTCCTCTGTAAAAATTGACCAAGTGACAATTTTTTTACGGGAGAAAAGCCATCGATACCATACAAATGTATTTTGTTCTAAATGTAAAGTTGCAATGCGTGCCTTTTGTGTGTTTTGCACATTATGGAGATCAAAATATTGCTCCATCTGTAGTATCCATGTTACAGGATCCTTTCCATCAAACTTCCTCATATCCATTTTTGGAATATGGTGGTTCTTCCCTCCAACGGTAGAGTTTATGAAATCACGATTAACATTTATTTTGTTCTCATCATGAGTTTCCTCTACTATCTTTTCACCATTAGGAAACATTTCTTGTATCAACTTTTCCAAACCTTCGATGTCTACTTTTAGATCCTTCTTCATGTTTTCCATGTTGTCTTTAATTTTTTCATCGATATTAGCTTCCATGTCATCCATATTAGCTTCCATGCCCACTTCCATGCCATCCATCTTAGCTTCCAAACCATTCATCTTATCTTCCGTGCCTTTTTTGAAACCATCCATTTCATTTTTTGTTGTTCTTTGTGAGAGCGAGATTTGTTGCACTTGCTCTTGCAATTTTGATATGTCATGTTGCCATTCTTTGTCTTCATGAGTCATAGTAGAGCCTTATAAAGGCTTAATGGGTGTTGAATTATTTTTAGGTGCAATTTTAGAATCCAATAATGATATCTATTCTACAAGATGCCCTTGGAATAAATTCAACTTGATTCTTCAAACAAGACTTATGCAATTCGGAAAAAAATACACACCTTTTACTTGCTTTCTAGAAGCTCGATATTGAAATTGAATTATCTCTATAATTGTGGATCCTCAATATCTAAAATTTAGCTGTGTAATAGCCCTCTGAAGCTTCTTTCAAATTCCACAGGTCTGATCTAATTTGGATTCTTCAAGGTAAAGTTATGTCCAATCTCCCACAATGACCCAATTTTGGACTGGTTCAGTAGAGCGAACTTGTACGACTTGTCACATGTTACTGTTTCCTCCTTTGACTTTGAAATTGATAGACCAAAAACTAAAGTCCATGTACTTGCAGCCAATTTTTACTTCATTCCAATCCGATCCTTAGAGAGAGAGCTATGAATATTTTCCCACAATCACCTCTTTGAGATGAAATTCAGAAACCTCACAAAGCCCTAACTTCCATAGATCATTACTCCGAAAATATTATGAATCAATATCTGAAATTTTGCGATGATATTCCTCAGTATTTTGGTGTCGCACTCTAAAAATTTCAACTTCTGAACCTTTGTAGAAAAAAAATTATTATGAAAATATGGTGATGACCTGTTTAGGTTAAATTTAGGAGCCTGCAAAATGACCTAACTTGCATAGATCATATCTCCGAAAATATTGCGAACCAAGGTCTGAAATTTTGTGACGATTTTCCTCAGGATTTTTTATTTGTACTCTAAAAATTTCATATTCCGAACCTTCGTAGAAAAAATTTATTGCGAAAATGGCACGTTGACCTGTTTGGAGCAGCGAAACCCTAGAATCTCAAAGCTTTGATACTAAATGTTGTGAAACCAGCTCCAAAAATAGAAGAAAAGAGATATCAATGCGTTAGAAATAAGCCACTTCGAGGGGGAAACCTCCAATACACTACATTAATGAACAATTCTTGGATGATACAAATTACAAAACCTCCTTTCTATATATATAGGAGTCCATGGGGCCACATTGTAATCTTAGTGGGGCCACAATGTAATCCTAGCCGACCTAACAATAATAATTTAAGGTCACAATAATAACATGATGGGGGTTATAGGGGTACAATAATAACAATAAGGGGGTTACACTAACAACAATAAGGGACTATACTTGTAATATAGGGACCTAACAGTTTTGGACATGATGCACGTGGATGCTCATTCACCAATAATGCACCGATGTATGGTTATGCTTTAGGTTGATACTTGAATTTGGAATGTGACTAACGAAGGAAATCATGGTTCTATTTTATCCATGTCAAAGCCCATAAGGTGAGAATCATGAGGGTCAATTGCGCCTATGCATAAAGTAAGGTTTTTCGCTGAGCAAGGCATGAATGTAGAATTTCTATTGCAAAAAATCTAAACATCACATAACTGGAGGTGATTGAGCCAAGTCATCGAGTATGTTGTAGCTATGGGAAACCTTCAAATTATGTCTTATGCATCGCGAAGGAACTTTTACCATTTTTGGAATTCTTTGTATAGGTATTCGAGGAATGGTCAATGGTGAAATAGCCACATTTGTGCTCGATTTAGACGGGTTGGTGTCTGGGGGGCTTCATAATTTCTATTTCATGTCTCTACAATCATGTATTCTCATTCCATGTAGATTTCAGGATTACAGTTATTAAAGGTGTTCCCTCCAGGAGGATTTGGCAGGGGGTGTTTTTTTTGTTGTGTATTAACCATGCCCTAGTGGGGGCAAGGTTCCTGCATATGTGAAATATGATGGTTTTTCCTTCCGTGGCCACTACTGTCCTAAATTCATTTGATTTAAGATAGTTCAGGACAATGGTGGGTATAATGGCCATATTTGCAATAAATAGAACAAGAATGACTTGTCCTTGGGTTATTTCCCTTGTTCTCCCTTTCAATTTTTTTGTTAGGTTAGTCGTGGTTCTTATTTCAATTGGAGTTTCCCCTAGTCGACATCTAATGTTGGTGTTGTTGATTATTTCCCCTCAATCCAGGTTCTCTCTTTGGATTTCTCTTATATTTTTTGTTAGCAACATTAGGTGTTTTTCAAATTGTGGTTGTTATTAAGAATGGGAGGGTTGCAGTAGATTGACCCCTGCGTTACTTTGTGAAGATGGATTATTCCGTTGTTGTGCAGGGAAGGGAGAGTAATGATTTCCCTATCCTAGAGTGGTATAAGGATTTTGAGAAGAGGTCCATACGTTCGTATTCCTAGAGGAGTACCAGTTAGCTTGAGGGGGTGGATGAGGTCCTTGTTTATTCAATTTAGTGTTCCTAAACTGCTTTAATTAATTATCAACCAGGGCTAGTAAAATGATGAAGTGTGTTGCACCATATGTGCCTAAGCAACCTATTTCTTACTTCATTGTATTTGTGTTTTTATATTGTTTTTAGGGGGTTTTGTTCTTTAGCTTTTTGAGATGACTAATTCTAGAATTATGAAAATATTTAAGTTAATATAATTTTAATTTAGAAGGAAGAAAATGAAGTATACTAAAACTAATCTAATTTTCATGAAATCAAAACCTAAAGCTAAGAGCTTAGTTTAAGACCTAGTATTGAAAATCAAAGCATATATCTATTTGATTGGTTAATCCTAATCCATGGATCTATTTTAGCATGCCAAGGCTATAGAACATAAGACAAATAATGCAAATGAAAGCATCTAAGATGTGTCTAGCTTACTCCAATTATTCAACTGTAAAGAGTGACCTTCTTTGAAGTAATGTTTGAGCAAGCTAATTACATCTATTTTAAATTTAAGCACTAAGAAAGCTCTGTAAATAACCCAGAAGTTACATTACATTTAATCATTCAACCATTATCTCTAAATATGATCATATGGGTTTCTTTGTGGAGTGGTTTTTAGAAATATTATTTTTGCAGTCCAATGAGGGTCTTGAGAGTAAAAACATGCAAGGACTAACTAAGGTTAACTAGATGTATAATTGAATTATCAGTATCACTCAAATGTGAAGCTCTTAACCTCTTGAAGTGTCTTTGGAGAAATAAACTATCCCTCAAGTTATTAGAAAAAAAAATGACAAAAAATAAATTCAACTACTGCACACATGAAACATGTAACCATTAATATAGATTTGGCATATTGGAAATGGTTTTTTATGAATATTAATTTGTTACAGCAGTTGGAAATTCTACTCTATAGAAATGGAAAGGCAAGACAGTAAAATAAACAACCATGGTTTCCAGAACTTCAATATTTATTGCAATATAGAAAAAAAAATTCTTTCTTCTTGAAACGTTTTGGAAGACAAGTCTGTACAGTTGCAATCTATCATTAAACTATTTAAAAACTGGAAATGAAGCATAAACATAAATGATTGAACATAATGAAATAAATCTAACTAGAAAGCATAATAAAAACCTCCTTTAGAAACAGGGGCCATTTGTTACTAAGTTGGTTGACTCCTAGCTTGTCAAAAGTGCAGTCAAACCAGCATATGATAATTGAACTTCTTTATTGAAACAGAGTCTTGAAAAACAGAGTATTCACTCGCAAATATGAATTGTACTAAAACTTAACTTTACTTTTCTCGGTTCTATGGAACCACTATTTAAAGAGGAATTACATAACTAATTGCGAGCTAAGGTAGCTATAGGTGTCTGTCTTGAATTAAAATCAAAATAGGACTATTGCACTCATGATTTGCCTTGAAGAGAAAATCAGGAGTCCTATTGTTGTAGGTAATGTTCTTTGACTTGTAACTTTGACCGTAGGTTTAGGCACCTCCATATGTCGATTTGGATCAAATGAGTAGGACAGAATACATGTTGGAAGTATTCTAGAAACACCCCTGTAGCTTGCTTCCTCATCTGACACCTGGAACCTAGTGAACCATAAGAGTAGCCGCGGAATGCACAGTTAGCTACAGAATAGGCTGCATTCTGTAGCTAATTGGAAAAAACTTATCAAAATAGAAAAATCATGAAAATACAATATGAAAATCATTTAGATGTATCCTTGAGACAAAACCTTGGCATTCTTACTGATTAGGGTTTATGAACTGATGGAAAAGTGGTGAAATGTCATGAGAAAAACTGTAAAGAAGAGGGTAATCATGAGGCTCAACATACCCCCACTGTAAAATCATTGCATGTCCTCATGCAACTTTACCAAAATTATGAGTTCTTCCTTTTACTGCATATGCTCGGATACTTCAGCTAAGACATCCAACCTTATTTTTATGTTCCTTTTTGAAGTGAGTGTCATCCTTGGCTTTTTCATGAGAAGTTTGAATATGAGGTTTATGATTGCTCTATTCAAACTTTTGTTTTTCTTCTTCAATTTTTTATTTTCCTTCTGCAATAGCCCTAGCTATAGAGTAGTAACATCTTGCATTGTATTTTTCAACTTGATTTGTTCCTTCAAGATCTCATTCTCATTCTTGATGTGATTGTTCAATGTCTCTAACACATAATTAACTTGCATAAGAGTTTCAATTAGAGGTTCTTGTGGATTGACAGGTGTTTTTTGGTTTATTGAGGCATTTCTTTCCAATGATTCCACATAATCATATATATGCTACTGAACTGGAGCTATACCAGGAGATCTTCTACTGAAGCCTTCTTCAAAATGATAAGTAGGAAAATTTTGAGGGTTGTACTCAGGAGGATTAACAATGGGTGATGGAACTGGAGTTTCTTCTTCTATATTTATGAGTGTTGTTTCTTTAGACAATTTCCTCTTCATAGTGCCTCGGAGTTTAGAACTCCTTCTTAGTTTTGGAGGACTTTCATTTCTTTCATTTACATCCTCATTCTCTTTCTTTTTCTTCACTTTGGCCTTAATTTGTTTCCTAATTTCTTTCATTTTCTTAGAAATTAGTTTTTCATTATCCTTCTGAGGTGAAGTTTTAGGTTTTTCTTCAATAATTACACCAATTTTCTTTCTTTTACTTCTCCTGACATTTTCTTCCTTGGGTGGTGATTCTGGTTGTTCTTGAAAATGATTCCTAACAAGGAAATATTCCCAATTGTCTCCTATTCTCCCTAAATAAAATTCAATCAAAATTTTCACTAAGCCATGATGATGCATAGTGGTTTCTATAGATTGGATTATCTTCTGTACATTCGAAGCCATTCTCCTTAGGCTATTGAGCGGAAAGAAAGGTAGGTTGATCTCACCATTTTCTAGAAAATTCATTAATAATTGGATATGATAAACATACATGGTTCCATACCTTCCCTAACAAGTTATGAATTTTTGCAAAATCAGCAACATATTTCTCCATTTACTTTTCACAGCAATACTTGGAATTCCCTTTCTAAAGACTGAAACATCCATACCTAGGTTTTTAAGTATCACCTTCCATGGCTCATTGTGAAATTCTTTGTTCTTGAACCACCGTTCTCCATGCCTCAGGAGTTCCGTTCCTTCAGCTAAGAATGACTATGTTATTGTGAATTTGATGTCCTTAATCTCCACCTCAGTCCCATCAAAAGATCTGGAAAATGATTTGGTAATTTCCTTATGAAAGCCATCAAACTTTTCTATAAAATTCAACCATCCAGCTTGTTGTAGTAGCTCTTTAACCTGTGGATATCCCTCCATATATTTGACCCCCACTGGCTTTGTTCTGAAAATCAAACCCATCTTCCTTCTTTGCAGAATGCCTTCATCCTTCAAGATTACCTCTCTGTGGTGTGAAAATGAATTGGCTAAAGAGCAAATGGAGATGAACGAGCTGTGACATTGGTAGAAATGAAATGAGCTCTGGATTTCATGGAGGGTTTATGGTGAGTTGTAGGGAATAAGTAAGTGATACAGTTTTGAATAGACGTGGACAATTAGGTTACGTCATGATCATGACCGTTAGTCATTAATCAGGGGTTTTTAATGATGGACCGTTGTGGAACGTTATATGAGGGATATGGTCAAGATATATTATGATGATGATTAATCAATTAGAATTATATGTTACCAAGGAACATATGGTTGTACACATTATACATATTTCATGTTTTAGTTTTTTCTATTAAAATAATTTCTACACTTTACCTCATAATTTGAAATTTTTGTTTGTTGTTTCTTGATGTTGTTCCTTAGCTTCTATTTGTAGCATGGTGTCCTTCAAAACATAATCTTTTAGTACCATTTTTGAAATTATCATGTTAATGGCTGCAGAATCAAATTGGCTGCAGAATATGATCATTTTTCAAGGATGTGCTCTGCTGCAAAATATGATGAGCTGCAGAATGTGATGAGCTGCATAACAGAGTATATATATTTTTTCTTTTTCCATATGAATGGAATGAATGAAAAATATGGAATGAACATGGAATGAAGATGATATGGATATGAAAAATGATATGAAGGTGGAATGTAATGAAATGAAAGTGGAGTGAGATGAACAAAACTGAGTTTGCAGATTATGGATTGCAACTATGAAGTGTAGTTTTCACCACTATTACAAAAAGGAAAATGGAAAATATAGGGTGTCAGAGAGATCTGATTTTCACCCTGTATTTTCTGTATAAGTATGCCAATCATTGATTGTTCTTCGTACTTATACATTTTATTTTTATCTTTTTTTATTTTTTTTATTTTTTTAACTGATTTAGGAAAAATAAAAGCTAATTTAGTGAAGAAGAAGAATTCTTATTCAATAAATCCATATCAATATTATCTTGAAATTTCTTGAAAAACTCTTCTTTTGAAAGTGGTTTATGATATACTTTCAACCTATGACCATTCACAAGAAGATATACCTTTTCTTCATCTATTGTTTTGATCCTTACTGCTCCATTATCAAAGAATTTTTCAATGTCATATGGCCCAAGCAAATGAGTCTGAAACTTTCCTTGAAAATCCTTGAATTTTGAGTCAAACAAGAGTGCCATTTCCCCTTCTTGAAACTTTTTCTCTTTGATGTACTTGTCATGCCATTTATTCCTTTGTTGTTGGAGGGTGAAAATGTGAAGTTGGATTACACTTTTTGCCCTTTTTTGAGAAAAAATTTTCATTTTTTTCGGTTCTTCAACTTTTTGCAAACTATAACAATTTTTTCTGTTTAGAATTTCATTTTGCGATAAAAATAAAAGTTTGTCAGAAATTTTGTTAGCTTTCTATTAATTATTTTTTGAAATCTTTTTATGCAGATTTGATATGTCAACTTAGCGTTTCTTTGAGTGTGTGTTTCTTAACAATCAAAGGATTCATAAGAAGTCATGTTATGACGCAATGTTGTATTCATTGAAAATTTATGTTTTTGAGAAAACGAAATGTGTTACAACAATCTAGACAGAGTCTACTTTGGTTTCTTCATATTTACAAAGCCAATGGATGCATATCATAATTACTAGAATTTTTTGAACTGGTCCAATACGAAAAACTGCATATTTTGGATATGTTTCACGACGCAACAAATTTCTTAACATATAAGTTATAAACTAAAAATCTAAAAGCTACCCATTAGAGACGACGGACCAATGTAATGCGACAACGGACCAATGTAATGCCCCATAATTTTTTCAATTTTTTTTACAATGTATTTTGGGAGATAGAAAATTTTGATTTCAATGAATCAAAATGACCCATTTTATTAGAAAATTAATTAAAATTAGTAAACTTTTATGAAATTCCATAAAAGTTATATTTCCTGAAAGTAGATTCAATTATGAAAATGCTTGTCTTGGTTCCCACAGTTAGTTAAAAACCTTTCATGGAGTTTAATCAGTCCAAATTTGCACAAACGTATTTAGAGCCTGGTTCTGCGTAACTGGTGATGCATTAGTTCGGCCGAACTTTGATTAAAAGTTCAGCCGAACTATTTTTTGCGTCGACAGCTCGTTAAGTCTAACGAATTAATAGTTTGGCCGAAATTTTAACCAAAGTTCGACCGAACTTTTGTATAATTTTTCGTCGGCCGGAAAATTTCGCGGAGCCCCTTATAAAACACATTCCGCAGCAATATAAATATTATTCATAATTTTCGCACATTTCGCACATTTCATCTGATTTTACAAAGGTCTTGGTTTGGGTTTAAAGACTTTTCTTGGAGTTTTGTATTTAAAAGAATTTCTTGGAAGCAGACTGATATTGCAAAGAATTGTTTTGGGTTTAAAGAATTTTCTTGGAGGACATTTCTTGGAGGCGGCCTGATTTTGCAAAAAAATGTTTTGGGCTTAAGGAATTTTCTTGGACGTACATTCAAAGGAAATTTCTTGGAGGTATGTGATACATTTTTTTGAATGTTTTTTGTGCTTCATTTTTTTTAAAGTATGGAGTTGGGCTTAATTTCAAAAAGACATTTTCTGGAAGTATTTTTTAAAGTGACGTTTTTTTTTAAGTTGGAGGCATTTTTTGAAGTGACATTTTTTTAGAGTACGTGTTTTGAGTTGAAGTAAATCCTTTGAGCTTCGTTTCATTTTTATAAGACATTTTTTTCTCGAATTTTTTAAAGTAAGTGTTTTGGATTGGAGTATGTATTTTTTGCAAAAAAATTAAAATGAATTTTTTTTAAAATTAAATCTTTTGTGATGTTTTTTCTAATTGAGTTATTGTCTAATTTTTTGAAGGAATTTTTTTTTAAATTCATACCCTATTATCATGGGAAATCGAGGGACTTGTGCGAGAAAATATGATCGAAAAATAGACCCTGAGGAACGTAGAAAAGAGACGAGACAATCTCGCAAAAGTAAGTTAGAACCCCTCTCAAATATTGAAGAGGAAAATCATCCTCAAGCAAAAATTGAAGCAGGTATGTAAATGTAAATATTATGATCTATTGATATATTTAAAAATTTCCTAGTGTAAAATGTGAAGCTTAATTTTTATTTGATGAACTAATTTGAAAAATATTTTGTTTAATGTAAACAGACAGAGATATTCCTCAAAACATTAATGATGAGATACAAAATTTTGAAAGAGAAAGTGAAAGAGATATTGAACCAATGATTGAAGATGGTGAAAATATTGAAAGAAATCCAAATAAAGAAATTGAATCGCAAGGTATGTACACACACACACATATATATATATATATATATATATATATATATATATAATATATATTAAACACATGCACGTATTATTGAAATTATAGATATATTTATTAATTTAGTTATTTATTGAATATGTACTATTTTTTTGAATATGTACAGATGAAATCACTGTTGATGATGAGATGTTAGAAAATGTTGACACTCACACATATGGAGATAAAAAACCTGACCATGCTATACGATGTCGTGTTAACTGCATTTTTGAAAAGTATTTCTTAAATGAGCGGGTGATAGTTCAGGCTCAAATGTTGAAAGGTCTCCTATCATTAAGGAAATTAAAAGAAGCTACGACACTACTGGGTATTCAAAAATCAACCAAAGATAAAAAAAATGAAGGAAGATGTGATAAAAAATATGAGTAGTGCTATAAAGTGTTGGCAATATGATGCAATATGTTGTCCTTGATGGCAACCCACTTGATGAAGAGGATGGCAACCTACTTGATGAAGTTATGCTTGATAGAATATGTCTTGATAAACCTGTTAAATGATGTAAATCTGATGTAGCTACAGTGAGTACAGAAGGTAATGAAGAAATGAATTCAGTATGTGCTAGATCTATGATGAAAAGAGTATGTCTCAAGGAATACGCGGATTTGTCTAGGAGAAGTCGCGTATGCACGCGAGAAATAACGTGCCAAGTCGCGTATGGGAAAAAGCGCTCATAAAGTGCAAAACCAGGGGTAACCACCATCGTATTGACCCATTGTATTGAGTAATGATTCGTCTATGTGACCCCGTCCAGGAATACCATCGGAAGTAATGTGGTTTTCGCTCATGGTATTGAAAAAGGGTAAACCTATATAAAGAGAAGCAATTCATTGTGCAAAGTGTGAGTGAAGTGCATGTCTCTGGGCTTTAATGAATACTTCACTCTGAAGTATATCTGCATGATGGAACTTTTCTCTTAATTGATAGATCTGATTATATAATGTATCTATGAACATAATGAAGGTTCAAGATCTCTAGATCTTGAAATGGAAAAACCCTTGGATGATCTGAAAAGAAGTAATGAAGACCTGGCGCAAATCTGTTAAAAGAAGTTGAAGAAATCTGGGTAAGTTCATAGATCTTGTATATTCTGCAAATTTTATCTTTTACAGATCTATACGCAGGTTCGCTTCACTGAAGGCGCGTATATACGCGGATCTATTCCAACAAAGGAGCATATGACCTGTTAGGGTTTTCTTGAAAAATTGCACGAATGAATACGCGGGTTGTCTTCAGTAAAGGCGCGTATATACGCGGATCCATATAAAGAAAAGCGCGTATCATATCTGAACTGATGATTGCTCAAAGTTGAATGTGTCTCTGAATGTCTGTTCTGAAGTCTGGGTTAACTCTGATATTCTGGTTTTAGTGGGTTCACTGTTCTGTTTGTAGAATTGAGCAAAGTATGTTTGTTGAAGAGTGAAGGGTTGTGTTGGAGTTGTTGGATCCAGTTTGAAAATTGATGAAACGTGGTCTGCAGTGGATCTGAGGGTTGAAGCCTTCAGTCTGATAATAGAAGCTTTCTGTTAGCAGAGGCTGGTGCTAATATCAAGGGGTAGTAGCTCCCTTCCAGGTGAGACTGGTAAACGAGAGCAGGGGGTTGAAGCTCCCTTCCAGGTGAGGCTGGTAAACGAGAGAATGCGATAGCCTTCTGCAAGTGGGTGCCTATGTGCTGGTATAAGTCTGCACCAGTACATGATTGTAAGAATTTTTTCTCTATAATAAAATATTGAAGGCTGAGACAACGATAGCGGTGGTTTTCTCCCGACTTGGGTTTCCACCTAAAAATCATGGTGTTCATGTGTGATGCTTTTGTGTGATGTTTCATTCTGTTATTACTGCACATGTCTACTGCTATATAAACATTTGATAAATGAATACATGCAAGGATATAAGTAAAGAATTGTTTGTTTATTAATATCTCTGTGCATACGCGAGTTCAGTGAAGGGTATCCGCGTATATACGCTAGTCTGATTCATTAAAGTAGTGTATGGGTTACTAAAGTTTGAAAAAGTAAAAAGATGCTGAGTAAATCCTAAATACTGATTCACGCCGCCCCCCTCAGTATTTTTCCAACAATTGGTATCAGAGGCAAGTCCTTCTGAAAAGGCTTAACCGCTAGAAGGAAGATCAAGCAAGATGAGCAATCACGAGGGAACAACATCTATCAAACCTCCGCTCTTCAACGGAAGCAATTTAATCTTCTGGAAAATAAGGATGAGATCCTATCTTCAGTCTATGGGAGCAGATATATGGGCCATTGTTGAACAAGGATATCAATATCCAGCTGCTACACCAACAGATCCAACTGAAAGAAAGAATTATGAATCAAATGCAAAAGCGGTCAATGCGATAACTGGAAGTCTAACTGAAGCAGAATTTGTCAAAGTCATGCAGCTCAATACAGCAAAGGAGATATGGGACAAAATCATCCTAAGCTATGAAGGTGATGCAAAGGTAAAAAGTGCAAAACTTCAATCTCTGAGAATTGAGTATGAAAATTTAAAAATGCATAGTGATGAGAATATTGCTGGTTTCTTTTTACGTGTTGATGATGTTGTAAACCGTATGAGAAATCTGGGAGAAACAATAACGGAATCCACTTTGGTTGAGAAAATTTTGAGATCACTAACGGCCAAGTTTGAGTCAAAAGTTTCTGCCCTAGAAGAAAAACAGGACCTTCAAAATCTTACTATGGTGCAACTTCATGGCATATTGACTGCATACGAAATGAGGAGAGGAGGACCATCTGAAGTCAAAGAAGCTGTTTTTAAAGTTTCTACAAAAGGGAAAGAAGTTCAAAAATCGGAAGGGTCAGGATATATCTCAGAAGAAGATGAGGCAAACTTTGTGAGAAAACTCCAACTAGGAACCGGAAGATTCAAAGGTAATCTTCCTTTCAAATGTTTTAATTGTGGAAGAGTTGGTCATTATGCTGCAAAATGTCCTTATAAAGAAACATCTGCTAAAGAGAAAGAAGTAGCAAGAAGAAATAAGAACCGGTCTAGCACTAAGAAAAGCTACTATACAAATGAAGACAATGATGGGTTATCTGACAGTGAGGAAGAATGTGAACAAGAACTTAGAATTCTCATGGCATTTGAAAATAATTCTAGAGACGATAAGGATGCTTTTATGGATGCTCTAGATGACAATGATTTTCTGGATCAAAACAATCAACTCAAAATATGCTTGGAAGAAAGTAAAATAATCATAGAGACTCTGAAAAGGCAGAATGAAGAAGCAAAGAAACATAATGAAAAATTAGAATGTGAAGTAGTAAGTCTAAGAAAATAACTTGAGAAAGTAAAGACTCTGAATCTTAGATTTGCTAAAGGATCTAAAACCTTAGATGAGATTATCAAGGTTCAACGATCTCCTCTGATTAAGACAGGTCTTGGATATACCGGAGAATCCTCTCAGGCTTCAGCACCAAATTATCTAAAAGCAGCTACAACCGGTTTACTACATTCAGCCACTCAACGAGGGAAAAAAGAATCTTCACAGGTAAAGCATGATCTTCACAATACAAGGAACACTAACAAGGATATATCTCAAAGAAGCAACAATCAACAGGTAAATTCAAATAGAAGATTTCATGATCGCAGAAATTTCTACTTCAATGGACAATGTTTCTCATGTCACAATTTTGGTCATAAAGCTGTTCAATGTGTTGCATATAAAACCATCATGACAAGAGAAGCAAGAAAGAAAATGATGGATATTGAACAAAAAAAAAACACCTATAACAATTTTTCTCCTCTTGAAAACGAAGTTGAATGTGCTTATTGCAATAACTTTGGCCATGAAGAATCTGAATGTAGGAGCAAAGTCCAGCCAAAACAACATTTTCCTTCAAGTTCCAAAGTATGGAAAAAGAATGAATTACAGGTTGAAAATTGTGGGATAGCGTTATTTGCAGAAGGTGAAGAAAATCAATGGTACATTGATAGTGGGTGCTCAAGACACATGATAGGTGACAAAAGAAAACTCCTTTCATATAATGCTCTAGAAAAGGAAAAGAAAGTTACATTTGGAAATGATAATCCTACTGTAATTAAAGGAAAAGGGTCCGTGTTTCTTAAATAAAAGGTGAAGGCTAATGATGTCATGTATGTGGATGGATTAAGGCATAACCTGTTAAGTGTAAGTCAAATGTGTGATCAAGGTACAGAGGTTGTCTTCAGTTCAAAAGAATGTGTGGTTCGTGATCTCAATACAGGTAGAGCTATTATAAAAGGAAAAAGAACTCCAAGCAACCTATATGTATTGAAGAACTGCAAAGATCAATGTTACTTGAGCAAATCTTCAGAAAATTGGCTATGGCATAGAAGGCTGGGGCATCTAAGCTTCTCTAAAATCAACAAAGCAAGCAGACTTCAAGATGTTCGTGGACTTCCCAATGTTACTCTACCAGAAAGTATCATATGCAAATCCTGCCAATTTGGTAAGCAGACCAGAGTACAATTTAATGCCAAAGAAGGATCATCAAGTAGGCCTCTTGAACTTGTTCATACTGACATTTGTGGACCCATGAGGAAAAATTCACCACGTGGAGAAGAATACTATATCTTATTTATTGATGATTTCTCTAGAATGTGTTGGATTGGGTTGCTTAAACACAAAGATGGAGCATTTGAGAAATTTCAGATCTTCAAAGCACTGGTTGAAAATGAATTAGATCTAAAAATCAAATGTCTTAGATCTGATCGAGGAGGAGAATATACATCAAATGAATTCTTTGAATTTTGTGAACAACATGGCATAAAGAGACAGTTCTCTGTAGCAGGCACTCCACAACAAAATGGCGTAGCAGAAAGAATGAATTGAACAATTCAACAAATGGCTAGAGCTATGCTTGATGATTCTGGAACTCCTGACATGTTCTGGGGAGAAGCAGCACATACAACAACAAATATTCTCAACAAGGCACACGTTCGGGTAAATAGTGACAAAACTCCATATGAACTCTGGTATGGTAATTCTCCCTCTATAAAGCATTTTAGAATTTTTGGAAGTAAATGATTTATCAAAAATAATGATGAAAAGCTTGGCAAGTTTGAACCTAGATCAGATGAAGGGATACTTCTTGGTTACTCATCTACAAGTAGAGCATACAAATGTTACAATAAAAGGCTTCGAAAGATTGTTGAATGTATTGATGTTGTCATTGATGAGTCTCCTACAGCTCCTAAAGAAGAAAAACAAGCAACAGAAGAAGATGATGGTGATTTTTGTCCTTCTACATCAAATGGAAATGATATAGACAGTCGATCCAATGAAGAACCTGAAGATGATTTATCAGAGAAAGCTCCATCCAGATATGTTCAAAAGAATCATCCTGAATCTCAAATTTTGGGAAACAAGGAATCAGGTGTACAAACAAGGAGGACTCTTGTGGGATCTTCTAGCTATTTGGCATTCCTGTCCACAATTGAACCCAAAAATGTCAGTCAAGCTAGCAAAGATGAATGTTGGATTCAAGCCATGAATGAAGAGCTTGATCAAATTGAAAAGACTCACACTTGGGAATTGGTACCAAGACCACATGATAAAAATGTCATTGGAACCAAATGGATATTCAAGAACAAGTTAAATGAAAATGGGGATGTTATAAGAAACAAAGCCAGATTGGTTTGCAAAGGGTACGCTCAACAAGAAGGTATAGACTTTGAAGAAACTTTTGCTCCTGTAGCTAGATTTGAAGCCATAAGAATCTTTCTTGCTTTTTCAAGTTCTCAAAAAATCAAAGTCTATCAAATGGATGTCAAATCTGCTTTCCTCAATGGTGATCTTGAAGAAGAAGTTTATATAGAACAACCAGAGGGATTCATTTTGGGAAATGATAAGAATCTTGTTTGTAAACTTAAAAAGGCTCTATATGGTCTCAAACAAGCTCCAAGGGCATGGTACTACCGTCTTGACAAATATCTCCATCAACAAGGATTTTCAAAGGGGTCTGCTGATAGCAACCTATACACAAAAATTGAACATGACAAACTTTTGATTGTGATTGTATATGTTGATGATATCATTTTTGGGAGTAATGAAGAATCCTTGAGTCAAAAATTTGCTTCTGTTATGCAGCAAGAATTTGAGATGTCTTTACTTGGGGAACTAACATTCTTTCTTGGCTTGCAAGTAAATCAAACTACAGATGGCATATTCCTATCACAAGCAAAATATCTTAAACAAATTTTGAAGAAGTATGGCATGGAAGAATGCAAGCCTGTAAGTACACCAATGATAACTGGATGCAATCTCAGTTCTCATGATGATTCTCCCATCGTGAATCAACCAGAATACAGATCAATGATAGGAAGTCTACTTTATCTCACCGGGACTAGACCGGACATTATGCATGCTGTTGGGATTGTTGGACGATTTCAAGCTAATCCAAAAGAGTCTCATCTTCAGGCTGTCAAAATAATATTAAAATATCTGCAAGGAACTCAAGACTTTGGACTATGGTATCCAAAGAATGTTGATCTTACTCTTCATGCTTACTCTGATTCAGATTGGGCTGGAAATGTTGATGATCGAAAAAGCACAAGTGGTGGTGCATTCTATATGGGGCCTCGGTTGGTATCTTGGTTCAGTAAGAAGCAAAGTTCTACTGCCTTATCTACTGCTGAAGCAGAATATGTGGCTGCCGCATCTTGTTGCACTCAACTCCTTTGGATGATGCAAACCTTGGGAGATTTTCAAATCAAATGTACTTCTCTTATCTACATTATGTGTGATAATACAAGTGCCATCAGTATCTCAAAGAATCCTGTTATGCATTCAAAGACCAAGCACATTCCCATCAAGTATCACTTCTTACGTGAACAAGTGCTTGAACAAAAGGTGAAGTTGGAGTATGTTCCCTCCAAAGAACAAGCTGTTGATATCTTTACCAAACCTCTGCCTAGGGAAGCATTCAAATATCTCAGACAGAAGTTGGGTGTTGTCTCTGCCTCTCAGAAGATCAGATCTGATTAAATTCAGAAGATTAAATTGTATACGCGGGTTTCCTGAAACACAGTCGCGTATATACGCGAGTTTAATCAAATAAAGCCGCGTATTGTTGGTTGCTGGCATTTTTTTTTGGGGTCAGCATTATTCAGCTCAGCTGCAGTACTGTTTGGTATCTCTGATGCTGTTTGGAGTCACTATTGATATTTCAGCTCTTATACTCTGATTTTGGGGGAAGATGCCTTGATGATTTGTTGTTGAAAGTGTTCAGGATACACAAGCAAAGGGGGAGCCTTGGTCATATAGAAAAGATGCCTGGATGCACAGTTTTAGGGGGAGCATTGGCCTTGCTGAGTATAATCCATTGTCGGCATTATGTTGGTTCTATAATATGATCTCTCTCTTGAGATCTTTTTGGTATTGGTCATAAAATATCACTTTTGTAATTTGATGAAAAGGTCATGGATGAGACCTATGATGTAAATTTGTAATATTCAGTCATGTAAGGACTTGAGTCAAAATGTGTAAACTCTCTCGGTTGGGTATTTGCGTCTCATATGTAAACTTTCAGCATGACTTCAGGGGGAGCATGATAACTTCAGTACACTTCAGATCTATAGCACTTTGATGAAGGAGAATTACTTTGTGATGGTTTTGATCCACCCTTTGCCTTTGATGTCAAAGGGGGAGAGACATGGTGTTTGATGTTTGAATAAGGGACACCATCATGGTTTGCCATCAAGTCCAAAGGGGGAGATTGTTGGCAATATGACGCAATATGTTGTCCTTGATGGAAACCCACTTGATGAAGAGGATGGCAACCTACTTGATGAAGTTATGCTTGATAGAATATGTCTTGATAAACCTGTTAAATGATGTAAATCTGATGTAGCTACAGTGAGTACAGAAGGCAATGAAGAAAGGAATTCAGTATGTGCTAGATCTATGATGAAAAGAGTATGTCTCAAGGAATACGTGGATTTGTCTAGGAGAAGTCGCGTATGCACGCGGGAAATACCGTGCCAAGTCGCGTATGGGCAAAAGCACTCATAAAGTGCAAAACCAGGGGTAACCACCATGGTATTGACCCATTGTATTGAGTAATGATTCGTCTATGTGACCCCGTCCAGGAATACCATCGGAGGTAATGTGGTTTTGGCTCATGATATTGAAAAATGGTAAACCTATATAAAGAGAAGAAATTCATTGTGAAAAGTGTGAGTGAAGTGCATGTGTCTGGGCTTTAATGAATACTCCACTCTGAAGTATATCTGCATGATGGAACTTTGCTCTTAATTGATAGATTTGATTCTATAATATATCTATGAACATAATGAAGGTTCAAGATCTCTAGATCTTGAAATGGAAAAACCCTTGGATGATCTGAGAAGAAGTAATGAAGACCTGGCGCAAATATGTTAAAAGAAGTTGAAGAAATCTGGGTAAGTTCATAGATCTTGTCTGTTCTGCAAAGTTTATCTTTTATAGATCTATACGTAGGTTCGCTTCACTGAAGGCGCGTATATACGCGGATCTATTCCAACAAAGGAGCGTATGACTTGTTAGGGTTTTCTTGAAAAATTGCACGAATGAATACACGGGTTGTCTTCAGTAAAGGCGCGTATATATGCGGATCCATCTAAAGAAAAGTGCGTATCATATCTGAACTGATGATTGCTCAAAGTTGAATGTGTCTCTCAATGTATGTTCTGAAGTCTGGGTTAACTCTGATATTCTGGTTTTAGTGGGTTCACTGTTCTGTTTGTAGCATTGAGCAAAGTATGTTTGTTGAAGAGTGAAGGGTTGTGTTGGAGCTGTTGGATCCAGTTTGAAAATTGATGAAATGTGGTCTGCAGTGGATCTGAGGGTTGAAGCCTTCAGTCTGATAATAGAAGCTTTCTGTCAGCAGAGGCTGGTGCTAATATCAGGGGGTAGTAGCTCCCTTCCAGGTGAGACTGGTAAACTAGAGCAGGGGGTTGAAGCTCCCTTCCAGGTGAGGCTGGTAAACGAGAGAAGGTGATATCCTTCTGCAGGTGGGTGCCTGTGTGCTGGTATAAGTCTGCACCAGTACATGATTGTAAGAAGTTTTTCTTTATAATAAAATATTGAAGGATGAGACAACGACAGCGGTGGTTTTCTCCCGACTTGGGTTTCCACCTAAAAATCATGGTGTTCATGTGTGATGCTTTTGTGTGATGTTTCATTCTATTATTACTGCACATGTCTACTGCTATATAAACATCTGATAAATGAATACATGCAAGGATCTAAGTAAAGAATTGTTTGTTTATTAATATCTCTGTGCATACGCGAGTTCAGTAAAGGGTATCAGCGTATATACGCTAGTATGATTCATTAAAGTAGCGTATGGGTTACTAAAGTTTGAAAAAGTAAAAATATGCTGAGTAAATCCTAAATACTGATTCACCCCCCCCCCTCAGTATTTTTCCAACATAAAGTCTATTAAGAGATCTAGAGAGAAAGATGTTTGAATTGTACGTAGAGAAATACAGATGGCAATGGTTTCATCAAGTACTAACGAGAATCGTTTGGTAACATCTATGGCACGAGCACTGGGAACCTCGCGAAAAAATTTGCACAAACATCGGAAATTTCGGCTGCAAATAGATGTAAATGATGAACTCGCTTGTTGGAGAGCTATTTGTAGGAAACCATACAAAGATAGACTTGGATAAAATGTTTAAAAAATAATATATGAATATTGGAAGAACAATTCGCGTGTTTCACCAACTGCAAGGCCTGTGATGCGAAGAAGAATAACACGAAATCAGTATGAAGAACATGAAAAATATTTCTTGGAAACCACTCAGATAGAGTTATTCAACAAGTTCAAAGAAGAGAATCGTCGAATTCATGTTTCACTCAGTGCTTTTGTTCAACAAAAACCATGGTATGTAAAACCTATCACTGTATGCGACACTTGTTGTTGCCGTTATCATGTGGAATTTGAGTTATATTATGACACATTCCTTGATTTCGGTAGAACATTATGGAAGGATTCACCTCCTCCTTCCACTATCCATGGTTTCATATCTCAAATTCTATGTGAAAGATAAAGCAATGAACTATTTTACAAAAAGAAATGTGTTGGTGGTAAAAAATGCGATGATTGTGGGAATTTGACTAAATTTCAAAACAAATATCGTATTGATATAAATTATCAATCATTGTCCAACATGAAATTGAAATGGAAGAGATATGAATATATCAATACATCGATTCAAGGTGCAAATAGTGTGAAAATAACTGAATTACTAGAAGACGAAATTTTTCTGATAAACTTTTTGAGAAAGTTTGAGGCAGAAATATACAAATACACCAAGCATTACCATAGAGATCGATGGAAATACTTGCAATTCAAAAAATCTCGTGAAGTTTTTCCACCAGGGACTATTTTGTTAGTGATTGATTTTGCAGAAAACTACACATTTGTTCCACAAAAATAAATTCAGAGTGAATACTATCATTCTGACCAAGTATCCATGCTCGTCCATATTCCATATAGACATGCTGAACAAAATTTCGATCATATAGAAAGCACGAGTGAAAATCGACATATCATTAAATAATATCACTTTTATATCAGTGACGATCGTACACATGATACATGTTTTGTACAACATTGTTTTGGAAAAATTTATGATTCCTTGAAAAATCGTGGAATAACATTCAATGAACATTGGATATGGTCAGACGGATGCGCAGGTCAATTCAAATCTACACGATCATTCTTTTGGTTGTGTTGTCTTCATAAGAAAACCTACATTAAACATTGTTGTAATTTCTTTAAGACTGGCCATGGAAAAGGAGAACATGACGGTGCAAGAGCATGCATAAAACGAGCACTTCGAAGATATCAAATGAACCACTTTGCAAGCTGACTTGTGAACGCTAAAGAAGTTGTTCAATGGTGCATCACTGCTCTAAGCCATGAGACTAACCCATCAAGGGAAGTGAGAAGATACATTCAATTTAATTTATATTGGAAATCTAATTTTAAACATTGTACATTTATCGTGCAATGATTATCTTTGATTGTATTTTGATATCATATTTACAAATTCTTCTTTTAATTTTCCATATAAAGGATTTTCTGGCATATTGGGATCGAATACGTAGATAGATCAATTGGAAGTGACGTTGAAACAATAAAAGGGACTCGAAAATTGCATTCAATTCAAACAAAGTCGTCCAGAAATGTGTTTGCATTGGATAAAAGAAAATATTCTTGTTTTTGTGATGTTTGCATAGACAACACAAAATCCAATGACGTTTGTGAAAAAAAAATGTATGTGAACGATTGGAAACATACAGAGCTAAATACAAAGGGCAAAATGTCTGTTGCAATGTTTAAAGAAATGCAATCAGAGGAAACTACAATATCATCCGATGGTGATCGAGTTTCTGATCTTGTTAGAGAAGGTAACATTTGAATTACTTTCTAATGATTTAAAGATCTAGAAATAAATTTAAATATGTATAATTTTGTTAAATTTGTTTTATTGTGCAGGAGATGTTTTTGCTGTAATTGCACCTATTGACAATGATGAAAATGTGCAGTATTATTTGATGTGTTGCACTGAACGAAAAATGAAATTATTACAAAACTATAATGATCACGAATTTCAATATGACAGAGGGTCTATTATACTGAAAGGTTATTTTTCAGACAAACTCATCAAAGTGGAGACTTTGTTTACTTTGAAGACTATGAACCTGATTCCATAAGTTGTCAATATAGTCACTTGATGTGTGCAGCACGCATAAAGTTGATAGAAGTTCAATCAAATAAAAAATTGAAAATTAAGAGATGGAAAATGTCAAAATCCGATCATGAACGGATTATTGAAGATGGAATTCCATTAGAATTTTTTTGATTGAATTGTCCAAAAATTTATTCTCTTTGGATTAAATATATTTTAGAACTTCTAGTACTCAACTAAAAATTGAGATGCTTATGTTATTTGTGCAAGTTTTTTCACATGTACAAATTGTTTTGGTACATGCACGTGCTCTAGTATCAACTGAAAGTAGCTTTTCTATACATGTGCATTGATGAAAAATGTTACATGTATTGGATATATATATATATATATATATGTGTGTGTGTGTGTGTGTGTGTTTGTGTGTGTGTGTGTTCTAGAATTAAATTAATTGTTCAAGTAGTTTTACTATGTGCATTGATGAAAAATTATTTACGTACTCAATATATATGTTCTAGAATGCAATTAACTGGAACTAGTTTTTATATGTGCATTGATGAAAAACTAGTTGTAAATAAATCATCCGCAATATAGTTTTGTACGAAGATTCATTTCAGATAAGAGACTCGAAGCACTTCTCCGACTTTTGGTGGGATTTGACCCACATCTCTATTCCTGATTGAAAATCTAGTACAAAATTTGTTTGTCCAATGGTCGGATATGTTCAATGTGCATTGATGAAAAATGTTACTTGTATTGGATAGATATTTTCTAGAATGCAATTAACTGTTCCAAGTAGTTTTTCTATGTGCATTGATGAAAAACTAGTTGGATTTTCTGGTAAAAAGTATCCACAACGTAAATAAATCATCCGTAGTATAGTTTTGTACGAAGATTCCTTTCAGACAAGAGACTCGGAGAACTTCTCTGAATTTTTTTGGGATTTGACCCACATCTCTATTACTGATTGAAATCTAGTACAAAATTTGTTTATCTAATGGTCGGATATGTTCCATGTGCATTGATGAAAAATGTTATTTGTATTGGATAGATATGTTCTAGAATGCAATTAATTGTTCCAAGTAGTTTTTCTATGTGCATTGATGAAAAAATAGTTGGATTTTCTGGTAAAAAGTATCCACAATGTAAATAAATCATCCGCAGTATAGTTTTGTACGAAGATTCCTTTCAGACAAGAGACTCAGAGCACTTCTCCGACTTTGGTGGGATTTGACCGACATCTCTATTCCTGATTGAAAATCTAGTACAAAATTTGTTTGTCCAATGGTCGGATATGTTAAATGTGCATTGATGAAAAATATTACTTGTTTTGGATAGATATGTTCTAGAAGGCAATTAATTGTTCCAAGTAGTTTTTCTATGTGCACTGATGAAAAACTAGTTGGATTTTCTGGTAAAAAGTTTCCACAATGTAAATAAATCAACAAGGCTACATATTTGAGTGCATTAACGACATTGACCCAAATTCAACAAACATATATATGTACTAGAATTATATTTCCAATCAAAATTAAAGGGATAATTTGTACATATATCTACTTCTTTAAACTCTTTTTTCAATTAGAGCTCAATTGATACATGGTTAGTTGCATTGAAAGGCTATGTTCTTCCTATTGGAATTTTTTTCATTCAAACAAGACTACATGTAGAGATCAAAAGCAATCTTAAGATTCCAAATGTACTTCAACCATCCAAAAGGGATTTGTGCAACATTACTTGACATGCCATGCCAATTATAGTGAACAACTATCCAATAGAAACATTCAACATTATATACCACATGTGCCAAATGTAGATTGAAACCATCCAAAACTTCAAAATTTTAAAAACTTTTTGATAATATATCGTGCAACATTAAAACATTAAACATTTAAAACATTAAACATCACATGTGAAATGTAGATTGAAACCATTCAAAACTTGAGTTTTAAAAACTTTTTGATTATATATATCGTGCAACGTTCCTTCACATGCCATGCCAATTATAGTTGAACTAGATCCAATAGAAACATTTAACATTATATACCACATGTGCCAAATGTAGATTGAAACCATCCAAAACTTAAGTTTTAAAAACCTTTTGATTATATATCGTGCAACATTAAAACATTAAACATTTAAAACATTAAATATCACATGCGAAATGTAGATTGAAACAATCCAAAACTTGAGTTTTAAAAACTTCACATGCCATGCCAATTATAATTCAACTATCCAATAAAAACATTTAAAATTATATCACATGCCAAATGTAGATTGAAACCATCCAAAACTTTTAACTTTTAATTTAACGAAAAATTATAGATCACAACATTACTTCACATGCCAAATGTACTTCAAGCATCCAAAACTTAAATTTTAAAAACAAAACAAATTATAGCACATGTCATTACATAACATGCCAAATGTAGTTCAGATGACAACATTAATTTATATATGACAAAATTACTTCACATTCACATGCCAAAAGTACTAAAACCATCCAAAAATTAAATTTTTGAAACAAAACAAATTATATTAACAATGTAATACAATATGTCCAAAAATTGTAGATCTCACAAGTATCAAACTGTATCAAGTTTAACAAATTTTAAGACCATCTAAATCTTGAAATGAAATCTACAAATCATGTCCATCAAATAGAGGTGGATCTAGCGTCCTTCCTATCAGGGTCTCAATCCGCGCCCTATCATGTGAAGCATTATGGGAAACCTACATACACAATGCACATGTACTTGAACATTAAAATTTGATATTTTAAAAATGAGTGAGAATATATATATCTATAGCTTCATGTAAAAAACAAAATATAACAAAAAAATCATGCAATACCTCATGAGGTTCCCTCTCCATTTGATGAACAAGTTCTGCCCCCATAGGAACATCTGCAGCGGTAAACTATACAATATAAATGTACAGTTAAATATATATATATATATATATATTAAAAAATTTCAAATGAAAATGCACGTGTACATATATAAAATTATTTTCATTAATATTAAAAAAGGAATTAAATACAACTTGTTCAAATGTTGTGGATGTTCCTATCTCCGTCACTAGAGTCCGCGGATTAAAGAAATATTCTATAGGAACCTAAATTCAAAAAATTTTAAATAACTCAAAATATAGATCTCTCTCTCTCTCTCTCTCTCTCTATATATATATATATATCTCAAATTTTAATGGAACTTTTTGAGGTGGAATATATATGTAAATTTTATACATAAATTTTAAACTTGTGAAAAATTGTCCATACTTGTGGCTCATCCCCCAAGGAAGAAGAAGGTACTGCCGTCCCAAAAACATTGGACGAAATCAGTATCTGTTAAAACATTTTATCAAATTATATATACATACATGTGCATGTGTGCACAATTATTTATTTTAAAATCACTTAAAAAACACTAACATTTTCCAACATATCTTGATGGTAAGACCCATCTGCATTGTTTGAACCAGAGGTCCCAAACGTGATATTAACATTTTCTTCATGCATCATGTGTGAGAACTGCAAATGGTGTTTTAACATATAATCATACATTTTTTTTAGATTAATGTACATACAAATAAATGTATACATGTACATACACATGTATTTATTACAAATTGTAAACATGTATATGTATGTTAAAATAATTTCAAACCCTAAGGTCATTAACACATACCGTTCTGGTGCCCTCTTCCTCATGAAGAATTAGGTCTTGCAAACCATTGTGACAATTTTTTGCATATATTCAGAGATCTTCAACATTCATGTTGTCAATCTCTTCATCTATACAATACACAAAATTGGCACGTGGATTTTCACGTGCCCTTTGTCGATTTAAACAAACATCGACTCCACCTAATCCGTTGTAAACATTGTCGATCATAACATCCCTTGCTTCTAGAATTATTTGAGAAGTCACATCCATCTCTGACCGTAGAGTTTCGACCCGAAAAGGTCGACCCACCAATAGCGGCTCAGGGCGAGGCAAATCTACATCTCGCTTAGCGCCCTTACGGTCATATAATCGACCTTTCCCCGAGCCAAAAAATTCTGACGGAAGGTCATTGTAGTTGGGTTTCATACCCAAAAAAAATTCTATGTAAAAAATTTGTGCAAAATAAACAGGAACCTCGTCGTTCCATGGAAGCCTTCCATAGGCTGCAAGGTGCCTATCATACAAATAACGAGCTATATTTGGTTGCTTGAAATATTTCAACTTCAATATTTTTCTTTTTGGCCCTTCCTTGAAGTTAAACATTGACTTGGCCACAGATTTTGTAACTTTTTGTTTTAAATCCTCCCATTTATCTGGACCCATTACTGTTTCCTTTATCTTTCTCATCACTTCTACAAATGCATCAGTTGTTGGCCCAAGAGTTTTGTACACATTTACAATTTCGCCCAATGAATGTGTAACTATTTCAAGGCTTTGTCGATTCTCAGCAGGTAGAGACAAAGCCACAAGATCTCTCTGTAATTTTGCATAAAGTCTTTCACACCTTTGTAAGGTGCATTGCGCCATGTTTGTTTCCATGGTATATCAGTAATGTCGGCCGGATAAGTTGTGCTACATAGACAACCTTCTTCTTGAATGTAGCGGTCTCCCCTGCGTCTATTTTGACCACTAGTTGGAACATTTTCAGCCTCTGCATCAATATATATAAATTTTGTATATTAGAAAAAACACATGTAAAAAAAATTGTACAAATTTAATGAAAAAAATATTGAAATTGATGGCAACCTTGACGTTGTTGGTTAGCATCTTCTCCAACATGACTCTGCTGAGAACCAGACCCAAAACAACCCTGCTGAGAACCAGACCCAAAATGACCTTGCTGAAATCCAACAGCCGTTGATTGGCCTTCGGGGGAATAAATATCACCCCTTTCATGCAACCTGATACCACTCATTAATGGCCCTCTAAGTGGATTTGAACCTCCACCAACCTCTCGAGACGATAAATAAGCTTCATAAACAAATATGAATTTATAATCAATTGAAAAATACATTAATGTGTACATATAAATACATATAAATATTCATTGATTAAATTGCGTGAACCATACCATGACTGGTTGAAACATGGGCACGCTCCATGGATGGAGTAGAAACCCTTCTCCTCTTACCTCCTAAAAATTAAAAAATGAAACTTATTAACAACTAATTTAACTCACAAAGTTAATAAAAAATCAATTCCATATGTACACACATGTATGGAGATTTAAGATTATATTTAAATACCGTGAACATCCCCCGATCCCTGAACCCCCATATGGGATTCAGCTGATCTTCATCGTTCATCCTCCATGATATATATATCTATTGGTAGACATTTACACAAAATAGATTTCAGAAAATCAATTTGTAATTTATTGTACACAAATTATGTAGAACACAACTTTCAAAGCAATAATTGATGTGTGAAACTCAATTTAAGCAAAAAAGAAATTATAAAAATGATAATTTCACCAAATTGCGCTTTACATGGTGGGAGCACACTTGGTATAAAATTGAAAAAAACACATGGCCATTAAAAAAGAAGCGTAAAACTCCATTTAAACAAAATCCATTTAAACAAAAATTTCTTGAAGTCCCCGCATTTTAATTTTATAAAAACGTGAAGTTCACTTGTTGCAAATGTGAAGTTCACCAAGTTACGCTTTACATGGTGTGGTGGGAGCACACTTGGTATATAATTGAAAAAAACACATGGTAATTAAAAAAGACGCATTTATAAGTAAACAACACAAACATATCCAAGATATGTTACAATGTCCATCAATAAATTTTGAAGGGGAGCGTCTCAACACTAATTCATCTTTGAGAGATGAATCTTGAATTTTTGAAGAAGAGCATATCAAAACCAATTCATCTTTGAGAGATGAATCTTGAATTGGCATTTCTCTGTATAATTCTAATTCATCTTTGATATATTAATCATGAATTGGCATTGCCCCACGCAATAGATCAGTAGACATCTTATTCATATTTGTACAATGCCTTATACTAAAAAATTGAAATTGGCTAACATTATTGTTTGCTATTCCATGCAGTTCTTTTAGCCTCTCCTTTTTAACTTGGCACACGCCATTCATTTGGTTGCACACAAGTTTAGAATTGGTGAAAACTACAATTCCATTTGATCCGTACTTCATCGTTGTTCCCAAGCCTTCTATCAATCCAATATAATATGCCTTGTTGTTTGTTGTTCTTCCCGGTATATTCATTTTCCTTTGGACGACTTTGCTAGTCGCAATATTGGAAAGCACATATGTAATCATTGCTTTCCCTGGATTGGGATAGCAAGAAACTTCTATGCATAATTTCCATTTTTCAACCATATTTAATGGTTTTCTTATCCCTGAAAAAAATAAATTCAATAAAAATACATTTATTAAATCGACATTTATTGCAAATGTATGAGAAAAATGACACAAGATCATGAGGTAAATGACATGTGCATTGTTTATCTTAAAGTTTGACTTAAAAAGTTTATGGTAGAGTTCACATCTAAAATTAATGGGAGGAAGCCTTTAGTTTGTGGGAGAAATGACACATGTACACAGTTTACCTTAAAGTGGTTGTGTTTTATGGATATTAGAGGAAGCCTTTAGTTTGTGGGAGAAATGACACATGTACATAGTTTACCTTAAATTTGTCAAGTGTTTTATGGATATTAAAATGAAGAACTTCTATTTAGATCCATTCCAGAGATTGACTGTAGGGCCATTTACTAGATATTTCACCTTTCATAAAAGATGAGATCCAAAGGCTACCTGGTCCTTTACAGACTCTGCCTATAGAACTTGTAGAAGTAAACACTAGAGGCATTAACAATATCAAAGAACATTTTCATGCTCAGACATGGGAATGTGTCTCTTTCCCTACGCAGAAAAATAGTTCAAGGTAGTTAATCTTCATAGGCATGTCATCGAGCAGGTCAATGTGATCATCCCCAACTTAATTTTCATGAAATTAGGCTTGAAATCCTCTACAACCTAGTGGATGGAGTTTAATTGGAACTAGGTCAAGGCCTTTACAGTATACATGCTAGTGAATAACACTTACTAGGTTATGCCAACAAATAAAGTGGGAGAAATGTTTTCTCCTCGAGGTTATCCAATTGGGTGTGTAATACCAACTTCACCCATTTCCTAACAGGTTTATCTCAAATTACAAAGTGTCTCAGGCCATTAACTTCCATAGACCTCAATAGATTATTAGAGCTGGAATTCTATTTCTTGTGTGTAAGAATGGGGTTCAATAAAAGTCTTTTGGAAAATGTTTGGTGTGGATATGTGACTGTATTGATTTCCTATGGGATAATATTACCAATTAGAATTCCATCTAAATATGTAAGCATCTATTTACAATGGTAAATGAGGGTGAACCCTCTCAAAATTATGCGATTTAGTGGAACATTTCGTACATGAACCTACTTAATTGTATCTAGAGGTGCATGAAACTGCTAAATCATAAATTTTCTTTTGGCTCTAAAAATAGTGACCCAAAAGACTAATAAGACTTGTGTTGCAATTCTATCATTGAAGGAAACACCCAAAATTCAAGCACTACATTAGAAGTGGGAGGTTGCAGATGTGTCCATAAAACAACTCAATGCAGTACACAAGTTCATGACAAACATAGTAGGATGGTGCAACTGTGGCCAATCAAATGGTTCTTGATGATATATTTTCTTTTCTTCATTGATACAATTGTCATTAATACACATTTACATTTTTATTCTTATAATATTCACTACCAATGTATGCTTTTGTGGCATTATATATTGGATCAGATAATATTTCAACTCCTTGGTCAGAAAAGGGAGTCCGGCCATATTTATTCTCTCCATATTATGGGTTGTTCAACCAATTTTTTCTATTACCATCTCCCTCTCTCACGCCCCAAATTATTGTCATCAAACATGCCCCATTGAGGATCTGGAGCAATTTTTGCACCATACTTAGAACTGTCATTGCTGCTAATTGAAATTGGAGAGTCATGTATACTAGATTGCTTGCTTTTGGTGGCTCTTACTTGGACAATATCCTGATATGAGTTTGACATGATGGTCATATGAGGCTGGAAGCTACTTGGTGTAATTTTCCTTAAATCTTGAAAAAAACAGAGAAAAAATGTCATTTTCGATCATTTTTTATTAAAGCTTCTGCATATAGCAAATGTTATCACACTTGCAACACAATCATGTTCCATGAGCATGAATTATGAATGTTGCAAGCCAAATTGCAAGGAAATTTGCATTCATTTTAGGCAAAATAAGGCTATGACATTAAGGTCCATGCTAGAAAAAATTATGCAAATAAGGTTGTTGAGTCAATACTTACCATGTGTTTCAAAGCCATAACGAAGGTTGGCTTTGAGAGTGTCCTCCCAAAGCCCTGTCTTGAGACGAAATTTAATTCAATGTCTCTTAGAGTTGAAAGGTGGAATTGATAGAACTATTTGATTTCTTTACCATAGATAGATATCTCCTTTCATCTATACCTTTCTCTACCATCTTATTTCCAAGTGAAATGGGAATTTTCACATTTTGAATGCCATTACCATGTAGTTTGGTAGTCTGCTAGCTAGACCTATCACAAGTAAGGTTGTCATACCAAACTATTTCTCTTGTTCAACTCAGTGACCATGACTCTCTTCTCACACTGCTTACCATAAGATCTTCAATTGTACATGTCACGCAAAGTTGGGGGTTCTAAGTCTACACCTATTAGGTAAAGTTGTATTTTATGGCATTGTGGTCCTTAAATTTGGAGGTGTTCCACCTAAAAAAGTAGGCATTAAATATGGATGAAAAGGATTTGTTTTAACTTTGATAGAATTTCCTTGTGGAATTACTGAATTTCTCGACGACATGATGCTAGCTTTGCTCAGAGAAGAAGGTTTTGGAGGAGGAATTGAATTATTTTGACTTATTTTTGGCATTGAAGTTTGAAATAGTAGTTTTGATGACTCCATTGATGACCTTGGTGAGGAATTTGATGCACACAATATTGACTTTGAAGATGGTTTAGAAGACGTTGAAGAAGTTGTAGATTTTGGTGTTGTCACTGAATGTTTCTTTGTTGTTGGACTTGATCAAGACACAATTTAAATTTACGAGTAGATTGAAGACCTTGAAGAAGTTTTAGATTTTTTTGTTCTCACTGAAGGTTTTTGTCTGGTTTTGTTTCTTAAACCATCATTTCCATAGGACATTTTTGGTGAATAGATTCTTGACCTTGATGAGAGGATATGATACCTTGAAGAGGCTACATATTTTGGTGACGTCACTAATTGTTTCTCTGTTATTGTGTTTGTTAAACATTTTTATCCCAGAGGAGGGTGTTATCCAATGTGAATTTGAAACCCCCCTCACATTTTTCAATGAAGGTTCTATCTGAATGTTAGGGAGCTACACATTATAGAAATTCAATATGATGTGCCAAAAAATTTACAGACATCCCAAAAACAGAAACCACCTATTATATGTCAATTAAATCTACATGGAACCAGCAAGAAATATGGTAAAATATAGAATTACGAATCCCTTCAATTAGTAAAAAAAAAAAATATGAAGAAAGCACCCAGAGGACTAGAAATAACAATATAGTAGAGAAAAAGAATAGTATCTCAACAACTATAATTGCAAGTCATAAATTAATATCATATATTCCAATTTCAGCACTAAAAGCAAACTCAAAATAACATAAAAGCAGAGACAACATTTTTTTACATGTAAGTAAACATTGTTAATGGAAATATGCAACATGGATTGGCATAATCATGCCTTTATCAATGAAATTTCATCAGACCATTGAAAAATTGTGTGCTAACAATATTTAAATAAGTTAAAGGAAAAAATTGACCTATATTGTACAGTTTATGGGATAGAAATCAATATGTAGAAATATTCACTTGGTTTTTATAATTGGGTAGAGGAATGACTTAAAATGACCTTGTATGTCTTCTCGTTTTAGAGCTCAAATTTTTAGGAAGGATTTAAGTATCCACATTTCAAGAATCACTCGAAGAGGTTGATAAAGAATATAGGAAGACAAAAAACTAACCAGTGGTGTAATAAATGGATTTCTTGGGAGGTATATTGGCATATGGACTTTTGGTAGCTAGAAATTTTCCAAATAAGTGAATGTATTTGAAAACCAAACCTCTAGTTTATTTTGGTTTAGACAAGGTCTAGAATTTGAAAATTGAATTCCCTCTTTCTTCCTCTTACATGTCCAATGATCGGAATCTGGATTGAGGGAAAAAAATTTCCAAAATAAAAATTTTGCATTTTATTTGTTGTACACATGAGTTTTTAAAAGCTAATTAACTCATAAATTTCTCACAAAATACACTTAAAGCTTGACACATAAACCCCTTCCCAATTGGCTAACTTTAGACGATCCTAAACACATTTTTATTTAACTGATGAGGGAGATAGCACAACAAAACTATTTTGTCCATATTCAAATCAAGTTGGTATCAAAGTACAATTTAGCTCATTTTAGTCAAGGTTAGCTAGAAGAATTAGCTATTGGTTTTTGTATTTATGCAAGGAGAGTTTAGTTGTGTGCAAGTTTATGTGTGTGAAGAGAAAGTCAATATTGAGAGCTTAGTTCTAAAATCACGACAAAGAAGCTTTTTATGCATTACAAGTGTGATGGAAGCTTCATCGAGTATCTCTTTTAATCAGTCTTCCTTAACAAAAATATTTGATAAAGAGATGTTGCAGAAGCTCTACATCATGAATGATATGGTGCAAGAGATGTATGAAGATAATAGGGAGAACATTATCCTTCAAGAGAAGTTGATTTCCAAGAATAAGGAGAAGCAAGAAATTCTTGAAAATATGCATGAGATGGAGACTCAACTCCATATTGCAAATGAAAACCAAGCAAGGATGCATGACATGGAGATTCAACTCTATGATGCAAAGGAAGCCTTAGCCAAGTATGTGAATGAAAAAGAGGTATGCAATTCAATTTTGTCTTCAATTTCCTCTCAAGGTGAATGTGTACGTGCTTTTGAGAGACACACTAGAGGAATACGGTCCAAATTTTTGATGAAAATGGGCTATGAAAGTAAAGGTTTAAAGGCAAACATGTACAAGGCATAGTTGAGCCAAATGTTGTTGAGGAAAGGCCTAATTATTTGAGTCTTGGTTATGGAAAACATGATGGAGAATGCTCCAAAGCCAAGGAGGCACATGAAGCTATTCCAAGAAGGAATTTCATTTCGTGTTCATTACCTCAAGCTTGTGAAGTTTGTGTTCATGATGAATGGAAAAGTTTGACACCCACTTTGGAAGAAGATGTTAATAATCATGCAACTAATGAGAATGTAAAAGAAGAGGATGTTGAAAGCTCTAAAGTCATTGAATTCATTGCTAGTATTCCGAGGAGAGCCACTACCTCATCAAATTAACCTCCTCAAGAAGGCGACAAAGGTGAATGTTCAAGGTATAAATCTGCCTTTAATCAAATTGCTTTTGATTATGATAAACATGGTAAATATTCAAATAAGATTTGGAAAAGTTTGCATGTTCCTTTTGTGGTTTGAATAATAATAATGTTTATAGATGTTGGAAGAATATATCCATGCACATGAAAGTTTCTAAATAAATGAGGCAAAAAGTCAAAGGCCCATTGGAGAAGGAAAATGATGTTGAAAATAAGATGCAATTGTTTTGCACTCATTGTCATAAGAAAGGTCACCTTGTAGACAAGTGTTGGAATTTGTATCCAACAAGTCATCCACGACATTTGAAGAAGGTGGAAAGAGATATTGACAAGAATGGAAAAGAGGATTCCATAATCGATGAGGGTCAGGATGATTCACATGATGATGAAGTGCAGCTGAAATAAGCGCCATTGAAATGGTTTGGTAAGGGATGGTTAGATTTCTTATCCAATTAAGGCCTTGCATGTATTTTGATGTTTCATGAATTTCTTTGCAAATTCAAAGTATGGTGCATGTTGCATGAAGCAAGATGTTGAAAGTAGAGTTATGTTGACACACTTAGATGCAACAAATATGGAAATTTGTACATGCTATTATTTGACTTGAGAGTTAGTTGTTTGAAGAGGCATGTTTTGTCGACTTGTGTTTGGTTGATGGTTTTGTACACCAATATGTAAGAGTACATGGAGATATTCACATGATGTGAAATTTTTTTCTTTGAAGGAGAAATATGATATGTCAGCGAGCTATGTTTCTTGCATGATGTGTTTTTCAGTTTGATGGTTTTGTTTGTGACAAGATGTCACAAGATTTTGGGAAGGTCCGCTCTTGAGTGAGAGCCTTATGATTACAACCTACTCATGAGAATAAAATGGGAGTGCATCCTTATTTTGAAAGCAAACATATAGATAGGATTCTAAGCTACCTGGGACTCAAACCATTATTTTTAAATTTCAAATATCATGGTGAGTTGTTTCAATGCCTAAATCCACAACCCTAACATAAATTGTTTTATTCTTTTTTTGTAGGATTTAGTTGGTTTTATTAAAAGTCAGTTGAATTTAAAATTCTTGGCTTAGTGGCATGAACCAAATATATTGTGTATTAAATGAGGAATTTCTCTCTCCCAATCATTTCTAAATCACCCATATCACCAAGAAAACATGTTTAAGAACATACTTTGGTATGGGAAAGACCTTAGGTCCTTTGACTGTGCACATGTGGTGTGAAAAATTGAAATTGACAATGCAAAAAAGTGAAATTATGAATGAAACCACGAAAACGAAAAACCCAAAAGTGGTAAATGATTTAAATAGACCTAATTAATTATTTACCAACATAAATTCTTCAAATTTTAGCAACTAAATGATAAGTAAAAAAATAAATAAATTTGTAATTATGGTTCGAAAGTTACATAATCTTAAGAAGCATTTTAAATTAATTCTATCTCATAAAAAGTATCCCTCCTAACTTAACAAATACTATCTCTTCCCATAAGGTTCACAACCTCCCTTCCTCAGCACACAAGACATAAATACAATTAATATTTCAATATGTTAATTCCTATTGAAACAAATGAAAAGTTGTATAGATGGTTTCAAATATTATAAGAAGGTTTTTGATATGGTTGAGAGAATGTGGAAAATAGAATCCATAAACAAATTATTTTTCAAAACGTATTACTTTCAAAGTATCAACAAGGAATGTACAAGGGTGTTCAATTAATTAACACTATTTAAACTCCATGATGTATATTTCTTACTCATAATTTTAACAAATTATTAAATAATGATCTAAATTGGATAATTATATTATTTGTCATATATTTTGATTCTTATAGAGTGAAAAAAATGAAAGAATCAACTTGTAGGGTCATCTTAATGGTGGGTGGAGAATTGGGGTCTAAAACCTTTTGGAGTCATTTTTAGGTATTAAATGACATTTCTTGGGGTCAAACGATTATCCCTTGTGCCGAAACCTTGACCATTGTTCTACACTTAAAGACATATCCAATGGTGCAAGAAAAACATCAAATGAATTTCATTCAAAATTTATGCCTTTAGTAAGTTGACCTATCATGTTGACCACCATGGTACGAGAGAATGTCATTTTAGCCCCATTACTCATGCATAGCAAGCTAGCTACATGTGGAATTTTAACAAGACTCTAAAGGGTCTAAAATCACAAACCTCGTTAATGGTTGACGGAGTCAAATCTTACACCTAGTTGGCTATCACGCTATGTTAAATACTTGGCCACTAGGAGGAATAAGAGTTCCATTTTGTGTTATTGTATTTTTTTCCATAGTTGAAAATACAACTAGGAGTGTGAAGTTAGAGAGAAAAATGTATGAAGTTAAGTTTTTATAGCAACCTTACACGCCAAAAGTCTTAGCTAACTCTAGAGATATTACCTCTTTCTTTGTACTTACATATTTTCCATACCAGAAAAGAGAGAGTAGAGCATGTTTACATTTTAGTGTTGTTTTTCTCCCATAAGGATTTCCTAGGGAAAAAGGAGTAGAGCATCATTACTTTTTAGGGTTGCTTGTCTCCCATAAGAATTTCCTAGGAAAATAATTGTGTTGATTGTTTAGATATGTATGTGTGTGTTTCATTATGTACTCTATTTCTTACATTGTGTTTCATTATGTTTTCTATTTCTTACATTTGATTGTTTTATTCATTTAAATAGAAATTTAGTTATTAAAAGATCTAAAACTTGAATACAAATTAATCTTCATTATATAGATTTCACTTATTTTATCAAATTTGTTGTGAGAAAATATTTCATTATAATAACTATAAAACTTGACTATTAAATAACAAAATTTTGTATTGATAAACATCTACACTTCTCCAACCTAAAAAAAATACATATAACTTTTAGATACATTTAGACATATATTAATATAAAAAGAACCATTATATATTTAAATTTATTAAAGTGAACAATGTGTTGATATGATTTTCATAAACATTTATAAATGTTAAAAAATACATTAATATTTTTCAAAAAATACTAATAATAAAAAATATTTATATATTTTTAAAAATAATTCTAATGATTTTGGAGATGGAAAGTCTTTAATGGGTGAGGTGTTTGAGATAACAATAGAATATATAGAAAACTTGTTGAACATAAATTATATTATTATTTATTATTATTAAAATAACCATCTTTTGGTTTCGTAAACCAACACCAAAATAAAGGGAGTAACCATAACCAAATTTACTTGTGTAAATTCGATTGTTACATTTTCTTTTAATTTTTTTCATTATCTTAACACATGGAATCCAAAAATTTGTTTATGTTAGCTTACTACTGCACCTGTGGCTTTACGAATGTTACGAGGTAATCAATGATTCCTTTAACTGACTTTGGAATGATTTGAATTGAAAAAACAGAGTTTCCTACGAAGTGATTATGAGTTATCTCACACCCTCATGAGAAAACCCTGACTGCATTTCATTTTCCAGTATGTGAAAATCATTCTCTACTTCACCTAGCTAGGCCTTTCTGACTTTAGACCTTACAGACTTAGAACCTTTCTCATGTTATGAGGGTTGCCTTGAATCGATCATACATAATTATGATAATGTTATTTGAATGTTTGTTTGAAATATGATATACAAAATTGAAAAATTTGAATAGACCTTTTCTAGCAAGCTACTAATAGTAAGCATAAACTGCACATTTTTTTCCACTATTTAAGGATAATTACTACACAGATGCAAACAATTGAAACATCACATTGTTTGTCACTACCCGTTTTTGAACACTACATATTTGTGAGCCATTCTCTAACCTCAAATTACTCCTCATCATCTGGCATTATTACGACAAAGAAGGACACTCTTATCTAACCCATATTTGAGGTTTTTGAATTTCAAAATATCAAATTCAAAACAGTGTTGACTTTCCTTCTGTGGAATTTTTAAACTTGATATACATACAACTAAGTAACGGCCTTTGAAAATGAATGGCTAGTTTGAGAATTTCAGGGCTTACCTGTGACTGTAGCAAAAACACTTGTATCTCAATAGGATGAAATCTAGAACGTTGATCTATAAATAGAATATTTTTTTTCGTTTCTGTGTGTGTGTTATATCTAATTCCTAATTTTGTTGGATATTTTAGGGAATTTGGGAAGGAGCTATTTGTGGGATATTTGCGCAAACAATTTTATTGTCTATAATAACAATTTTTACAAGTTGGCAAGAGCAGGTAAATTAATTCAATATCCTTTCACCTCCAAAAAATGAAGAAATACGAACTAAAAAAACAACTTATATGATCAAAGCATACATAAACCAATGGGATTTAATATTGTAGCTTGCACGAATGATTGAAGACGCTTAAAAGAAGAAACTTAAAAATTAATAGAATTTTTTAATATATTTCATAGATCTGCATATGAGAATGTATGCTTAAGACTTTGTTGTCTTATGACCTCGCAAAAAAGAATCGATTATGCATTGCACTACCTAGATTAAGAATTGACATATTTTCGACTATAACCAGAAAAGCAACCATTTAAAACAATATGACATACATAACTATGTCATATAAATATACAGGCATATTGAATGTTACAAATTGCAACGACATACACCAAATATATTGCCCATACCTGGTATTGCAGTAGACCAACAGCGTGGACGGGAGGAGCAACACAAACGAAAACGCGTGAACAAACAGACCAACAAAAGAACACACAAAAAAACGCATGAACAAACAGACCAACAAAAGAACACACAAAAAAACGCGCGAACAAATAGACCGGTAAACAAATCAACTTCGCGGGCGATTTATTTATAGAAACTAGTTCGGCCGAACTATTTTAAAAGTAAAAGTTCAACCGAACTCAAAGTTCGGCTGAAATTTTGTTGCTGGTTTTCCCATCTCCAGCAAAAATTCTGTTTTCCCACGCTGTCAGTGTGCCGTCAATCTAAACGGAATCATGAGTTCGGCCGAACTTTCTAAGAAAGTTCGGCCAAACTATATAAAAGGTTCAGCTGAACTATTGCCGAAAAAAGTTTTCCGCCCTCGATTCTCACAAAAGTGTAACCCATCTTCACATATCCTCCCTGGACTATACTGGTTCTTTGGACTGCATCATGTATGATTTCATCTAATTTATTGAGTTTCTCCAGTCTATGCTTCTGTGCTTCTAATAAATCAAGTCACAATTGGACTTCCATCTTGAAGGTCTGGATCTGAAATTCTATAGAAAATAGGACTTGTTTCGCATAAACAAGTTCATAGGGAGTATGTCTTGTTGTGTTCCTCCATGTAGTTCTGTAGGCCCATAAGGCTTTAGGACACCTTTCTGGCCAATCTCTTATGTGTAGATGAACAGTCTTAGTGAGAATCCCTTCGATCACCTTATTGGTAGATTCAACTTGACCATTTTCTTGTGGATGGTAAGGAGTAGACTTCCTGTTCTTGATTTTGTAATCTTCTAACATCTTCTACACCAGCTTTGATGTAAATTGAGTGCCCTAATCTATTACAATTTCTCTTGGAACACCAAAATGAGTGAAGATATCCTCAAAGAGAAAACTAACTACATAACTTTCATTAGCAAAAGATAGTGCTTTAGCCTCTACCCATTTAGTGACATAATCAATGCATACCAAAATATACTTTTTTTGTTTAGATGGAGGTTTAATAGGTCCAAAAAAATCCAAGGCCCATTTTTCAAAAGGTTCAATAAGTACCTAGGGTTGTAAAGGAATTTCATTTGAAGGAGAAGTTTTCCCTACTCTTTGACAACTGTCATACCTTTTGACATAGTTTTTAGCATCTTTGAAGATAGATGGCCAATAATATCCTAAATGAAGGATTTTATAGGTTTTCCTTTCGTCAAAAAAATTTCCACCACAAGGTTCATCATGACCTGCCTTAATCATTTCAGGCATTTCATCTTCTCGAACACATCTCCTGATAATGAGATCTGGACTTGTCTTATACAATTCATTAGTGATACATGAGTATTTTGCACTCATTTGAATGGTTCTTATTTTTTCTCTAGAATGCATATGTGAAGGTGATTTCCATGTAACTAAGTAATTGGAAATATCTGCAAACCAAGGGATTCTAGTAGTTACTGCAAAAATATATTCATCAGGGGTTTTATCTTCAATTGGAGTATTATCTTTAATATTTTGAATTCTAGACAGGAAATCATCAACTGTGTTTTGTTTTCTAGGCCTATCTAGAATAGTGATGTTAAATTCTTGCAAGAGTAATAGCCATCTTGTAACTCTAGAATTAGTAACAGATTTGTTCATTAGATACCTAATTGCAGAGTGATTTGTATGAACAAAGGTCTCATAGCCTGCTATGTAATGTCTGAACTTATTGATAGCATGAAAAACAACTAATAATTCCTTTTTAGTCACAGTATAATTCAACTATGGGGGAGTTAAATTCTTACTTGTGTAATAGATGACATAAGGGATCGGGTCATTTTGTCCTAACACAGCTCCTAGAGCTGTGTCTAAAGCATCTGTTGATATATGAAAAGGTAGTTTCCAATTAGGCCCTCTTAATATAGGTGCTTCAGATATTTTTTTTTTAAGGTTTCAAATGCTAACTGGCAGTCTGAATTCCATTTGAATTCACAGTCTTTGGTGAGTAGTTTGAAGAGTGGGGATGCTACTTTGGTGAAATTTTCTATAAATATTCTATAATAACCTGTGAAACCTAGAAAAATTCTAACTTCCTTTTGGCAACTTGGAACTGATAACCTAGAGATGAACTCAAATTTTGATTTATCAACTTTAATTGCTTCTCCTGAGATATGATGTCCCAAAAAAATCCCTTCAACAAACATCAGGAAACATTTCTCATGACTTAGTGAAAGGTTTTCTTCCTTAAATATTTTAAGAACCTTTTCCAAGTTTTCTAAAGCCTCTTCAAATGTATTCCCATAAACTGTAAATTCATCCATATATACTTCTACACAATCATGTATTAGATCAGAGAATATTCCTAGTACTACCCTTTGGAATATTGTAGGTGCATTTCATAATCCAAAAGGAAGTACTCAGTAGACATAAGTTCCCCAAGAATAGGTGAATGTGGTTTTATCCTGATCTTCAGGTGCAACCTGAATTTGATTATAAGCACTGAAACCATCCAAGAATGAGAAATATTCCTTTTCTGCTAATGTATCTAATACTTGATCTATAAAAGGTAAAGGAAAATGACCTTTAAGAGTAACTTTATTTAATTCTCGATAATCAATGCATACCCTCCATTTACCATTTTTATTGGGTACAATCACCAAGGGATACACCCACTGACTGTCTGAAATTAGATTGATGAAGTTTACATTTAACAACTTCTGCAATTCTTCTTTCACAATTTCCCTTAGATTTGGATTCATCCTTCTTTGAGGTTGTCTAATAGGTTTTCAATTTTACTGAATGTAGATGTGATGTATGCAAGTCTTAGGACTAATTCCTTTCATGTCAGTTTATTCCCATGCATATGCAGATGAATGTTGTTGAAATTTCTTGATTAGCCTTCCTTGTTGTAATTTTTTCAATTTTCTATTTGTATTCATGATTTTCTGTGGAAATATTTCAACTATAGAGCTACCAAATTCTTCCATAGAGTAAATAGACATCTACCTAGGTGACAAGTTTTCAATATTAGATCTTTCTTGGAATTGATCATGTTCATACTGTAGAGATGAATCATAATTTTCTATTGTATTTAAGATTTGACTATCTTCATTGATATTTGAAATAGTGAAGAGAGGTTGCATGTCTTCTTCATCATTAATCCATTCATTATCATCTATATCTGTGATTGTTCTTGCTAGAGGATACAGAGTGAATTTCTTAGTTGAATTACCATCAGAAATATACATGTCACCAGATCTATATCTACTGAAAGAATCAATTGTAGCCAACCAAGGTCTTCCTAATATGAGTCGATGTAATCCTAGATTGTTCATAGGGGTTAATATCATAAAATCAACAGGATATTCCCAAGAATCTAGATATATTGAAATATCTTCCAACACACCATCTGGTTTGATTACAAATCTATCTTCTAACTGCAGTAATGTAGGTGTATAAAGAAGATTATAAAGCTTGAGTTGTTCCATGGTATGTTTGCACATGATGTTTATTGTTGCTCCTAAATCAATCAATGTATTTGGAATTTCAATTCCATTGATATGTGTTTTGACTAATGGACTTCCGGGATCTAAATATTTTTGAATTACAACCTTTCCCATCATTATGTCTGCTATCTTCCCTACAAGCTGGATTTTTTTAATTTCTCTAATTTTTCTTCCCGGTTTCTTCATACTCAACTCTTTTATTGTTTTTGCTAAGATTGGAATTTCCTTGATGGCTTGTAACAAAGGAATTTTGATGCAAATATTTCTCAATTCATCTAGGAAATCATAATTAGGAAACATAATATGCTTTTCTACACCTTTATCAGTTTGTAATCTCTCAGGAAAATGAGGTGTAGAAGTAGATACTGATGGTCGCTCTATGACAGGGGTTGAGTTTATTGATTGTTTTTTCTTTTCTTTTTCATAATTTCGGTTTTGAAGAGTTATTTCCTCTTCAAAAATTTTATTGGGATGTAGAGAATCTTCTTCAGAATTTTCTTGTTCTTGAATAATTACAGAAGGTTTCATTTTTTATAATATCCTACCAGACCTTAGTTGAACATCATTAAGATCTATAAGAGTAATCATATATGTTGGAAGTTGTTGACCTTCTATCATATAGGTATTCTGAGGATTTTTATTGTTGGGGTTTGGTATTGGTTGAGCTGGTGAGCTGGTAACTGATTTGGTCTCTGAGGAAATGGTAGTGAGAGTTGTGGATTTTGGTTTGGACTGGAGGTTGTTGGTTTTGTTGAGGAATTTGCTGGGGTAATAATTAGGATATGATGGAGGATATTGATAGTACTGAGAAAATCTTCCATATGGGTTTTGCATACCTTGAGCCCAAGGTTGAGATTGATATTGAGATTGGGGCCAAGGTTGCTGCCAAGAATTCCAATTTGGTGGGGGCTGAGTATACATTTGGTTGTTAAACCCTTGAGCTTGTGGCCCCTTCCATGGTCTTCTAGAGACAAAACAAATGGATTTTGTAGGATTTTTTTCTTATTGGAAAAGATCCTTAAGACCAGGAATTGAGGGACAATTCTTAGTCTCATGAATTTCAGAACAAATCACACAGGTTTTTACAAATTTTGCATCAAGAGGACATTCTCTCAAAGCATGTTTCTTTCTGCATTTTGGACAGAAAATAGCCAATGCATCAGTTTTAGCTTTCTTCTTGTTTTGTAACTTAAGGGTGTCTATTTGTTCACCAAGACTCCCTAAAATGTCTGTTTTGAATTCATCTAGAATGTTTCCATTTTCTGCCCTACTCACTGTTCCAGATGCAAATTTTTTCACCCTAGCAAGAGCAGGGATCTCTAGGTCCTTTCAAAAAATTTTATTTTCCTCTTGAGAGATTAATACACAGTTCCCCAATATCAGCTAATGGGAGTTGAGATATGTCTCCTTTCCCCATAATATTAAGGATATCTATCCATTGATCTTTACTTGTTTTCAACAAAATATATTTTAGAGTGTCTTGATCTAGATTTTCCATTTTTTCTCTCTTAATGTTATAGTTGAATCTTTCAAGTAAATCCTCCAAATTTTCATCCTCCCTTTGCATCATTTTAAACACTTCCTCATTATGGTTAATAGGTATACAATAGTCTAAATACCTCTCTTGAAATGCTCTCCTCATATCATTCCATGACTCAATAGGCCTAGTGATTAGACTCATGAACCATTTTAGGGCTGCTCCTTTCAATGTTGAAGGAAACAATTTGTAATATCCCAAATGGGGAATGCAACAATACAAGAACATAAAACTAGAGTAGCAGTGTCAAATAAACTCATGAAATGTAAGAAGATACAAATAGCCATCATATTAAGATCATAGCAGCAAATGTATACAAATCCTTGAGTAAATAATCACTCAAGACGGAAAAAACAAGCCTCAAGAGAACATATACATGAAAAATGAAATACACTGCTACACAGAAAATGCTCAAGGCTATGACAATGCAGTTTTATTAGAGAAAACTACTGCTGTAATATTTAAATACATATATATATGGAAATATACAGCTCATACAATGTTGGGAGTGTACATCTAAGCTCCCAAACACAATTCCAAGACAATCGTGGAAGAATTTCCTAAAATATGCAAAATGGAAAAAATACCGGAGTGCAGCCCTAGGGCTGAGTAGGAGCTGCAACTGAAAGTCTAAATGGATATGGCTAAAGATAAAACATGAGATGAAGAGACCTCCTCCAATGGATCTTCCAAGTGAACGGATGATCCTAACACTGAAGATCTCACCTTCCAATCAATCATTGCAACCCCTCACTGCAAATGGTCAATGAAATAATGCAGTCAAGGAGAGGGACTGTGCTATAGGGGAAAGGAAATATGTTGGCCAAGTGCCAAGATCTACAATAAGCTCCAGAATCTTCCACACTGATCTCTCATAGGAAATAAAGCTTCCTCCTCTGAAAAACAAGTTTTGGAAGTGGTGTTGTGAACCCTCCACTGCAACACCCTGTAACACAACCCAGCTCTAAACAGAAACTGCACTGTAGCTGAAGGAGGTAGCCTGGCCTCAAGCCTATATGTGGAGAAATGTAGTACAAGATCCCTCAATAGGCCTCTCTTGAAAGGAGAAGGAATACCTAAATAAGAATGCCTTGTGCTAAGTAGCACAACAATCTCAACTAAATAGTGGAAAAAAGCACAGAGTCATACAGACCGCAAATTCAATAACCCATAACATATCCTCATATGGCTTCCCTTCCCTCCTTTTATAAAAATGGAAGCCCTCTCACCTTGGGTCCCACTCATTAGGGTTTCCTCCACCAAGGAATATTCCTCCCACTATCTCTGTACTCTCTCTAAAGATGATCTCCACCTCCTATCCTAGTGCTATTGACTTGGTCAAACTTGACCTTGTCCACATGAAAATGCCCCTTTTCACACATGAGGGTGTGAAATCCAGCTCCTATGATGAGCCCTTTTTACACTATGATGGATTTTATTAATATTTCTGAAATGCATGGGCATCCTTACCCATTTATTCATCTCCTAAGTGTAAACAACAAAAATCAATATTCCAATTAGCTGCATGCTAATTTAGGCATATTACAGTCCTCCCATCCCAAATGTTTGCTTGTCCTCAAGCCACTATAAGGATAGAATTGAGAATTTTCCCCTCCTCCTGTTGTAGCATCCACATATGATATGCTCCTCCAAGGAATGAGATGTTGTCTCATCAATAAATCTCCATAATGCCTCTCCCAAGCATGCAAGCTAGCCGAACAATTATCATCATGAACAAGTAGAGTACTCAAGGAGGAAAGAAGGTGTTGTCTAGAAGTCCCCTTGAGGCATGGGATCTGAAATGTATTGGGAATCATCATTCCCATGTGGATCCTCCATCCCCAAGCTATCATCCATACAGAATGAGTTATCTCCCAATATGGAAACTCCTGAAAATTCTCGTCCACCTTGAGCTCCTACAATGTAGGTGGGCTGAAAATCTGATCATGGTAGAAAAAATAGACTACCCCATGCTGTCCTCCTCTCCACTTATGATAAGTGTAGAGTATCTTCTGCTCTTGGGATGCAAAAGTGTTCCCTCCAAGTGGCAAGAAGAAATCTGGATCTCCAAAAATCTTCCCTCCAACGTTGTGAATAATGCTGGCCCAAACCATCCCATATATGATGAATATGAAATCACCATCATATGGCATCCAAGTGAGTGGAATACTGAATGTTTCATGTAGAACTAAAAGGTACCAAAAATTTCCCAAGTGGTCACAGCGCAGTTTTCCTAACTGTTGTTGCACAACATGACATGGCAACTCATAGAAAATTTTCTCCCAATGATTTATGGGAGTCATAGCCCAAGTGCTGCAATCAATCTCATGGCCCAACTCATGAAGAAAAAAGTGTTTTTTTTTGTGGTGGCCATATCACCTCCCATGCTCCACTTAGAACATGTAATGCAAAAAGTGTGGGAATCCTCTTCCCCAAAGGACACATCCAACCAATGTGTCTCTCCCCCAATCATGCTCCCAATAAAAATAAGAACAACAACAACATAGGGAACCATAATGAGAATCATAATTGCTGCCATATGTAGCAAGGGATAAGGACAATGGTCCCTCAAATTCAACCAACATAGTTTTATTCTCAACTGCAATAGAGAACGATATAATGTGTGGCTCCTCAACCACTTTCTTGTTGCCCCAATATCCTTACAAGTTTGGAGAAAGTGTATGGTGTATGGTGCAAAGTAAGCATGTTCTCCATAAGATATCTCCTCCCCAAATCCTCCTAGGGAGTGGCCATCAATACTTCTCATGGCCTCAAGTATACCATGAGGTATAGAAGGAATAATTCTCCTCCCTTGAGAAAATTCCTGCACATATATGGTTAATGAATATACATATTCTTTATACAAATCATTATGCAACCAAACAATATCCTTACCATATGTTTTGCTCATGCAAATGGAGTGACTCATAGATGAATCCCCTCTCATCCTCAAAGAGAAAGTTGGTGGCTATGATAACTCCCCCAAAGAGTTATGTATCTCCTCCATTTCTACATGATCCATGGATCTCCTCATATGCTGATATATCTCCTCCTCAAAGCCTTCCCAAAAGTGCCCCTCCATGATGGTGTGGTATGCTCTCATGGAATAAGTGTGGCTGAAAAGGAAATCATGATGAGATGTTTGTAGTAAGTTCCCCTTGAGCTTGGAAGCTCTAGGTATGAATATCCTACCATGATAGTAGATGACCTCATATCTGAATGAGTATCCCTCCTCATGCAACTGGTCATCCAATATCATGCAAGAAAAAATATCCTTGGAATAATCCACCAACAACTGGGATTTCAAATATCGATCTATCCTCTATAGTGACAACGCTGATGATATATCACAAAGAACATTTTTCATATGGATATCCTCCTCTTTCACATCTCTCATGCTAAAGATGCAAGTTGGGAGGGTGATATCCTTCCCATGCTGCTCCTGCCACAGTGCAGAATCTGAAATGAGAGTGGGTAATGAGGGTGTTGAGAGAATGCTCCTTCTCTCCTTGAGTCTACACAAGACTCCTAGTGTTGTACCAAGCTCTCCCAAGGTCTCCATTCCTCTGAAATAAATGAGTAATGCTTGCAAATGTGAAGCATCCCTCATCATCTGCTGATCTAGTGGTTTTCCTGGTGAAATGCCTCCATGCAATGAGAAATCATCAACAAGAGTAGATTGCATATATGTATGGACAGACATGTCCTTGCCCTCACTGTGCAATCTAGTCTCCCTATTAGGTGCATCAACCTCCTGAAATAGATAGGGGTGTGTTCTCCTCATCACATGATGTTGGTCATCCTCCCTATCTCCTCCTTTTATCTCCATAGTTTCACACCCTTTCATCAATGGCACATGTAGATCATGAGTTGTGCCTTGATCTCCACATATGAGATCCTAGGGAATTCCTTGCAATGATGTAATAATCCCTCTTGTTGGAGTAATAGCTCCCTCTTCCTCTGCATGAGGTGCTAGAAAAACTCTAGACATGACATCGTTGTTTTCCCTCTTCCTCTGCATGAGGTGCTAGAAAAACTCTAGACATGACATCGTTGTTTCCCCCTTCCTCATCAATATGTATGGGCAACCTCCCAATGATTTCATCCTCTTTTGAAAAAGGGATCTCCATACCTTCTTGCTCAAGAATATGAGATAGAGGTCTTGCCTCTAACAAGGTATGATGCAAGATATTAGCCTCCTCAATGGTTTTCTGAAGTGGCGTTGAGTTTCTAGTTTCCTTCATCACATGCAAGGTTTTTTTTTGCTTAGTTTTGTTTAGCTCCACCACATGTGTTTCAGAAAATGTTCCATCAAATATTTCTACGAATGTCTTATTGAACCTAACATAAGAATAATTATTTACATTCTTCAAATAAAAAAACTCAAATATCCACCATGCATAGGCCTTACCTCTAAAATGCAGCGCTGCAACTTTGATGGCTTCATCTTCAGAAATTTGGTGCTGCTGCAAGTAGGTGTATAGCTCCTCCACCAAAGATCTAGCTGAACATGTAGGTGAAGCATCAAAAGTAGATAGGAAAAATATACTTCCATTATGCTTCTTGCTTCTCTCTACCTCTCTCTTGCAAAACTCTAGAAAAATAATATGATCTCTAAACTTCTAAGTTTGAGATTCATACTCTTGCAAAAAATCACTAAGAGTTTCCCTCCTAGTCATTCCTTCTTCTTCCCTTTCTCTTATGGAAAACATGGGCATAATATTGTACTGTGCCTCATAGTGTGTGGTTGCATGCTCAAATTCATCATATGAAAATCTAGAGTTTGATTCAGATCCAAACTCTCTTGGAGATTCTATATACATCTCCATTCTCATATTCTTGAGATCTCCATGAATGCTCTACAAAGTTTGAGAAAGAAACTTTGGAAGTTTCTCCTCTTTTCTTCCTCCAAAGGATGGAGTCTTATTTTTGTCTTTTCCACTCATATTTTCTTCTTCTTGTCTTCTTGATAGCATATTGGCTGAGATTCCACAGGTTGAGCCAAGATTATACTATGATACCATTGTAATATCCCAAATGGGGAATGCAGCAATACATGAACACAAAACTGGAGTGGCAGTGTCAAATCAACTCATGAAATGTAAGAAGATAAAAATAGCCATCATATTAAGATAATAGAAGCAAATGTATACAAATAATTGAGGAAATAATCACTTGAGATGGGAAAAACAAGCCTTAAGAGAACATGTACATGAAAAATGAAATACACTGCTACATAGAAAATGCTCAAGGCTATGACAGCGTAATTTTATTAGAGACAACTGATTTTGTAATATTTCAATACATAGATATGGAAATATACAGCTCATACAATGTTGGGAGTGTAGATTTAAGCTCCCAAACACAATTCCAAGACAATCCTGGAAGGATTTCCTGAAATATGAAAAATGGCAAAAATACCGGAGTTCAGCCCTAGGGCTGAGTAGTAGTTGCAACTCGAAGTCTGGATGGAGATGGCTAAAGATAAAACATGAGATGAATAAACCTACTCCAATGGATCTTCCAAGTGAAAGGCTGATCCTAACACTGAAGATCTCACCCTCCAATCAATCACTGCAACCCCTCACTGCGAATGATCACATAAATAACGCAGTCAAGGAGAGGGACTGCGCTATAGGAGAAAGGAAATCTGTTGAAAAAGTGCCAAGATTTGCAATAAGATCCAAAATATTCCTCATTGATCTCCCAAAGGAAAGAAAGCTTCCTCCTTTGAAAAACAAGCTCCGAAAGTGGTGTTGTGAACCCTCCACTACAACACCCTGCAACACAACCCAGCTCTAAACAGAAACTACGCTGTAGCTGAAGGAGGTAGCTTGGCCTCAAGCTTGAATGTGGATAAATGTAGTACAAGCTCCCTCAAGAGGTATCTCTTGAAAGGATAAGGAATTCCTAAACATTAATGCCTTTTGCTAAGCAGTACAACAATCTCAACTAAACAGTTGAAGAAAGCACAAAGTCATACACACCACAAATTCAATAATCCATAAGATATCCTCATATGGCTGCCTTTCCCTCCTTTTATACAAATGGAATCCCTCTCACCTTGGGTCCCACTTATTAGGGTTTCCTCCACCAAGTAATATTCCTCCCACTATCTCCGCACTGTCTCTAAATATGATCTCCACCTCCTATCCAACACTTTTGACTTGGTCAAACTTGACCTTGTCCACATGGAAATGCCCCTTTTCACACATGAGGGTGTGAAATCCAGCTCCTAAGATGATCCCTTTGTACACTATGAGGGATTTTATTCATATTTCTGAAATGCATGGGCCTCCTTAGCCATTTATTAATCTCCTAAGTGTAAACAACAAAAAACAATATTCCAGTTAGCTGCATGCTAATTTAGGAATATTACACAATTTGAGTTTTTGAGCATCTTGTAGATAGTCATAAGTTCTAGAAAAGACTTCAAATTCAAATAAAAATGTCTCAGGGTATTCATTTTTTAACTCATGAAAGTTTGGAAAAACAGAAGGTGAGATATTTTTCATGGTAGCATTTGTCTCTTCATCTACTATAGGGAATCCAAAAGAACTTTCAATTCCCCTTCTACCTCTACCTCCTTCTGCTTTTCCTCTACCTCTTTCTGCATTTCCTCTACCTCTTCCTCTATCTCCTCCTCTACCTCTACCTCCTTGAAATAGTAATTTTTCTCCACTAAATATTTCTCCTTCTTCTTCTCCTCCTTCTTCTCCTCTTCCTGCCATGATAGATTCTTCAGAATTGATATGAGGTTCAGTCTGGAGGATTAACTGTTCTTCTGGTTCTTCTATAAATGGTATGTTGAATAAAGGTTCTTCTGACTCTTCTTCACTAGGGATTCCTAATTCTTTAGCTAGAATATATTCCCCTGTAGAAGTGAAAAATGTTACTCCTTCTGTTGGAGTCCTTGGATCTTCTTCCTTTAAGATTTCCTCAGTGGATGAAGTGGGAGACCCTCCTAACTGAATATCTGATCTTAAAAATTCTGGAAGTCTATGACCAGTATAGTATGGGACATGAGTTTGAGATGGAGGTGTACTACTTCTTACTCTAGGTGGGGAGAGTGGTGTTGTAGGGATCAAGCTTCTTCCTCTGGCTATAAATCTGCCCCTAGAGTCTCTTTCTCTACGCATATCGTTGTTTTTGATATGTAAGGAATAAGGCTACCTAGTTACACTTCTTTGGAAATGGCGCCAAAATGTTTAGTAAACTTAGTGTTCCTAAATTTCTTTCATTAATTACCAACCAAGGCTAGTAAACTGATGGAGTGTGTTGCACCATATGTGCCTAAGCAACATATTTCTTACTTCATTGTATTTGTGTTTTTATATTGTTTTTAGGGGGTTTTGTTCTTTAGTTTCTTGAGATGACTAATCCTAGAATTATGAAAATATTTAAGTTAATCTAATTTGGATTTAGAAGGAAGGAAAGGAAGTATACTAAAACTAATCTAATTTTCATGAAATCAAAACCTAAAGCTAAAATATTAGTTTAATACCTAGTGTTGAAAATCAAAGCATCTATCTATTTGATTGGTTAATCCTAATCCATGGCTCTATTTTAGTATGCCAAGGCTATAGAACATAATACAAAGAATGAAAATGAAAGCATCTAAGATGAGTCTAACTTACTCCAATTATTTAACTGTAAAGAGTGACCTTCTTTGAAGTAATGTTTGAGCAAGCTATTTACATTTTTTTAAAATTTAAGCACTAAGAAAACTCTGTAAATAATCCAGAAGTTGCATTATATTTAGTCATTCAACCATCCTCTCTAAATATGTTTGGATGGGTTTCTTTGTGGAGTGGTTTTTAGAAATATTATTGTTGCAGTCAAATGAGGGTCTTGAGAGTAAAAACATGCAAGGACTAACTAAGATTAACTAGATGTATAATTGACTTATTAGTATCACTCAAATGTGAAGCTCTTAACCTCTTGAAGTGTCTTTGGAGAAATTAACTATGCCTCAAGTTATTAGCAAAAAAATGACAAGAAATAAATTCAACTACTGCACACCTGAAACATGTAACCATTAATATAGATTTGGTGTATTGGAAATGGTTTTTTATGAATATTAATTTGTTACAATAGTTGGAAATTCTACTCTATAGAAATGGAAAGGAAAGACAGTAAACTAAACAACCATGGTTTCCAGCACTTCAATCTTTCTTTCAATATGGAAAACATAATTTCTATCTTCTTGAAACTTTTTGGAAAACAAGTCCACACAGTTGCAATCTATCATTAAACTATTTAAAAACTGGAAATGAATCATAAACAGAAATGACTGAACAGAATGAAATAAATCTAACTAAAAAGCATCATAAAAACCTCCTTTAGAAACAAGGGCCCTCTGCTGCTAAGTTGGTTGACTCCTAACTTGTCAAAAGTGCAATCAAACCATCATCTGATAGTTGAACTTATTTATTGAAACAGAGTCTTGAAAAAAAAAGTATTCACTTGCAAATATGAACTGTACTAAAACTTAGCTTTACTTCTCTCGGTTCTATGGAACCACTATTTAAAGAGGAATTACATAACTAATTGCGAGCTAAGGTAGCTATAGGTGTCTATCTTGAATTAAAATCAAAATAGTACTATTGCACTCATGATTTGCCTCGAAGAGAAAATCAGGAGTCCTATTGTTGTAGGTAACGTTCTTTGACTTGTAACTTTGACAGTAGGTTTAGGCACCTCCATATGTCGATTTGGATCAAATGAGTAGGATATAATCCATGTTGGAAGGATTCTAGAAACAACCATGTAGATTGCTTCCTCATATGACACCTGGAACTTAATGAACCATAAGAGTAGCTGCGGAACGCACAACCAGCTGCAGAACAGGCTACATTTTGTAGCTAATTTGCAAAAACTTATCAAAATAGAAATATCATGAAAACACAATATGAAAATCATTTAAATGTATCCTTGAGACAAAACCTTGGCATTCTTACTGATTAGGGTTTATGAACTAATGGAAAAGTGGTGAAATGTCATGAGAAAAACTGTAAAGAAGAGGGTAATCATGAGGCTCAACAGTCCTCCCTCCAGGGGGTAATACTAGTTTACCCTATTAACCATATTTTGCATCGGTGGGGGTTTCCTAGAGTAATATCCTCGTGGTTCCATTTTCATCATGTAAAATGTTGGGTCACTATATGAGTATCAAGGATATTGGTATGTGTTTGTGGGTTTGTTTTTGGTTATGGAACCTATCAATCCTTCAAGAGGATTGTTAGGTCCCTATATTACTAGTATAGTCCCTTATTGTTGTCAGTGTAACCCCCTTATTGTTATTATTGTACTCATGTAACCCCCATATTGTTATTATTGTGCCCTTAAATTATTATTATTAGGTCAGCTAGGATTACATTGTGGCCCCACTAGGATTACAATGTGGCCCCATGGACTCCTATGTATAGAAAGGAGGTTTTGTAATTTGAATCATCCAAGAATGGTTCATTCATGTAATGTATTGGAGGTTTCCCCCTCTAAGTGGCTTATTTATAAGGTGTTGATATCTCTTTTCTTCTATTTTTGGAGTTGGTTTCACAACAAGGATTATATGTGCCTAGTATTTCTTTATAAGCTTGCAAGCGGGGGACGTTGGGAAAAAAATGATCAAATGTATCCCTACTAGGTGTATATATGATATATAACTATTGATATTTACTAATGGCCTATTCCTCATTATGGGGGGGGGGGGGGGGTGGAGAGGGGGGGTGCGTTTTCCACGTCCTTTGAGATTTCTGATGTGAGGGATCTCAAGAATAAGTCCAAGAGGAATTTATCTTCAAAATTCCCTTTACACAAGCTATGATTTTTTCTCCATTCGTGGATATGACCTCATCTATGTCTAGAAGGTGTTTTTTTTAAGTGGGTGAGAATTTCCAAGCCTGAGTCATGTCAAATCGAGAGCTAGAAGAATGTAAGGAACATGGTATATAGAGAGCTAAATTTTCCATGTGACGCAAAAGGCTGGACAATGTACCATTTCACTAGAATCCTTGTAAGGGTACATTTCAATAGACATGATCGAATAGTATCATATTTGATACTATTCGATGAACACCACTGGTGAAAATCCATGACATAGTTTCCTAGGTCTTCACCTTCATTTCCTTCAAATTTTTGAAAATCAGAAGGGATCTTGGTAGGCATGGCCAGCCAATTTAGGCCATGCGTAATGTGGTAATTTTTTAGTTTGATCAAATATGGTAGGTTTAGAGAAGCCAAAAATGGAAATCTTGAATTATCTTCCATTGAGAAATGATTTTGGACAACTATATGCAAAGGGGTCCTATCCGGGGAGGTCCAAGGAGGGATACCCTGTTGGGTGCTTCTGGGACTATCCGGAGGAGTAATATGTGGGATCTGTAAGGGGGTAGCACATGGGGACCCTTTGGGGGTCGTGAAGGTCTAATTTTTTAGGGTGGAGTCTTGAGAAAAGTTACACTGGTAAAGTAATATCCTATAATGGTGGTTGTGTGACATCCTCGGCTATGTGATATGCTCTATGCTTAAATGGCAGGAGGCCTGGAACTCCTACCGGTAATGGGGGGAGGTTTAAAAAATATCTATATCAGCGGGGAGTTGTGGGGTCCCCTATGGTGTCGAGTAGTGTGAAAAATAATTTATGATTGAGGGAAGGGGATATATATCAATGCAATATAATCACATAAATAAAACAAAACAAAAATGGAAAGGTTATTTTCCTTTAAGATTAAGCTATGTGATCAATCAAGAAAAAGGTGGTTTTTGTTTGTTTGTGTATGATAAAAAAATCCTATGTAGGCCTAGTCACCCTTACCACTCTCAAAGTAACTGGGCCTTGTGGAGATATCTTCTGATGGGTTATTGGGCAACATCCTGAAAGAACTGGTGACGCCTTCTAGTAGTCGAAGAATCAACCAAGGTGTTACACCATTTTTTGGTCATCTAACCTGTTTCTATTAGATGGACCTAAGTACACCATGTAAGGCCAATTTTACCCTAAGTAAAATTTCTTTCACTATAAAAAATAACTTAGTAAACCTTATTTATTAAGTTGTTTATGGTCTAAACAGGAAACCCCATGAGGAAATATTTAATAAATCCACATTTATTTGATTTTCCTCAAGGAATAATTAGTTAAACATCACTTTAATTAATATTCCTAGTCATATTTAACCCAAAACAGGAAAATTAATTAGATAAATCATTATTTATCTCATTATTTGATCAGGAGATCATGTCCAAGTTATGCAAATTTCTCAAAAATGAAAGTGTTCAGAATTGGTTGTAATCTAAACAACCAGAAAGGTCTTGTGACTGCGATTCTGGCACCATGAACGGTTCTCAAAACCGAAGTCGTATTATTGAGGTTTGAAATCTCCGGTAAACTTCAAAATTCATCTGACCAAGTTTGAATTTTGTAATTTGGAAAAATCAAAAAAGAATATTCCAAGGAATATTCTAAGAATATTCCAAGGAATATTCTAAGAATATTCCAAGGAATATTCTAAGAATATTCCTTGAAATATTCCATTCAGGCGTATCAATGGCCGATAAGTGGCATTGGAGGATTGGTCAATAGTTTTACTCTATGTTTTTTTTCCTATCACGGGTTGCCATGTGGCAGGCCCGGAGGCCGCCACGTGGTCCCGGGCCGTGGAGAAATTGGTCTATTAATTTTTTTTATAGTTGGCAGGTGCTGAATTGCGGTCTCCTCGCTGCCAATTGGGCGACCCGACCAACTGGGTTCCAACCTGTTTCTTAATATGTTGTGGGCACATTAAATATTTAAGGTTAAAATATGATTCAGTTGGCAGTAAAGGGGGCCAGCCCCTTAGGGCCAACCCCCACTTCAAAGCGCTCATACAACCTCGAGCCGGTGACCAGAGTTCTCAGAGCTGGCAGTTAAACTTCCGCCCACGAAATGTTTACATGTGGCCAACCACTATAGCAATTAAATGTAACGTTTTTCTAAAACAACGGTTATTTAACGGTTTTGTTGCGGTTTTGGCGGAACGGACATGTGACTGCCCCACTCGATGTTTAATATAACATTTAATGCCTCTGCTAGTTTTGGAGCGCTTCCAACAATTTTTGCCTTATGTCTATTTTTGGAGCGCTATCTAGTAGTTACTCCACATTTGGTGGAGTTTGTTTAGGGATATTAGGAAAATTTTGTTTTTGCCATAACTCCCTCAATATTTAACGAAATTGGATGAAATTTTAGTCAATTTTACGTCTCTTCGACCTTTTGAACATTTTGGAATAGGTTTTAGGTCGAGTAAATTGATAAAGCCATTTCTAGCTATTTTATATCTTCTGAAGTTGAATTTACAGCTAGTTTTGCCTATTGAGGCATAGTTTTACCTGTGTAACCATTTTGAGCAAATTAATAGAGTAAGGACATGCCATTGGGGAGCCTTGGACCAGCAGATGTAGCCGAGGAGGGGTGAACTGCCTCAACAATTTTTTGTGTTATGGGAGGGTGAATTTTATTTGCTTTGTATTTCTGCTATGATATGTTAAACGGTAAATTTAATTAACTAATCCTCACACATAAAACTCAGAAACATAACCAAAAATACTTTGTTTAACCTGCAACTCATGGAGAACACTTTGCACACTTCATTATATTAGAATGGATACTTTGCATAGCATAAAAAATACAATCCATTTCACATCAGGTTGGTATCAGAGTTGGTGTTTTTGAGCATTAGGAGAGCTAGTGCTTCTCTCTGTATTGCTCTTGTGCAAAAGGATTTGTTTAAAAGTTTGCATTATAACCCTTGCAAGCATTGCATAGCCATTTCTGGGCAGCATTTGTTGTAGGTTTTTGAGGCTTACTAGGTTGATTTTGCTAGAGGGTGAAGGAATATCTATGGATAGCTAAGTCTTGGAGAGGAAAAAAAGGAAGAAAGGGCTGAAGGCTTCTTTCTTACCCCAAATTACCTTAAGGTCTCCATTGAAACACAAACCCTCTTGATGATTGTTTGTTAAGAAGCTCTTGGAGTTTGTTTGTTGTTTGACTGCTTCAATAAGAGTTTGTCTTTACAGCCATTTGGTTAAAAAATATTTTTCATTTGTTTTGAAAGCTTTGAGAACTTTATTGAAGTTCCTTTTGTTCATTGACATCATAATGACAACTTCTACAAGTGAAGTTTCCTCCTTCACAAGATTCTTCGATGATGATATGAAGAATGACCTTATTATAGTGCAGGACATGGTGCAGAATTTGTTTAAGGATAAAAGGGAAAGCACTGAACTTCATGAACAATTGTTTGCCATGAAGGAAGAGAAGGAACAAATTCTTCAAAAATTGCATGATATGGAGATACAGCTCCATCAAGCCCAAGAGGATTTGACCAAGAAAATACGTGAGGAAGAGGTAATCCATTCTAATTTGTCTTCAGTCTCCTCTTTAGAAAGGTGTGTTGGTTCTTTCGAAAAACATACAAGAGGTATAGGGTCCAAATTAATGATTAAAATAGGCTATGAAGGAAAGGGGTTAGGCAAGCATGCACAAGGCATGGTTGAACCTGTTTCGGTTGAGGAACGACCCAAGAATCTTGGTCTTGGTTATGTGAAATTTAATGGCAAAGACTCCAAAGCCATGAAGGCATGTGAGGCTATTTCAAACAGAAACTTTATTCCAAGTTCTAAGATGAAAATATGTCAAATTTGTTTCAAATATGATTGCCATTGCTTTAAGCCTTTGTTGCGGCAAGAAGATGGTATACATGCAGCTTATGGCAAGCATGCAAGTTCAAACAGTTTTCAAGACCAAAATGATGGTGTTAGTCTGCAAATGAAAGTTGTAGCCTCTACTAGTTCATTTTATCATGAAGACAAAAAGGATGAACATTCAAAGCATCACAAGAGGTATAAATCTTCTCATTATCAATTTGATTGTGTTTCTGCAATGCATGATCATTTTTCATGCTTAAATGGAAGAAATATTTGTTGTACATATTTTGGTCGATTTAACCATGATGTTTCAAGATGCTGGATGAGGAAGAAGGCATATAGGAAGCAGATGAAGCAAAGACAAATTTCAAATAAGGTGCATAAGACTTGCACATCTTGCCAAAAGAGGGGACATGTTGTCTCCCATTGTTGGAAATTGCATCCAACTAGTCATCCCAAGCACATGCAGTAAGAGGACAGAAATATTGGCGAAGAGGGAACCAAGGACTCCATTATTGATGTGAAAATATAAGTTTCACATGAAGAAGAGTTGCAGCAGCAAAATTATCCATGGAAATGGCTTGGTAAGAAGTGGATGGACTTCTTAGCAGAGTAAGACGTACTCATTTTGTACATATGAAAATTTAGGTTGTATGCATGTATTTTATGCTGTAATATCATGTTTGTTTGAGCCATTTTGGATCATTGATCAGGGTAGCGATGTTCAGTTTTCTTTTGCAAATTTTCTCGCCTGAAATTTTCTGAGTGAGTGCAAGAAAGAAAATTCTTGACAGGAGGACAAGCACATCGAGGAAAGGAAGTGTGAATTTCTTTCTAGTTGTGGTTCAAAGTCACTAGGCATGCAAGGCAAGTGTTTGGAGGCTCAAGAGAAGAGGGTGCAATACTCTTATTTGATGTACAGATTAGATTTAGTAGTCCAGAGAGCTTTTGGGGTCCAAAAGCTTCTCATTTGGGACATGTGATCAGGAGATCATGTCAGGTTATGCAAATTGCTCAAAAATTAAAGTGTTCACAATTGGTTGCAATTTAAAGTACCAGAAAGGTCTCGTCGATGCGATTCTGGCGCCGTGAATGGTTCTCAAAACCGAGGTTGTATGCAAACGTTATTGAGGTTTGAAATCTCTAGTAAACTTCAAAATTTAGTTGACCAAGTTTGAATTTTGTAATTTGGAAAAATTAAAAAAGAATATTCCAAGGAATATTCCATTTGGACGTATTAATGGTCGAAAAGTGGCATTGGAGGATTGGTCAATGGTTTGAATTTATGTTTTTTTGGCCTATCATGAGTTTCCACGTGGCAGGTCCGGAGGCCTCCATGTGGACTCGGGCCATGGAGAAATTGGTCTATTAATTTTTTTTTATAGTCGGTAGGTGTTGAACCGCAGTCTCCCCGCTGCCGGCCGGGTGACCCGACCAACTGAGCTCCAACGTGTTGCTTAATATTTTGTGGGCACATTAAATAGTTAAGGTTAAAATATGATTCGGTTGGCAGTAAAGGGGGCCATCCCCTTAGGGCCAACCCTCACTTCAAAGCGCTCATACAACCTTCAGCCGGTGACCAAAGTTCTTGGAGTCAGTGGTTAAACTTCTGCCCATGAAATTTTTACATGTGGCCAGCCACTATAACAATTAAATGTAACGGTTTTCTAAAATAACGGTTATTTAACGGTTTTGTTGCGGTTTGGGCGGAACGGACATGTACCGCCCCACTCGATGTTTAATATAACATTTAATTCCTCTGCCAGTTTTGGAGCGCTTCTGAAAATTTCGGCCTTATGGCTATTTTTGGAATGCTATCTAGTAGTTACTCCACATTTGGTGGAGTTTGTTTAGGAATATTGGAAAAATTTGTTTTTTCCACAACTCCCTTAATATTGAACGAAATTGGATGAAATTTTAGTCAATTTTGGTCTCTTCGACCTTCTGAACATTTTCGAATAGGTTTCAGGTTGAGCAGAGGAAATATACAATGGCTTTTTCTTCAAGGAAGATGAAGAAGCCATCAGGGCCATCATGGAGAAGGCACTGTATTGGGTAATATTTCACTGTTTAGTGTGAAACAAAAGCCATTTCTAGCTATTTTATATCTTCTGAAGCTTAATTTACAGCTAGTTTTTCCTATTGAGGCATATTTTTACCTGTGTAACCATTTTGAGAAAATTAATAGAGCAAGAACATGCCATTGGGGAGCCTTGGACTGACAGATGTAGCCCAGGAGGGGTGAACTGCCTCAACAATTTTTTGTGTTATGTGGTGGTGAATTTTATTTTTTGTGTATTTCTACTGTGATATGTTAAACAATAAATTTACTTATCTAATTCTCACACATAAAACTCAAAAACATAACCCAAACTACTTTGTTTAACCTACAAATCATGGAGAACACTTTGCACACTTTTTTATATCATAATGGATACTTTTCATAACATAACAAATACAATCCATTTAATATCATTATTTTCTAAGAATAATTATTTAAACCTTATTTAAATAATATTCCTTTTTAAATTTGACTAAATCATTTATAAATAATTAAATAAATAATTATTTATTTGATTATTACTCAACCACATCCTTAAAATAATAAAAAAATCATTTATTTATTTATTATTTACAAATAAAGGGATTTGACCAAAGTCAAATTCTTTTTCCCTCCAACAAATATAATAAAATATTCCATAAAAGTTGGATCTTGATTTGGTTAATAATATTTTAACTATGCTCCAATATCTAGACTAACTCAATATTTTGTTATAAATAGAAAGGTTTTTCCATTCATTCACTACCTTTTGTTGCCTATATATCACTTTGGATCTATAATTTTGGTCTGATTTGATCCACCATCATTGTCATATTTTGCTACAATTTTTCTTGTGAGCTTCCTTTGGGTTCCATTTTTTGTGTAGGTTTTCTACACCATCAAGAGAGAGGGGTTTTAGATCTGAAGTGTTGAGGAATTACAAGAACCCATCCCATTGAGGGGGACTAGTAACATCTTTCTATGTTCCCTTCCTAGGTGTCAAAAAATACAAAAATTCTTTAAAACAATATTGTCTTGTCTATTGGATGCATGGAGAAACTCTTTCTTTTATTTACTGCTTAATATCTTTTAATGCATAGATCTAGATTTTTGTAGCATTTATACTAATTGCAGATCTAAAGATATTGACAACCATATTTGTTGTTAGGGTTGTTTGTTATGCACGGCTAAAGTGAGCCTTTTTCGTACACTTGTGATTAAGATTCATACTAACAACTAGTGACTCCACAAGGGTTTATGATTATGACCTCTGTCATTTTTCAGATCCCTGCATATCCAGCTGCTTCAAACCCTAAGATTTATCTTCAGCTTCTTGTTTTTCTTTTCTTGATGTTGTTTTTAACCTATAAAACCCTAAAACATTGAAAATTCTAACTTCCATGTGTTTTCGTACCTATTGCGCAGGTGACACGCATCAGTCGTAGCCGAGGCGAAAAACTTTCATGAAACCTTCTCCTGAGAGTGCCAGAAGTGCAGGTCGCACTTTTTGGGCCAAAACCTACGACCTAAACCTCCAGGGCACAGAAAACAGGCCAAAAATTGCGACTTGAACTTTTTATAGGAAATTTTCTCAGATTTTTCTGGGTTTGTCTGGGCCACTGTTCAGGTTTGTCTAACCTCCGTCTCCACCCGTTTTGGACCTACACTTGTTCTATTTTACTCATCAAAGTGGGAACCTAGTCCCCTAGGGCTTTAGTACCCTCCACCTTTCGTGGAAGAGTTTTAGTTGTTGCAGGTCGTTTGAAATTTCAGTGTGTTTATCCATTTTTCAGATCTTATCCCTTACCTTCAGATCCACTTTAGATTGGTTATTTATCCATCCAAAACACCTTCTTTTAGTTTTCTTTGCATTTTCCTGTAGGGTCCCCTTTGATTCCCTCCAGGTTATAGCCTTTTGCCACCTCATTTATAGCAATTTTTCCTCTGATTTTTTGTTGTTTTTCTGCACCTATTTCCAGCAGATCTGACCTTTAGATCATTGTCCCTCCTAAATTTAGATCTATTAGATATTTTGGTGTGTTTTGACTGGATTTTTGCCCACCTACAGACTACTTGTTGAGAGGCCAACCTCCTTGGGTTTAGATTAATGCATAATTAGCTATTTATTTTCTGTTATTTTAGTTTCATATACTGTTATCTGTAGGTTTATTTACAGCTATACGATGCACTTTTTCTTTTTCTCTAGAAATGTCTGGGTTTAAAAATTTAAATTTACACACTTAACACACACACCCTAAGTGAAGAAGAACTTGGTTAAAACTGCTAATCAAAGACCTTAAACATTGTAATCAACTCGTCCTGCACCTCTCTGCCATTGTTTCGACATTGTAATAAATTGATCCTACACCTCTTCGCCCTTGTTGGTCTCTCTACCCTTTGTGCCATGTTTGTGCCTTCATCATTGTGGCACCAAGGTGTTTATCCTGGACACTTCTTGGCCTTCATCCTCAGTTTCCGGTAGGAAGACTTACTCCTCCACGTAGGATTCGAGTTAGTCCTCCACCAAGTCTGCACTCTGACTCCTCTTTTGGTTCATAGGGTTCCCCTTCTGGTTCCACCCCCAGTTCTCCCCCTGTCAAGTTCACCATGTCTAGTTCAGGACCTAACGCTAGTGGTAGCCCCGGCCCTAATGATGGGAATAGTATTAGTGGGACTGTAACAAGAACTACCACGACTGCTCCCTTGCTCCTCTATATGGCAGGCCTGAGTCTTCCTAATTTTAACCAGTTGATCAATGTCCCTATATGCCATGACATTGGTTGGCCTACTATGCCAACCAAGCTCCCTTCTTACATCCCCAAGTTTGAAGGTCTTGCTGGAGAAAATCCTACAAATCATGTTCGATATTTCCACATGTGGTGTTTGTCTAACTCCATTACCGATGACTCCGTCCATCTTTAGTTGTTCCAATGTACGTTTAATGGTGAAGCTTCTAAGTGGTATGTTGATCATGCCTCATCCTCTCATACCACCTTTGCAACTCTTGCCTGATATTTTCTATCTTATTTCCAGCTTCCCCTTTGTTATGACACTGGTACCAAACTTTTGACTTCTTTCCATCAATTGTCTGCGACTCGCCTATCCAATCATGTCTAGGAATGGAAGAGAAGAAAGAGCCTATGTCGAGCCCCTACCTTTGAAGACTGCGTCTACATGGGCTGGTTCCTTAGATCCATCTTTCCTCTTAGAGTCAAATATGTTGCATTGCATTTCCCTCAAACCGAAGAAGCTACTCTCCAAATTGCGTTAAAATATGACTTGATCTACACTCAGTCTGGTTATGTTTATACCGTTCAACCTGATCTTCCTAGACTCAGTGGTGCCAACATACCGGGGGCATCTCATGCCACCCATGGTATTGTTGGAGCTCTTTCTCATCCATACGCTCAACCTCCCATGGGCTATGGTTTCCCTCAGGGAGGGGCTGACACCTCCAGCACTTTTCCCCCTCTCGGTAGCATGTATCCAGGATATAGCATGCCTCCTCCTTTTTCCCAACCTGTTTACCACAATGTTACCTAACCTCCTTATTATCTATATCCGCAACCTAGTGCTCCATATCCTCAAGCATTAGCACCTTCGCCCCCCTTTACTTCTCAACCCCCAGAACAACAACCACCACCCCCTCGGGGGCAGGTGTATGCACAGAAGGCTGCGACTAATCCTCCTACTTCCAAAAAGAAGAGGAAAGGAACTCAAAATCAATATTCCCCCGCTAATCCTCAAATTAATGCACCTAACACTACTAACCAGCAACAAGGCACTTAGCCCAAGCAAGACATGCCTATTCACACGAACAAGCTTTGTTCTAGTTGTGGTGTTTATGGTCATTACATGCACGATTTTCCTCTTTTACCACAGATGCGGCAGATGTGGGAGACTCAAGCAGCATCATGAGGACAATAAGCCTCCCCTTCTATCCCTCCCAATGTTGCGCCTAGTCAGTCGACTGTGTTTACTAATCCTTTCCCTCAACAAGGATTCATGGCTACCCAACCACCTGAAGGTCAAGCGCCCACTCAACCTCCTCCATCTGGTACCTTTGATTACCAGATTCTCATGATGAACTCTGACCAACTTATAACATCGACCTCAACCTTCAGACTCTCTCCCGTCAATACAACAAGCCTCCCACTACATCTACCCCTGAGTTCCCTTCTTCAGGTTCTACAGAGCCTCTTTTGACAAATAATGGTCATTTGCAGATCCCTCAGCGTAAGGAATAGGTTCATACCAAGATCCCTAGGGGACCACTATGTCGAAATGCTACTTCTGTAAAAGCTGCCTAGTTTTATAGTATAGTAGATGATTTGGCGCAATCTCCTGCTTCCATCTCAACGCTGAAACTCCTCCAGTCATGCCCTTCACAATGAAAATCTCTAATATCTACCATGGGTGTTGTAGATCATTCAGATGATCGCTTGATCATATTCGATGTTGACAAGTTAGAACACCTCCCCTTCCTACTTCCGCCACTTTCCAAATCCTCGTCAAGATCTGGAACACCAACATTTCCTGTTGTATCATTGATGAGGGGGCATCCACCTGTGTGATGTCCCCTTTGGTTTGGAAGCAACTCGGATCACCTGAGTTGGCCACTTCCATGATCACTCTCTGAGCATTGGATGGCCATGCTTCTCAGCCCATTGGCTTGTTCAACAATTGTCCTATTACTCTTGCGAGCAACACTGTTTGCGTTGACGTAGAATTCATTGATGCCTCCTTCGATTACAACATTCTATTGGGTCATAGATACACCTATGCGATGTTTGTTGTACCATATGCTGTTCACCGCAATATTTCCTTTCCCTACAATGGAAACATAGTCACCATTGACCAGTTGACATATTACGAACCGAAGTCTCAGACCTCCCCTGAGTCCATCATATCTTCGGTGGCCAATAAGAAAACCGTCGACCCCTTGACCAGTGTCTCACCCAGAGTCTACAAAGACTCCCATTTTCTTGGTACATTCCCTGGTCTTCCTCCTCCTGTCTCTGATCCCAACTCATCAAATGTTTTCATGATGCAATCGTCTCGGGCTACCCTCAAGCGGCTCGCTTCGGCTAGTTAGCAGCCCCGCCCTCCACAACCTGCTCCTAGCCCTTCGATTCAGCCTTCTGGACCCCCTCTTCATGGCCCTTCACCTACAACTAGTATCCATGAGCCTTTATACCCTCTTGGAATGGTTCCTCCAGGCCTTAACCATCTTGGAGCCATCCCGCCTGGCCATTACCCCTCCGGTCATATACCGTTCCTAGCTCCCCCTCCTGGAGTGTTCTCGGTACCTGTCATGGCTACCTTATCCCTTCCTAACCTAACCCTAGGGATTCTCGTCTGGTGCCTCGATCCCCTATCCGCTACCCCACCTGGTCAACCCAAATTTTATCTTGCTTTGACCCTGGCTCAACCGATCCCCATGACTCCTCCCGCTGCTACAATGCCTCATCCACCTTAACAGGAACCTTCTCCTGTTGTGACAACTTCGGGTAAAAAGGAAAAATCTCACAAGAGGGCATCAAAATACAAGGCTTCCCTAACTGACCCTACTCCTCCTATGCCTCCAAAGCCTTGTTCTTTGTGTGATGTTGTCGGTCATGCCACCCATACCTGTCCTGAGTTGCCTCATATCAAGCCCATGGTTAATGTCACGTTCCTTGAGTCTATGTTCCTTGAAGTCTTTGTTTCTTCCTCGACCATAGCCAAGAACCCTAAGACTATTCACACCTTCACACCAACCAACCTTGTGCTTTGTGTGATCTCCATGGCCATTGTTGAGCCCCAAGATTGTGCTTTCTTTCATCTTAATTTACCTCATTTTCCTTTGTCCATTGTTATCCCAGACCCAATTGATCAATGAAATTAGTTAAAATTACTTTTAGAATGATTAACATGGCTAACTTGCTAAGTTTTGTGATTTTTTTCATTGTAATGCATTTTGACCGGAACTAGCTGCAGAATGCAGACATTCCGTAGCTAACCGGAAATTCTGCAGCTGTCTTCACGTTCAGGCATGTTCCAGGTGTCCTTTTAAGAAAAACCACATATGGGTATATTCCACGTCATGTCCACATCATACGTTGCTCACCATGAAGGAAGAACCGAATTCTGGACGTGGTTTTGGTACGTGGGAACTTATTTAAGGAAGCAGACTTCTAATAGGACTGTCTTAGTCCAGATGTCCTTTTTCTCTTTACGTTGCCATCTTCAAAGTCCGAATGTGATTTTGATAAGGAAAGACAAGGATCCCTGTATTGTTGCAAGTTCTGTTATGTAAATTTGTTATAAAAACACTTGGGAAACCGAGAGATAGGCTAGATTTTGCTTAGATTTCATGCTATATTTCTGAAAACGAAGAATACTCTATTTCAAGTTATTTCTACTTTAATGAAGAGGACAACATTGCTTTGAACGCGTTGAGTTGATTTGGAGTTAGATTCCGTCTGGTGGTAGAGGGCCCCTGCCTCCTGCACGGCTTTACTTTCGTAATTTAGATAAGTATCTTAGTTGCTTTCACGGTTTTGAAGTTTGAGTTCATAGTTAATTTCATTAGCCACTATAGCTATACTTGTTCTAAGAAACTCTTCCAAAAGATCATGATAATGAATGGGAAATGGCTGTAGTGTTGTAGGATTTATTTGTAATTTCTTTTGTTCATTATCACTGTTGAAATTATACTAAGAAAACTCTTCCAAAAAATCCTTATGATGTCTAAGGCATGACTGTGATACTGAATGTTTTAGTTGTTTGTTTGCACTAAGTAGCATAGCTGATCTTACTCTTAAAACGCTCTTCCAAAATATCATAATGATGGGTAGGAGATAGCTGTGATGTCTTAGTTTTTAAATTGCTTTCAGTCTTTATGTTTGCATTTGCACTGAATTGTACAGCCAAGATTGTTCTAAGAAACTCTTCCAAAATACTAATCATGATGGACAAAACAGGCTGTAGAATCCCATAGATTAATGCATGATAACTTAGTTAGGGTACTCCGGAGTCAAATTGCATTCAATTCATGCTCTGTTATTTTGTTTCAAGTTTGATAATGGCTTGTTAGTTCAGCATTGTTTTAGACTAGTGACATCTTAAGTTCAGTTTTAGCTTAACTCATTGCATTTTCACTCCACATTTAGTTGTCATCCACTGCATATTAGATTACTTCAGTTGTTAAACTTAACAAAACAGCCTTCATTATTTACAAAACCTCTTCTTGTTCCAAATCTATAATTGATTCATAACCATATGAACAGAAGACAGTATCATTTCAAGGCCTGAGGTACTTTTGCAACTTCTTTACTACTTCATAAACAGAGCCTTTCCTCAAAAGACTACTTTAAAAATAAATCTATAACTCTTGGGCAAGGTTTAGTGATGATTAACTAAGTTGCAGAATAGAGTTAGGAACTAGTCTTAGAGTAGAGATCTTATGATGGTATCAATGTTTTCCTCCAAATATGCTTCAACAAATCTTTAATCATGGATAAAATGTTGCATCATTATAAGCTAATTGTTTAATTGTTTAGTTAGGAGAATTTGTATACTTAGCTAACCATTTCTCAAGCTCTCCCAAAATACCTTTGATGAAAGAATTGGACAAGTTAAGTTTATGTTTTGATTCATTTCCTTAAAGTCATTATCAAGCTTTGTATTTTGCTTAGTCATAGTTTAGGTTTGATTTTGTTTCAGTATTTGCATTTGCATTTGTCATTTGTCATCAACCAATTAGGCTTCACTCTGTTTTTAACCAGTAGCTTCTTTCCACTAGCTTTCTAGTCATTTTCCTTGTGAACATAAAAACCACCAAAAGACCAAAAACATCATAAATCATCACAAAAGACCAAAAACATCATAAAACATTAAACACAACGCATTAAGAGACAAACACCTAGGCACATACAGTGCACTTCACTTCAGCAGTTTACCAACCCTGGTTGACAATTAAATGAACTCAATTTAGGAGACTAGGTTGAGCCCAAACATTTTGGCGCCGTTGCCGGGGAAGTGAAAACTAGGTAACCTTTGTTTCTTAACCCCCAAAAACAATTATATGCATAGAGAGAGAGATTCAAGGGGTAGATTTATACAAATTGTTAGTATGAATTCTTCGTCGAAGTGTACGAAAAAGAACCACTTTAGCTACGCATAACTAATAGCCCCAACAACAATAGAGGCTGCCAAACATCTTCAGATCTGCGATTAGTAGTTAAAATGCTGCAACAAACAGATCTATAAATGGAAAGACATTAAGCAGTAAAATAAAGAGTTTGCTCCATGCATCCAACAGACAAGACAAGAACACGATTTTTGAATGAATTTTTATATTACAGGGCACCTGGGAGGAAACAAGAAGGTGTATCCAGATCTCCTCAATGGGATGGGTTCTTTGTAGTCCTCAGCACTTCAGATCTAAGCTTTCTCTCTCTTGTAGATGTATAAAACCCAATGTAGAAGGTAGAGCTCAATGGGAGCAAAATGGCAGAAATGAGACCAAGTGTATAGATCCAGAGTGATCTAATATGCAACAAAAGGTGAAGAATGAAGGGGAAAACCCTCCTATTTATAACAAAATATTGGGTCATTCTAGATCTCGGTGCATGATTAAAATAATGTTAATCAAATCTAGATCCACCTCTACGGAATATTTTATTATTATTTGTTGGAGGGAAAGGGTGTTTGACTTGGGTCAAATTCCTTGATTAGTGAAGAATAAATAAATAAATGATTTATTTATCTTTTTAAGGAAGTGGTTGGGATATAATCAAATAAATAATGATTTATTTAATTAATGGTGGTTGATTTGGTCATATTTAACAAGGAATATTATTTAAATAATTATTTTTAGAAAATAATAAGATAACTATGGGTTTATCTCATTAATTTCTTTGTTTTTGGGTTAAACATGACTGGGAATAATAATTAAATTATTGTTTAATTAATTATTCCTTTTGGGGTTTCCTAATTAACATAGTGAAAGCAGTTTTACTTGGGGTAAACCGGTCTTACATGGTGTACTTGGTCCATCTAATGATGAAGAGTTAGATGACCAAAAAATGGTGTAATAAAGAACAGAAATTAATCATAGTGAAAGCAGTTTTACTTGGGGTAAAACTGGTCTTACATGGTGTACTTGGGTCCATCTAATGATGAAAAGTTAGATGACCAAAAAATGGTGTAACAGATTTATAAGCAGTAGAAGCAGAAATTTGATTCCTAGAACACCACTTGTTTCACCTAGACCCAGAGCTAGTACACCTTCAACTCAGTCCCACATTCCATCCATTACTGATCCTGGACTTCTAGAGGACCTAAGATCAGATATCCCATTAGAGAAACCTTCCACTTCATCCACTGAACCTGCCTTAGAAGAAAATATAAAGACTCCTGTTAGGAACACAAACCTTTCCACTTCCACAGGAGAGTCAATCATGGCAGAAGAAGGGGGAGGAGGAGTCTTTAATGGAGAACACACATTATTTGGAGGTAGAGGTAGGGGTAGAGGAGAAGGAGGTAGAGGTGCAGATGGAGGAAGAGGTAGAAGAGAAATAGAAAGCTCTTTTGGGTTCCCTATAATTGATGAAGAAACCAATACAACCATGAAAAACATTTCACCCTCTGTCCTTCCAAACTTCTATGGACTTAAAACTGAAGATCCTGAAACCTTCCTATTTGAATTCGAAGTTCTGTGTAGAACTTATGACTACTTACAAGATGCTCAAAAACTGAAATTATTCCCTTCAACCTTGAAAGGAGCAGCATTGAAGTGGTTTATGAGTTTGATCAATAGTTCTATTAGGACATGGGAAGACATGAAACAAGCATTTCTAGAGAGGTATCTAGATTATTGTATGCCGGTCAATCATAAGGAAGAAGTGTTTAAGATGTTACAAAAAGAAGATGAAAACTTGGAAGATTTTTTGGAGAGATTTCATTACAACATCAAAAGAGCAAAAATGGAAAACCTAGATCAAGACACCTTAAAAGCTCTTTTGTTGAAAACAATTAGGGATGAATGGTTGGACATCCTTAACATGATGGGAAAAGGGGATATATCACAGCTCACATTACCTGAAATATCTGAGTTATGTATCAACCTTTCAAGAGGGAAATCTAAAACTATAAAATGTCCAAGAGATCCTGCTCTTGCAAGGGCAAGTAAGTCTGCTTCTGGGACAGTAAGTAGATCAGAAATAGGACACATGCTTGATGATTTCAAATCTGACATCTTAGGGAGTCTTAGTGAACAAATAGACACCCTTAAGATACAAAACAAGCAAAAAGTTGAATCTGATGCCTTGGCAATCTTTTGTCCCAAATGTAGAAAGAAACATGCCTTGAGAGAGTGTCCATTGGATGTAAAAGTTGTAGAGACCTGTGTCATTTGTTCTGAAAAAAATGAGACCAAGAATTGTCCTTCTCTTCTTGGTCTCAAAGCTGTCTTTTAGGAGGAAACTCCTACAGATTCCACAGAGTCTCTCAATTTTGTATCTAGAAGGCCTTGGCAGGGACCTCAAACACAAGGATTCCATGATCAAATATATAATCAACCTCCACCTTGGAATTATTGGCAGCAACCTTGGCCTCAATTTCAAAATCAATCTCCAACTTGGGCACAAGGATCACAAAGTCCCTATGGAATATACTCCCCATACTATAAGTATCCACCATCCTATCCACCATACCCACATTTTTATCCTCAAAATCCTCAACAAAATTTTCCTCAAAATCTTCAACAAAATCCTCAACAACATCATCAAAACCAACCACATCAAAATCAACCACTTTCATTACCATTCCCTCAAAAATCAAATCAATTGCCTGCTCAACCCATACCAAACCCTAATAATAAGAACCCTCAGAACACATACATGATAGAAGGTCAACAAGTTCCAACTTATTTAATTACTCCTTTAGACCTTAGTGATGTTCAACTGAGGTCTGGAAGAATACTTGAAAAGAGGAAACCTTCTGTGATCATACAAGAACAAGATAACTCTGAGGAAGACTCTCTATGGGTGAATAAAAGTCTTGAGGAAGACACATCTTTTCAAGACCCAAACACTGAAAAATTAAAGCAAAAAGATCCAATAATTTCAACTCCTGTATTAAAGCAACCATCCACATCTACTTCTATACCTCCCTTTCCAGAAAGATTGCAAATTGATAGAGGTATAGAAAAACAAATTATGGTGCCTAATTATGATTTCCTAGATGAGCTGAGAAATGTTTGCATTAAAATTCCATTATTACAAGCCATCAAGGAAATTCCAATTTTAGCTAAAACAATAAAGGAGTTGAGTATGAAGAAAACAAGAAAAATAATAAGAGAAACAAAGAAAATTCAACTGGCAGGAAAAATAGCAGACATTATGATGGGCAAGATTGCTATTCCAAAGTATCTTGACCCAGGAAATCCAGTTGTCAAAATTCACATCAATGGAATTGAAATTCAAAACACACTCATCGATTTAGGAGCAGCAATAAATATCATGAGTAGACAAATCATGGACAAACTGAAACTTCCTAATCTTCTCTTTACACCCACACTATTACAATTAGCAGATAGATCTGTGATCAGACCAGATGGGGTAATAGAAGATATTCCAGTGTCCCTAGACTCTTGGGAGTACCTTGTGGATTTCATGATCCTAACTCCTAAGAATAATCTAGGAGGCCATCCTGTTATATTAGGAAGACCTTGGTTGGCTACAGCTGATGCTTTTATTAGTTGTAGGTCCGGTGATATGTATATCTCTGATGGTATTTCAACTAAGAAATTCACTTTATATCCTCCAGCTAGGACAATTACAAATCTAGATGACACTCAATGGATAGAGGATGAAGAAGATTTACAACCTCTCTTCACAATTTCAGAAATTAGTGAAGATAATCAAATTCTGAATACTCTAGAAAACTTTGAATCCTCTCCAGAACAAAAACATGAATCATTTCAAGAGGGATCCAATATCGAGTTTTTGTCATCAAGGCAGATGTCTCTTCATTCTATGGATAAATTTGGCAGCTCTACAAGTGAGATCTTTCCAGGCAAAACTTTGAACATAAATAAGAACCTAGAGAAATCTCAACAAGAAAAGTTAGTCAAAATATTACAGAGACACTCTTCTGCATATGCATGGGAGTACACTGACATGAAAGGGATAAGCCCCAAGACTTGCACTCATCACATCTATATAGAGGAAAATTTCAAACCAATCAGACAACCTCAAAGACGGATGAATCCAAATCTTAGGGAGATTGTTAAGGAAGAATTGCAAAAATTGTTAAATATCAACTTCATCTATCCTATTTCAGATAGTCAGTGGGTTTCTCCTTTGGTAATTGTGCTAAAGAAAAATGGTAAATGGAGGGTATGTATTGACTACCGGGAGCTAAATAAAGCTACTCTTAAAGACCATTTTCCCTTACCTTTCATAGATCAAGTGTTAGATACATTAGCTGGCAAAAAGTACTTCTCATTCCTAGATGGGTTTAGTGGTTACAACCAAATACAAGTAGCACTTGAAGATCAAGATAAAACCACATTTACCTGTCCTTGGGGTACCTATGCTTACCGAGTATTGCCATTTGGATTATGCAATGCACCTGCAACATTCCAAAGGGCAATATTAGGAATTTTTTCGGATCTAATACATGACTGTGTAGAGGTGTACATGGATGATTTCACAGTTTATGGGGACACATTTGAAGAGGCTTTAGAAAACTTGGAAAAAGTCTTAAAAAGATGTCAAGAAGCAAACCTTTCACTTAGTCATGAAAATTTTTTTATGATGTTCACTGAAGGTATTGTTTTAGGGCACCACATTTCAGGGGATGGGATTAGAGTTGATGAGGCGAAAGTTGAAGTTATTTCTAACCTATCCATTCCAAGTTGTCAAAGAGATGTTAGAAGTTTTCTAGGATTTACATGGTATTATCGGAGATTTATAGAAAACTTCACCAAAATAGCATCTCCTCTCTTCAAATTACTCACCAAAGATTGTGAATTTAAGTGGACTTCTGATTGCCAGTTAGCTTTTGAAACCCTGAAAACCAAAATTTCTGAAGCACCCATATTAAGGGGACCTAACTGGAAGTTACCTTTTCATATCTCAACAGATGCTTCCGATACAGCTCTAGGAGCAGTATTGGGACAAAAAGATTTAATTCCTTATGCCATCTATTATACCAGTAAAAATTTGACTCCTGCAGAGTTAAAATATACTGTAACTGAAAAAGAGTTTTTAGCTGTTGTTCATGCCATAAAAAAATTTAGACACTATATAACAGGCTATGAAACTTTTGTTCACACTGATCATTTTGCAATTAGATACTTAATGAACAAATCAATCACTAATGGCAGAGTTATAAGATGGTTATTGCTCTTACAAGAATTCAACATCACCATTCTAGATAGGCCTGGAAAACAAAACACAGTAGCTGATTTCCTATCTAGACTCCAAAATATCAAAGATGACACTCCAGTTGAAGATCAATTTCCTGATGAATATCTTTTTGCAATTTCTACTCAAACTCCATGGTTTGCTGATATTGCTAATTATTTAGTTTCATGAAAATTTCCTTCAATAATGAATGCAAGGGATAAAAGAAAAATCATTTATGACATTGCAAAATATTCATGGGTTGCTAATGAGTTGTATAAGACAGGTCCAGATTTGATCATCAGGAGGTGTGTTCGTGAAGATGAGATGCCTGAGATTCTCAAAGCATGTCATGATGAACCTTGTGGCGGACACTTTGCTGATAAGAGGACAACCTATAAGATCCTTAATTTAGGATATTATTGGCCATCCTTGTTTAAAGATGATAAAGAGTATGTCAAAAGGTGTGACAGTTGCCAAAGGGTAGGGAAACCTTCTCCTTCAGGTGAGATGCCATTACAACCTCAGGTACATATTGAACCTTTTGAAAAATGGGCTTTGGATTTTGTAGGACCTATTAGTCCTCCATCAAGACAAAAGAGGTATATATTAGTTTGCACTGATTATGTTACCAAATGGGTAGAAGCCAAGCCATTACTTGTTGCTAATAAAGCATCTGTAGTTACTTTTCTTTTTGAGGATATTTTTACTCGTTTTGGTGTCCCAAGGGAAATTTTTACATATCAAGAAGCTCAATTTACATCAAGGCTAGTGGAGCAAATGATGGAGAGGTACAAAATTAGGCATAGAAAATCTACTTCTTATCATCCACAAGCAAATGGTCAAGTGGAATCTACTAATAAGGTCATTGAAGGAATCCTAACAAAGACTGTTCATTTACATAGAAGAGATTGGGTAGATAGGCTTCCTGAAGCCTTGTGGGCCTATAGAACTACATGGAGAAACACAACAGGCCATATTCCTTATGAACTTGTTTATGGAAAGCAAGTTTTGTTCCCCATAGAGTTCCAGATTCAAACTTTCAAAATGGCAGTTCAGCTAGGACTTGATTTAACGGAGGCACAAAAGCATAGACTGGAGCATATTAATGAATTGGATGAGATCAGACAAGATGCAGTTCAGAAAACAAGTCTAGTCCAACAACAAAGGACTAGATGGCATGACAAGTACATCAAAGAGAAGAAATTCAAATAAGGTGACTAGGCTCTCTTGTTTGATTCAAAATTCAAGGATTTTCAAGGTAAATTTCAAACACATTGGCTTGGGCCATATGAAATTGTTGAAATTTTTGACAATGGAGCAGTAAAAATCAGGACAATAGATGAAGAAGAGGTCACTTTTATTGTGAATGGTCATAGATTGAAGCTGTATCACAAACCACTCTCAAGAGAAGAATTTGTCAAGAAGTTCCAGGAAAACAATGATGTGAGGTTAATGAAGAAGAATATTTCTTCTTCATCAACTTGATTGAATTTTCTGAAGCATTTCTTTAAAAAAAAAAAGAAAAAAAAAGAAGGTATAAACATGAAAACCAATCATTGATTGGCATGTTTATACAGAAAAGATAGGGTGAAAATCAGAGTTTTTCTGACACTCTAACTTTTCCCATTTTGTTTTTGCAAGAAGCTGTTACAAAATCATAAGTTCAGATCCATTGTACTTATGATCCATTTCATTTCATTTCATTCCATTCACTTATACTCCATTTCATTCATTCATTCATACTTCACTTCATTCCATATATCATTCATCTCATTCCATACTCCATCCACCTCATTTCCATGTCAAAATTTAAAGTTTGATGTCTTGCTGCAAATAAATAACACATGTCATGGATTGCAGGCCATTTCTTATATTTTTCCACTCCATTTCATCATCCACTTCATACATATCATGACTCATCATCCATCTTCATTCATGCCATATAAAATTTCACTTATATCCCAAACCACTCCATTCCATGATTAAAATGCTCTACAGGTACATTCTGCAGCTTAACAGACATTCTGCAGCTGATCAGACTTTCCGCAGCCAGACAGTCATTCCGCAGCTACAGATCGTGAAGACACTAATTAGCAGACATTTGAATTGCAACAAGATGATCCAGTATATCCATGAATAAGAAGAATCAAGAAGGTTTATGAAGACTCTTCCAAAGGAGAACAAAGAAGACAAAGACCACAAAAAGCAAATGAAAAGCAAAGGTAACAAGTTTTGATTATAATGGAATATCATAAAATTTAGCATAGTTTTAGTTATGAATCATTCAAAAAAGTTGTTTTGATTATTTTTATTGATCATGTCCAATATACCCCCCACAAAATTTGGATAAAAATCTCTCATTTCAAATTCTATACCCGACATCATTTAAGCAGTTAAAAAGGCTGAAGTGTTTGATTTCCTCACGTCACACAGCCAAATCACTTAATGATGATCCTTTTTCCGTTGTAAAAAAAATCTCCGCAGTCTTTTCACTCATTAATTTGTTTTCTTCACCTCGCTTCATTAACTCATTCCGTAACTACCTCCATCACTCCATTCTGTAGCCAGCCCTTCATCATTTCATTCCGAGATATCCCTATCACCGTGAGTAGAGGTATATCAATTTGAAATATCAAACCACTATCATCGTGAGCAGAGACTGAAGCACTGTCACCGTGAGCAAAGATTGAGGCATTATCACCGTAAACGCAGAGATATATCAGTGTGGAATTTGAAGCCATTATCACCGAGAAACAAAGGTATATCAGTGTGGAATTTGAATTTATTGTCACTGTCAACCAGAGGTATATCAGTTTGAAGATTGAAGCCATTGTCACCGTGAACCAGAAGTATATCAGTTTGAAGATTGAAGACATTGTCACCATGAACCAGAAGTATATCAGTTTGAAGGTTGAAGTTATTGTTTCCGTGGGCAGAAAGAGTATTAATCTGAAGATTGAAGAAATAATTATGGGCCTCATTGTAAGAACTGAACCAGTGGGTACAAAATATCTGGAAGGATACCCTCAAAGTAGAGAAATGTTGCAACAGGTAGGATGGCTACAATTTCTTGAGAAATTTAATGGCTTCCACAAAGAAGTCACTAAAACATTTGCAAGGTCATTTCAAGGAGCTAAGGTTGAAGTGGGAGATGTTAAATTCATTGTCACTGAAGTTTTCATTGCAGAAGCAACAAGATTTCTTAGAAATGGAGAGAGATGGTTCAAAAATAGAGAATTCCATAATGAATCATGGAAGCAAATTCTAAAATCACCAGGTATGGATGTCACTGTGTTTAAGAAGGGAATTCCAAGTTCTGCATTGAAAAATAAATGGAGAAACATATTGCTTATTCTGCAAAAATTTATTACATGTGAAGGTAGATATGGCACATTTTATGTTTACCATATTAGACTGATAATGCATTTTCTGGAGGAAGAGTTAAACTTACCCTATTTCTTGCTTCAAATTTTGAAAAAGATGGCTTCTTGTGTTCAAAGAAGGGTCCAATTCTTAGAGACAACTCTATACCATCATGGCTTGGTTAAGATTTTAATTGAACACCATTTAGCCAAAACAAATGATACTTGGGATAATTTCTTGATAAGAAATCATTTTGAAGAGCCAAAAGAGCCCTCACCTGAACAACAGCCTACAAGGAGAAGAAGAAAATGGAGAGCCTCAAAAATTGAAATTGACAAAACAATACAGGAAAGTAGTGAGGAAATAATCTCAGAGAAGTTGACTCAAATTAAGAGACAACTTAAGAAAGAGAGGGTAAACAGAAAATCTGCCACAGAAAAAGGAGAGGGATCATCCCAGCCAAGAAGAAGCCATAGACTCAGAGGGAAACTAAGGAAAACTCAGATCAAACAAACAGGGGTGATAAATATAGAAGATGAGGAAACATCTATTGAAGAAGATGTTGAAGAGGATTTTAATGAAGAACCCTTGAAATTGACCCTGCTCAGCAAGAATTTTATGACTATGTTGAAACATTGGAAAGGAAAGCTTCAGAGAGTAGAGATAGAACCCCTAGCCCTCCACTGTCCGAAATAGATGTGTTAAGAAGGGATAGGTATGAGCTGGAAATACTTAATAGACACATCAAAAATGAGAATGATATTCTGAAGGAACAAGTCAAACTCAAAACCAATATGAACTCAACCTTATCTCTACATATAGCCAAAGTGGAAAAGAATAATGAAAAGTTGAAAAAGAGGAACAAGAAGCTAATCAGGGCACTTATCAACTTAAGGTTCAAACTTGTCATCAGAAAACCCAGAAGACCTTTAGCTTCCAGGCAAAGAAGAAGGAGAGGATTAGATGTTCTTGCAGAAGTCTCTGAGTTTATGGAATAATTTGCATGAGGACATGCAAGAAGACAGCAGTGGGGGTATGTTGAGCCCCAAGATTGTGCTTTCTTTCATCTTACTTTACCTCATTTTCCTTTGTCCCTTGTTATCCCAGACCCAATTGATCAATGAAATTAGTTAAAATTACTTTTAGAATGATGAACATGGCTAACTTGCTAAGTTTTGTGATCTTTGTCATTATAATGCATTTTGACCGGAACTAGCTGCAGAATGCAGACATTCCGTAGCTAACCGGCAATTCTGCAGCTGTCTTCACGTTCAGGCATGTTCCAGGTGTCCTCTCAAGAAAAACCACATATGGGTATATTCCACATCATGTCCACATCATACGTTGCTCACCATGAAGGAAGAACCGAATTCTGGACGTGGTTTTGGTATGTGGGAACTCATTTAAGGAAGCAGACTTCTAATAGGACTGTCTTAGTCCAGATGTCCTTTTTCTCTTTACGTTGCCATCTTCAGAGTCCTAATGTGATTTTGATAAGGAAAGACAAGGATCCCTGTATTGTTGCAAGTTATGTTATGTAAATTTGTTATAAAAACACTTGGGAAACCGAGAGATAGGCTAGATTTTGCTTAGATTTCATGCTATATTTCTGAAAACAAAGAATACTCTGTTTCAAGTTATTTCTACTTTAATGAAGAGGACAGCATTGCTTTGAACGCGTTGAGTTGATTTGGAGTTAGATTCCGTCTGGTGGTAGAGGGCCCCTGCCTCCTGCACGACTTTACTTTCGTAATTTAGATAAGTATCTTAGTTGTTTTTACATTTTTGAAGTTTGAGTTCGTAGTTAATTTCATTAGCCACTATAGTTATACTTGTTCTAAGAACTCTTCCAAAAAGAGAAACTCTTCCAAAAGATCATGATAATGAATGGGAAATGGCTATAGTGTTGTAGGATTTAATTGCAATCTCTTTTGTTCACTATCACAGTTGTACTTATACTAAGCAAACTCTTCCAAAAAAATCCTTATGATGTCTAAGGCATGACTGTGATACTGAACGTTTTAGTTGTTTGTTTGCACTAAGTAGCATAGCTGATCTTACTCTTAAAACGCCCTTCCAAAATACCATAATGATGGGTAGGAGATAGCTATGATGTCTTAGTTTTTAAATTGCTTTCAGTCTTTATGTTTGCATTTGCACTGAATTGTACAGCCATGATTGTTCTAAGAAGCTCTTCCAAAATACCAATCATGATGGACAAAACAAGCTGTAGAATTCCATAGATTAATGCATGATAACTTAGTTAGGGTACTCCGGAGTCAAATTGCATTCAATTCATGCTCTGTTATTTTGTTTTAAGTTTGATAATGGCTTGTTAGTTCAGCACTGTTTTAGACTAGTGACATCTTAAGTTCAGTTTTAGCTTAACTCATTGCATTTTCACTCCACAATTAGTTGTCATCCACTGCATATTAGATTACATTAGTTGTTAAACTTAACAAAACGACCTTCATTATTTACAAAACCTCTTCTTGTTCCAAATCTATAATTGATTCATAACCATATGAACAGAAGACAGTACCATTTCAAGGCCTGAACTTTTGCAACTTCTTTACCACTTCATAAACAAAGCCTTTCCTCAAAAGACTACTTTAAAAACAAATCTATAACTCTTGAGTAAGGTTTAGTGATGATTAACTAAGTTGCAGAATAGAGTTAGGAACTAGTCTTAGAGTAGAGATCTTATGATGGTATCAATGTTTTCCTCCAAATATGCTTCAACAAATCTTTAATCATGGATAAAATGTTGCATCATTATAAGCTAATTGTTTAATTGTTTAGTTAGGAGAATTTGTATACTTAGCTGACCATTTCTCAAGCTCTCCCAAAATACCTTTGATGAAAGAATTGGACAAGTTAAGTTTATGTTTTGATTCATTTCCTTAAAAGTCATTATCAAGCTTTGTATTCTGCTTAGTCATAGTTTAGGTTTGATTTCATCAACCAATTAGGCTTCACTCTGTTTTTAACCAGTAGCTTCTTTCCACTAGCTTTTCAGTCATTTTCCTTGTGAACATATAAACCACCAAAAGACCAAAAACATCATAAATCATCACAAAAGACCAAAAACATCATAAAACACT